>JARHVA010000187.1:3597500-4112500 GCA_037957365.1 Torreya grandis
CCAATAGTGATAAAATAATTTATAGCAAGCTCATTAATAGAAAACTCATAATAATATTATGAATTTATAAAATAGAGATTGATAAAATTAATAAAATATAATTATTGAAAGATTTTGTAATAAATAAAAAATAATGGTACTTAAATGGTTTATTAATCATGGATAGATCTATACTAAAATGGATTTAAATTATGCAGGATCAATTATTAGATTTTCGAAATCACACTTTTGTATCTATGAACAGTATCGTCAGATCTAGACACTACTATCAATGCTAGTGTCTGACTGTGATACAAGTGTCTAGTATAAAATAATAACTAGATCAATATGCAACCAACTTCATTGATCTAGGTTATTAATCACCTTTTGCTTATGTATTTAGGTTTAGGACATAGGTTGTCTTTCTTCACTTATTGATCAAAACCTAGATCTTCACATTTTTTCACCCTTGAAATGAATTTGCTAAAAATGGGTTAGTGGGATCATGGTGTCGAGTTGACCCCAAAGACCCCTCTATCAATGGTTGTTTCCTATATATCCAATACTCTAAGGAGGGCCTCAGGATTATGTAGTTCTCCTCAATGTGTGGGAAAGTGTGTGCACAAGGGTGAAATATATTATGTGATGATGTATGCAATGATCTAGCTTGGGAAAGAAGGTAGATGCCTCAAACATATTATATGATGTGGGTAAATGAGAGGTCCAACATCTAGTAGTGCATAGATCATGTGTCTAAGTATGCATGCACCACACTCAAAGATGTGTGAAACATATGTGTATATAGGAATGGAATGATATGTTATCTATTAACATAAAAAAAACATAGATGTCGAGCCAATAAAATTTAGGAATGTTGAATATTTTTGTATTATTTTAATATTTTTATATTTTATAAAATATTGTTTTTTACATTTTTGGAATATTTGAAAGGAAAATACTATCATATGATCCCATCCAAGGGATGCTCATGGGTATCTCCAAGCTTTGAATATGGTGTATGAAACTGGTGGTATTGCTAAGGATCATGTGTAAGTGTCATATGTGGATTTGTATAATATATGGTATTATGCATATGTATAATAGGAATTTATGGTCATGAAGAAATAATAGAAGGATTAGAGGTTCATGAAACCTATATTTTAGTGTAATGTGGTTTCTTTGGAGTTTTTATAATTAGAACATGTTTAGTTTCTCTAGGTAATTGAGTATGTTGTGTAGGAGTATATGAAGATTATGTGGAATCCACCATGAATATCTAGTATAAAGGCCTCTCAAGTATTGGAAACCTAGGAAATGGGATTGCCTATTACTTACCCTTTCATAGAGGATTAAACTTAATAATTTTGATAATTAAATACCTTAGAATAAACTTCTCTTGTTCAAGTGGATGTTCATACAGACTTTCAAAAACTATGACTACCATGTTGGTATGAATGTATTTAATACACCCTTGCACTATGGAAGGTAATACATGGAGTTTATGTATCCAAGGTAATCCCAATAACATATAAATACACTTGTATATGGAATAACTAAGGATGTCATAACCACATGTGTTGGACCAACCTATAAAGGTAAATTAATCTCACCAATAACATGTTGTGATGCTCCATCGAATGATTTGACCATTTTGATCAAAGGGTATAAATCATCATGTGTATATCATAAACATGTAATTATTATCATGGTACATAATTTATCACTATCACCATTATTGATCATAACATTATGTATAGGTTGATGGTCAAGGTATGCTTGAATAAATAATAAATGAATATCTAAATCATCATCAACTATTTCACTATCATCAAATGTAATATAAGGATTCTAAATAATGAGAGGTATTATGCATGTATAAGTGCCAATAATATCATTTACTGGTTTCCCATAATTTGTCACAATAGCATGTGTAGTATATGCCATTTTCACTTCTAGATCTTTCTTAGAATGATTTTGCAAAGGATTCTTAAGTATATTATGGTTATGGTGATCACAAAGTTATGAACTTGAATCCTTTGGAGGATCATCAAAGGTAATCTTTTGGTCATCAATGAGGTCTTATATCTTATGATTCAAGGTAAAACATATGTTGTTATAATACCCAGGGCTTTGGTGATAGTCATAATATGCATTAGTATCATATCCTTTGAGTAGAGGTCAACTCATATCAACTTCTATGGGAAGAGAGAGATGTGAGATGACACTCCACAAGATTTTGAAGTAAAGAAGTTGGAGACTCGGGTAAGCAAGTAAATTATCTCATAGTACATTAGATAAGATGAGTTGATTAGGTTGTTATGACATTGATTTAATCATTATGGTTGTTCAATTTTTAAGTTATGTAGATTTCACCTTATAGTTTGGTTTGATTTGAAACTTGTTATTAGATATAGTCAGTGTGTTTGCTAAATAATTTAGTTTATTCAAGGAAATAAGTTTCATTTCATGATCTTGATCAATATGATGTAAGTCATCAAAAGATTTGGATTTTTTGAAAATAATGGACTCATGTAATGGGGCAAGCAAGATTTGTTTGAATATGTCTTGAATTTATTTATTTTTCATTGGATTAGTCATTTTGGCCAACATTTTTTATATCTCTAAACATATTCATTGTTATGTTCATTGGTTCCTTATTTGATATTTACAATTTGAGCATATGCCATATTTTCAATGATGTTGATAGATTAATTTATTATGAACTGATCAGCTAAAGGTTTGAATGCTCTCATTGATTGAAGTGGTAAATCATAGAACCACCATAACGCATATTCCTTGAGGTTCCTTGGAGATAATTTGATGAAAAGTTTATCTTTGGAGGCGTAATCAAGACATGTCACATAAAAACATCAAAGATGATCTTTAAGATCACCCTTGCCATCATAAAATGTGAAATTGAGTGCAAAAAAATAGTTAGTAAAGGGTACAAAGTTATTTCAAGTAAAAGATGATTACGTAACACATTTTTTGAATCAATAACATAAGGTGATTTCATAGAATTTTGCTAATGTTATTAATCTTAGCTTACAAAAGTTTTATAGTTTATACAAGATCTTGCAAATTTTTATCACTAAGGTTTGAAGTTTGAGAAGTCACCAAAGGGTATGCATAATGGTTTGAGATGATATAGACATTGAAACTAGTAATTGGGTTTAAGTGATAATGGTTCCCATGGAGGATAAAACAATAGTAGTATTTGTTTTGGGGAACAATCATGTAAACACATAACCCATGCCCCTATTAGATGTATGGAATGATGTTATGCTCAAGGGAAAATAAATAATAATATGGGGATGTCCCATAACTCTAATAACATGATTGATAGATGCACCTAGTTGCTCACCTATGTTTTATGTTGTTTTAGTTTCCAATATGGTCTTTAAGATCTCATCAAGATTTTTAAGGTTTTGACAAATAAACTCTCAAAACAAAGCAATATTTTGTAATTATTCTTGATCTATTTGTTTACATTGCATTATATTCCTTATTTTCATGATTAGAATCATCTTATGTGATAACCTCTTAAGAATTTTTTTTGGTTTCATTATTGGCACTTTCATTGGGCATAGGATTTGATACTTCATTGGTTTGAGCCATCTTAGGTGGGAAAATACGAATCTCAAAGTGTTCAATATAAATGTCACTTAATCTAGGGCTACACCTAGGTTGCATACAAATAATAAAATATATTTGAAAAAAATAGCAAGGAAAAACTTCAAGAAGCTGAATAACCTAAGGCAATCTAGGGTTTGTGTAAAGAGACATAAAAGTTGAGTTCACCAAATGTTTAACCCTACTTTTTTTAGGTTTTGGTTGGTCTATGGTTAATATTATATAAATATTTCAAGAATAATGGTGGTAAAATAATCTATAGTAATCCAATTAATAGAAAACCCATAAAATACTATGAATTTATACAATTGAGATTGCTAAAAATAGTAAAGTATAATTATTGAAAGATATTGAAATAAATAAAAAATAATGGTAATTGGTTTACTATGCACAAATAGATATAGATTGGAAACATGTGTAGTGGATTTATAATCAATCTTCAGATTTTGGAAATCGCACTTCTATAGTCACAAACACTATCATTAAATCTAGACACTAGTGTCTGACTATAAAGGTGTCTACTATGAAGCAGGTGTCTAGTATGGAATAATAACCTGATCAAAATGTGACTAAATTTATTATTCTAAATTTTTTGTCACCTTTTTGATTATGTATTTATGTCTAGGACATATGTTCTCTAAGTTAATTTATCAAATCCTAACTCCTCACCCTTCTTTACCCTTGCAATAAATTTGCTAAAAATGGATTAGTGAGATTATGGTGTCAAACTAACCCCAAAGACCCCTTTATCAATGGATTTTAATGAATTAAAAAATATTCCAAGGAGGACCTACCTCAAAATTATGTATTTCTCATCAATGTGTTGGAATATGTGATCACAAGGGTGAAATTTGCTAAATGAGGATGCACGTTGTGATCTAGCCTGTGATTTGACAAATACCACTTGTGGGATACTTTTTGAATACTTCAAACCTATAATATGATTTCTCTTGTGATTGATATGAAAATAGAGATAAATAATGTATAATAACTTGGTTGTATAGTTTAATGATTTATCTTTAGTAGTTATTTGCTTGGTATTTGCTAGATGAGGAATGAGAAGGTTTAGATTTATATTTATACCAAACCTTTGTAAAATATCTCATAGTAGGGTTCAATAAGAAAAATAGGTCAACCCATAGGTTTCAAATCATTTATAATTTAGATGAATTTTATAAACTGACACTAGATAAATATCTAGACACTACCATCAATGATAGTGTCCCTCTATGGTCAACAATGTCCATAAGATTAGAAAACATATATGGATCTAAAATTGATAGTGAAGGATGTTCATTAGGTTTTAAGATTTTTTTGGAGTACATGAGACATGGGTCATCATAATGATATAGACCAAACTAATAATACATATTTAGGCATAATGAGATGGTGAGTACGAGCCTTTCAATAACATAAAGATCTAGAACTGAAGGGTAGAGCCTTGATTAATATTTGTCAAAGTAAAAGACTAAGATGCTATAAATATTCATTTTTAGTATCTACATGTAGCATGAGATAAATAGTTGGAATTTAATCCTTCTTTAAATTTTTGGTATGTAAGCAACATCCAATATAAGGGGTGTTGACGTCAAGTACAACTTCATCTTCTAACCCATTTTATTTTTTGATTGCATTCATCTTCTTATGTAAGTGAGATAAGGTTTTAATTAAAAATAATTTATAAAATGTTTTTTGCATTGAATCAAAAGCTTTCATATAGTCTACATAACACACAGGCAAAGGTAAACCTACCCCATAAATTTTATATCTCTACTACATGTCAAACACCAACGCTCCTTAGGGACAACAATGCACTGCTCTATTATCTAACTATAGTGCTATTATCTAGAAGCCATGCCAACTCCTATTTTGGGTTTGCACTCATTCAACATATTCTTCTTGTCAATTTCAATTTTAGAAAAAATATGCATCTCAATTTCCACCTAAGTTTATGTTTTATTTTATACTTTCCATATTTACAACATTTATATAATTAGTAATTTCTAAATCAATTTGTATTATCTATTGCATATCTGTAGCATTCTATTTTTGCATAAAATTTTGTCTAATTGGCATCTAGCATTCTCCTAGTCCCCAAATTCGATAAAAAAAAATTAGCAAGGAATCTATTCAATAATAATACTAATAATAACTCTAAATTTTTTACAATGTTATGTTTATTTACCAAGAATCATTATTAAAGATACAAATTTTTAAAGCAATTGACTATTGTGAGGTACATTATTAAACATGAGATTATGTATAAAGTAATGAGGAATATATTCAATAATAAAGATAAAAAATATGAGGTTTCATTATCATGTTGGAGACCTTTGAATGTTTATTTACCAAGATTCATAGTTAAAAGTTATCTGAATTTATAATTATAGAATGAATTCCCATTTCTATACATAATCATATATAAAGATTATGTTATTTAATGATACTATACCTAATTATTCCACATTCATTTTGTCTACAATCCATGATTGAATCCACTATGTTCAAATACATTTTTGTATAGGTATTATCCAATTTTGAAAAAAATATATTACAGTTATTTGTATACATAAATTATAAACTCATTTCCTTGTATGAATTTTAAACTCATTTCTTCTTATGAAGAAAAAACTCTTAATTACTTAGGGCATTGGATTATTATGTATTAAGAATTTTAGTTTAATGTTCCAAATTAAATATTAGTTATTATAATATTATGTGAGCATAATAAATTTGTGAGTGATTTAATATTTCAACTCCATCAATATGATTGTGACAGAGAATAAATGAGTGATGTTAGGAATGATAGAGAGATCCTTTAAGAGATAGAATGAGAGTTTTGTGGGATAAGTGTTATGCCTAACTCTTTCATTGTAAGAGTTCAATAGGTTATTTAGATGTAATAAGTTAAAATTATTTATTAATTTGAATTTGACTAATAAAAATTATACACTACACATTGGGGCTTTGCCTCTTCACCATTATGGGGTGATTCTTATTATTATGAATATTCTTAACAACTACTTTATTTTTCTAATTGTGTTTGATAATTGACAAGGAAGTGTTATTTTAAACGAAAAATTCCCATAACACCATTTAATTTATTATTTTGTGAAGTATTTAAAATGTACATTTTTGTTACTAATACAACTCCTAAAAATTTGATGTAATTGTTATCCTAGACTAGCTCTCCTCGTTCATCCTCTGTACAAACTATGAACTTATTTTTTAAACTTATGCTCTCTAAAACAATAATGAAAGGAGGAAATATTTGTTTTTTGGTTGTTTAAAGGATGAAACATGAGATGTTTCAATGTTTAATGGGGTGGTTGAGCCTTTCCTTTCTCACTAGTTTACATTTTTTATGACACCATTAAAATTAACTTCCATGTCCTCACATGAGATTTACTTTTATTTCATATCTGTAACAATGGGTTGATAAATTGGGGGATATTTCACCTTAAAATTTGGAAAATAGGGTCCTATGTAAATAAAAATTTATTTATGTTTCTTAAAAAAAATCTCTCTAAAATTTTTGAATAGTTACTACTTTGGGAATTATTTCCTAGTGCATAGAATTAGTGGAAGGTACTATTTTATTTCACTCGCTTAAAATTACTTTAGATTTCTTTTTATAAATAACGTATGTGCATGTGATGAGATTTTATTGATGCAATACATTTTAGTAGTGATATAATCCTATTTTTCCTCTATGAAGGAGAAAAAAGGAATTGCATGATATTTTATTAATATAAAAAGACCATATTTTTATTCTACTCCACTAAATGAAAGAGTATAGTTTACTCAATTCCATATAATTGTAGCTTAAGTGGTACTAATATTTGTTGAGTGACTTTCCCCATGAATACAAATCAAGAAAAATATCTTTTAAATTAATTCAATTTTAAATGCTTAATTCAAAACATCGACATTCTCAATGTCGGATAGCCATTTTTACTTAATGGGAGGAGGTCCTCTACATATTTTCCTTGTTTACCTCATTTTTTAACATTGGGTGGTAGAGGGGCCATTAAATGGACAAATCCCCTAATTTAATTATGGTGTGACCTTGAGATGTTATCTTTAGCCTTCATTATAGTCATAACATAACATTTTATGTGGAGGTGGAGGTGGGAAATGGGGATACTTGATTGCAACTAGACACTAGATAAGGATTTGGACACTACTACCAATGGTAGTGTCCCTCTATGGTTGGTAGTGTCCAGAAGATTGGAAAACATGTATGGATCTAAAATTGACAGTGAAGGATGTTTATCAATTTTTAAGCTTTATGTGCAGTACATGAGATATGGGTCATTATAATTATATGGATCAGACTAAGAGATATGCTTTTAGGCACAATGAGATGGTGAATATGAGCCTTTCAATAGAAGAGAAATATATAATTAAAGGGTAGAGACCTAATTTATATTTATCAAATATACAAGACTAGAATGTTATAAATATTTAGTTTTAGTATCTATAAGTACCATGAGAGAACTACATGGAGTTTAATCCCTCTTTAAAGTTTTGGTATGTAGGCAACACTCAACACAAGGGGTGTTGAGGTCAAACATAACTTGAACTATTGATCATTTTTATTTCATGATTTCAATCATCTTATTATATAAGAGAGCTAAGGTTTTAATTAAAAATAATTTATAAAATGGTTTTCTTAATAGATCGAAAGCTTTTGCACAGTCTACATAAAATAGGGCCAAAGGCAAACTTACCCCATAAATTTTAGATCTCTACTACATGTCAAACATTATCACTCCTTAGAGACATCAATGCACTACTTTATTATCTAACTAGAACACTCTTATCCAAAATCCATGCCAACTCCTGTTCTAGGTTTTCACTTAGTCAACATAGTCTCCCTATCAATTTAAATTCTAGAAATAATTTGCATCTCAATTTCCAAGTTTATGTTTTCTTTTGTACTTTCCATATTTAGTATATTTATAGATTTAGTAATATCTAAATCAATGTGTATCATCTATTGCATATCTACAACATTCTAATTTTACACAATAGTTTGTCTAATTGGCATCTAGCATTCTCCTAATTCCCTAAATTCGATAAAACAAAAGTAATAAGGAATCTATTCAATAATAATTTTTAAAAAAATCTAACTTTTTTACTATGTTATGTTTATTTACCAAGAATCATTATTAAAGATACAAATTTTCAAAGCAATTGACTATTGTGGGTTACATTATTAAACTTGATATTATGTATAAAGTAACAAGGAATATATTCAATAATAAAGATAAAAAAATATGAAATTTTTTTATCATGTTGGAGACCTTTGAATTTTTATTTACCAAGAATCATAATTAAAAGTGATCTTCATTTATAATCATATAATGAATTCATATTTATATTTATAATCATATCATATACCCTATTATTTATGATTTAACTATTTTGAGAATTATGGAATGTAAAAACCTAAATAGATAAAATAACTAAGTAATAAATTAGGGAATAAATATAATAATATCAATAGCCACTAACTTGTCCAATAATTAATCTATTTACTTGGTCTATAAATAGAGATAAATTATAAAGGATATACCTAGATGGAAATGATTGAAACAAATGAATGACAGGTTAGAAACTGATGCAATAATAGTGCAAGGTGTCATCAATAGGAAACATGTGTCAGATCCCTCTTCAAATAGTAGTTTGATCCCTTTTCTAATAATTCACTTTGCTAGTGTCTGCTTGTGTCATACTAATGATATTGAGAAGATAGAATAATGAGTTTCTAGGAGGATGTTCACCTTTTTCTAAGAATCTTGTGTTTGTATGATCGAGTCCTAAGTCACTATCTATTCTATGTTTTGATTGATCTCAATGTGAAACCATAAGCCTCCATGTTTTATAAGGTTTTAAGGAACACAAGTAGAATTAGAGTGGTATTAGTAGTGTAGGTTGGATGTAACCTTAACACCCCATGTGTTGAGTGTTTCCTACATACCAATACCTTGAAAGGGGATCAATCCTAATATAGTTCTCCCAATTTAAGTGGTAGTGCAAGTGCAAGTGAATATTAGTATGAATTTCAGTTTAAATAATTTGAGTGTGTATTGAGAATATAAACATAATTAATCTAAGCTATGAGCTATTTTAGATGGGTGTATACATAAGTAGGGTAGAATAGGGATCAATGACCTTGATTTACACAATTATTTTTGAGTTTATTCATGATAATTGCATCTATATTCCTTCTAGTGGATAAATGAATAAGAGTGGTCTTTATATAGTATTTTGATGATTATCAAGACATGAAATGAGTCTATTCCAACAGTAAAATGCTTTGGGAAGCAGAAAGATATTCATTAGGGGTAAACAAGGTTGAGGGTCAATAACACTACCCCTTTTCCAATAGCACAGTGCACTATAGACCAAATGGATGAACTAATATCTAGGTGGCTAGAATGGGTGAAAAAGGGTCCTATATGCCTAGGAGATGGTCTAATATGGATTTTAGCATATCTGGGCATGGGCTAAGTGCACATATAAGCTATAAAAAGATCAAAAGAGGCCCTAAGATAGTTCTAAGGCTAAGTTAAGGATAGGGTAGTCTCAAATGACACTCATTGAATTAAAATGACATTTTAGATGACTAAATTTACCCCCCCCCTTTATTTTATAAATGCATCAAAGTGAAAAGACTAGGATAAAGGAAAGAGAGATGTACCTAGACTTACCTAAGAGGCAAAGCTTGTGAATATGGATCTGAGTCTGTTAATTATGCTCTATTGTGTGTTTGGGTATGCAAACCAATGTAAAAACTTTATCACATCCTCTCTCTCTCTCTCTCTCTCTCTCTCTCTCTCTCTCTCTCTCTCTCTCTCTCTCTCTATATATATATATATATATATATATATATATATATATATATATATATATATATATATATATATATATATATATATATAGTGATCAAAATGGTGAATAGCTTAGATTGGGTTGATGGCTTACCTAATCCTCATGTGTAGGTAGATCAAAAACTCAAGCCAGCCTTGACTCCATCATTTCCCACCCATACTCTATAGATCAAAATCTATGAATAACTTGGATTGGAATGATGAGTTGTCCAATCATCTCATGTAGGTTTCTCAAGAACTCAAGTAGGCTCTGACTCCATCATTGCCTACCCATGTGTAATAGATGCATCTAAAGATGAAATTGTGTGATGTAACTGAAACTAAGTAAGATGACTTTGGGCCACATGGAAACTCTAAAATGTAAATGGATTTGGGCCACTCAAGAATGCTAAACATTTTAGATGGAATGAGACATCAATCTAGTGTGATCCTAGTGTAAAATAGGTGCATATAGTGTTTGAAGGATACAACATGGAGAATGACAATTCCATTTGAGAGAACTAGTGCCAAACTAAACATATGGGAATAACATGTTATGCACATTCCCCCAATTTTGATATCTATGTATATGAATTTTGGACTGAGTCATAGTAATTTGTGCATGTGCATATCTAAAACTAAAATGGGAGTGATCATGTCAAGTATGATTCCCCAAAACTAACCAAATCTATGTAATCTATGTAAAAATTGAGTATATACTAAATGTATCTAATAATTTATGACAAATTATGCAAATTTGAACTATAACTATTATACATTTCTAATAATTCTAGAATATTCTATGTTTGAGGCTACTAGACAGTAACATGGTCCCCTTTAACAATATCACACTGCATTATAGACCATTATACTATGTTATTGACCAAATATGTTATTTCTAAGAAAAACTAAGATTAGTCTATATGTGACTATATTTCACTATATTTTTCTGAGTTTGAGCTTTGTAATGTGTCTATGTGTTAAAAATTGTGTTTTAAGTGCACTAGGATGACCTGATCTCTGTGACAAATCCCTATGAATACCCCCTCTTTTGATGGGAGTTATTTAACCTATATAATAATTGTCCTTAAAATAAATTTTTTTGCATCATGTGTGTTATACTAAAAACATATGATATTTGCATGATAAACCAATATAATGTGTACACATGACATCAGAATGTAAAATAGTCTGAGCATAAGTTATTAATGTATGATGAATATTAGATCTAATATTCACAAGGTTATCAAGATACATATAAAAACATAATCATTTATATGAATAACAAATCTAAATATAATCTGAGTAAACTACCTAGGGGGATGGGGCATGATGTCCATTAAGTCACCCAAAGAGGAAGGGGAGATGCATGAGGTCCCTCATGGAATCACAAACTGGATGTGAATGTAATAATAAAGATACAAGTGTCATGTCCAAAACACATGCATTAAATCATACATACAAACACATGAGGCATGAAAAGTAAGCCAAGGGACCATAATACAAGGGACATGGGCACATGTCACTAAGTTTGAGAAAAAGAACACATATAAGGACATGTTCAAATATTCACATACACAAATAGAAATTAACATTGGCTTAGATACATAAGTAAGGACATGCTCAAATTTCCACATACACAATAAAAAATAACATACAAAGACATGGGCACATATCCAAAGCATACATACAATGAAAGGAATTGGCTTAGAGCCATAAAATTATGACATATTCAAATACCCTTGAGTATATGTATAAGCAAAGAGACATAATCAAATCTAAACTATCAAATATATAAATGAAATCATGCATAATTATGTGGTACAAGTTTATATAAGAGAAAAGACGCACATAAGCTGAGTCTATAGTAATAGTAGTAAAAAAAAAATCAATGTAGTATAGGATGATCAATATCAAGATATAAGTAATGTCAAATCTATGATATGGAGTATAGAAAGATATAATATATAAAACTAGAATTTGTGTGTATTATTCCCCCAATGGGGTTGATATGTCAATGTTGAATCTATGTATATGTTTATGTGCCCCTAATAGGTAGATAGTAGAAAATCTAGATCTGTGTAGAGGACCAGAGTCCTATACTAATCTACGAACATATGAAAAAAAACAAGTGAAGCATGTATGTATGATAAAACTAACTATACTAGCATAGACAACATATGTATTACATGATAAATAGAAGTAATCTAAACATGGAAATGCATACAATCTAAAAATTGTATTTTTTAAGCAAAAATTTGAATGTTTTTGTATTTTTGACCATATTATATTATTTTTGTGTTTTCTAAGTATAAGATATGTACAAGTAACATGAAAATGAAAATATATGATAGGAGAAATATAAAGGAAACTATATATAATTAATATTGTAAGTAGATAATATTATGTACAAATGAAATGTAATGACTCTAAAGATCTAGGAGTACATCCACAAGATGTGGATAGTCAAATAGTAGATCTGGTGGGAGGTCATCCAATGTCAGTTATTGAGTCTTCCCAAACTTGAATAAATTATCATCATTGTGATAATCATACCATTCTTTCTTCATAAGTATATCCTTATCCTTGGCATTAGTCTCGATTTTACGCATTCAAATAGCATGTTGCTCTATTGTGTAATAAGACTCATGTGCGGTCCTAGGGTAGACCACATTAGACCATTGGATGTCTATATGAAATCTATGATTTTCATCTATTCCATCATGAAAAATGTGAACTTTCTATCCTTCATAACTAAAATTCAAACATATGTTTATCTAATTAACTATGGCATCAATTTCAGCACGGGGAAAGGAACTCTATTATTAAAGAGTAAGGTCCTCAAGAGGGAGAAGCAGATCCTGAAAAGCCAAAAACAAAGTCGATGTCCCAATAAACTTGACATCAGGAGGATCCAGGGTAATATCCATAGTAATTGGGATTCAAAGAAAATGAGTATGGCGTGTGAAAGGAAGGGAGAACCCCGTAAACAGGAGCCCAAGAGCTGTGCAGAATGGAGAGAGAAACATCAAGTTTGGAGAATTCTACAGAAAGGGAATGTTACGAGCTACATGGAAAAACTCCACGGCTCTAAACTGCATATCACGACGGCCTTCTTCAAAAATTGGTCAAATGACAGAGTCACCTTGCATGGTATAACTATAAATTTAACTGAGGATTTTCTTGCTGAGGTTACAAGGTTGCCAATGGATGGACTCAAATTTTCCAAGCAGACCAGCATATCAAATGAGGCCTTTTGCAAGTTCCCCAAAATGGATGAGGAGGAGTAGAAGCTGGTCAAAAATGGGGATTTCTATGAGCTGGACCAAATTAAAGGGATATGGAGGGACGTCCTAAGCTGTATAATTGAGTACTTCATCCTGGACGGAAGAAGCAAACGAGTGCATAAGTTCCATTTTGTATTCCTCAACCACTTCAGGCATAAGGTTAGCTTGTCTTTTCCTTTCTATCTTCGCTACTCCCTGATTCAAAGCCTTTATGCTCATAGGAAAAAGGATTTGCGCCCTATTCTTCATGAAGGCCTTATCCTGCTTATTAAAGGCTATTGCAAGAATAGGGCACTGGTTAAGTATCCCAAACAAGGGAAAAATAAGTTGCCAGGAAATAAACAGAATGAAAATGTAAGCAGGAGAGGCAAAATTAAGACCCCTAGTCCAAATAAACAGAATGTTGAAGAAGAAAGGGGTCGGGAGAGAATTGAAGAACCTGAGGAGGAAAAACCGGAGGAGGAAGATGAAACTGAGAGCTGGGACACCAACTCTAGTAATGATGAAGAAGGATCTGAGGAAATTGAAAAAGAAAAAGTTAATACAGAGGAGGATTATGCTATTAGAACAGAGGAGACGGAGGAAAACCAGAAAGTGTTGGAGGATGATTTTGTTCAGGAAGATCCTGGTGAGGACCCAACTTCCAAGAATGAAAAGGAAATTTCTATCCAGGATGATATTCAAAATATGGAGAAGGAAATTCAAATTGGAATCAATGAGCGGGAACAAAAGAGTCAAGAAGACTTCTTTGAAGAAGCAAGGATTAGCCCCAATAAAAATTCTGAGGATTGGAGAGGGAAGAATCAGAATGAAGAAATACACACTCCTATGACCTGGGTTAATTGTAAAGCTGAGTCTTCTTCCCAATTTGATTCCTGGTTGTGTAGGGAGATCATTGATCTCAAGAGAAAAGCGGAAACATTGGAAGATTCTCTGAAAGCTGCTTGGAACAAAGTAAACATGGAAAATTAGTTAAGCGAGATCCCTGTCAAGCTCAAAGCTTATGAAAACAACCTCTGGGAACTTATAAAGGATAACAGAAAGAAAATGGAGGAAGTAACGTCCAACATCTGTGCAGCTGCTATCAATATAGGTAAACGAGCCAATGAGGAGACCAAAGCACTAGAGGGTCCCAGCAAAAGGACAAGGCAAAGTTCCAGAAAGAAAGATACACAAAAAGGAGCTTTGCTGGAGGCTACCACCCAGGAAACTGCTTTGAAAGGAAAAGAAGCCATGAACTTGATACTGGAACTGGATGAATAATCTAGTCCTTCTTGTTGGTTTAGAAACTGGTACTAATCTTTGTTCTCCTTTTGTTATCTTTTGTTTGTTGCGCTACCAGATTTTTGCTTCTGGGTTTTGACCGGATGTGTCTCTAATGGTTTCAGGTCTATTTAAAATCTGTTTTGGCTACTTCTTAGTAGTGTTTTTTAGGCATTGCCTGTGGGCTTAGACGTTCTTTATTTTGCTCTCTATTACAGGGTTTTGGGGCCCCTTCAAAACCTATTTTTACCTCAATCTAAAACTATGGCATCAATTTCCTGTAACCATGTACTACCAAGTGTAACTTATATGTGAGTGCCTATGTTCATGAAAAAAATAATGTGTTGACCACCTTAGGGACACATGCAACTGGTAGTGTGATATGTCTTAAAGAGTCTTGATAATGTATAACATATTTTAGCTCCATCTCTTGGTACCCTATATGTTGTAGTAATTCCAAAGTGCAAGTATTAAGATCAGAATCCTCAAATATAATAACATTAAGAATGTATTAGTCATTGATGACAGCCCTATAGTTAACGGATCATTCCTCAAATGTCAAGTTTAATGAAAATTCCATCATGGTGACTATACTAGTGAAGGTGGAGGCTATGTAATATGAATATTTCCCTTAACTTTGAGTTTATTAAAAAAAAATTGTAATGCTAAGAATGTATCTTTAGCATGTCTAGTAATCTTGTGAAAAAGATAAAAGGGTCTATCATCCTATTTTGATAATCTACTAACAGATCTATGTTGAATGATGGGTAATGTTATCAATCTTGTATCAAGTGATATCTATAAAATCAACTATGGTCTATCATTTGTACTACCTACTTGAATTTGGATAACTAGGTCAATATCCATAGATATAACCACATGTACTAAGTGTATATAAGAATTTGCCTCTAATTGCAAGTAAGTGCCTAGGCCTATATTTGGGTTATTGTGAATTGGTGGTGATGCCTATGTAGATAAAGGTATGATTGCCTTAGAATTATCTATGTACTCTCTAAGGCCTATTGGTGTAAATCTCAATCTGCATAAATAATCATCAATGTTCATGGGTGTTGTATTATCCTCTATGGTGATCGAAGAACTTGTATCTAAGTTTTTAACATATATTTCCTTTGAGTTAACAAGTATTAGTAACTATGTTGTGAATATATCATCATCTATCATGGGTATGGGGAACTATGTTATAAGAGGGTCATTTTCCATCATTCATGAAGGTAAATCTACTATAGGAGGATTTGAAATAGGTACAGGAATAGTGATACTAGATTTTCTAACCTCATATGTATGCATTTATTCTATATAAATCATGTGAGGTATGGATTCTATGATAATATGAGATTTCCCATCTAAATAAATAATTAGGGTAATAGGCTCAGTGACTCTACAATATTTGAATGATTGATTATCAGTTGGAAAAACTTGATGTATTTGTACAAGGTAGATGAAACTACCTCAATGACATGTATCCAAGGTCTCCTAAGTAATAAGTTGTAATGCAAATGATTAGGCATCCCTTGAAACTCTGTGGATAGGGTTTTGGGCTTGACCATGATATCCAAAGTGATAAAACCCAATGCCTATCATGAAATGTCATCAAAACTTATAATTTTCTTATATGTCTTCTAAAGGAATGTTATATCAACCCCCGTAGTCTGTAATAATGTGAGGTTACATATGTTAAGACCTAAACCATTATTAGTTATAACTCATTTAATAGTGTTGGTTTTAATTTGTGGCTGAATGAAAAGTGGTATATTATAATCATTAATTGTCAATGAGTGCAAATCTTCATTGCCAAAAGATATAATATCCTTAATGTCCTTAATAGTGTTCATGACATATGAAAAATAATTTAGCTCTGTATCATGAGGTAAAGATGTATATCTGAGTATTTATAAGAGAATTTCTTTGAATATGGTTGCCTATTTAAGTAATTCCAATCTAGAAATCTTGGTTGGTGTATTTTTCAATTGATCAATAATATCATATGCTCTGTGTTGATCCCTAGGTCCCATTGTATTGTGTTAGGGATAAGGAGGGATTATGGGTTTACATTGTTCTTGTATAAGTTGATAAGGAATCTAATTTCATCTAGTAATATCTCAAACCATGAATTCTACTATTTTCCACGGGTGAGTAGTAGAGGTAGGATGTGAGTGAAGGTAGTCAATGGGTCTAGGTGGAGGTGGAACAAAAAGTCATCTGAGCTCTCTATTGTCAAGTAGTAACTAGAGATAAGTCAAAATTGGCCATGTAAAAATGCTCTCCATATAAGTAGGGCCCAAGATGAGGTAGGCCAATGTATGAAATAATTTGGGTTCTAACATGATCCATGAGAGGAGTGACATACATGTGCATCTTTTTACAAGTAGCAGTTAATAAACAAGTAAGACAAACCACAAGAATTTATACCCAAAATTAGAAAATGGATTCCATTATGATGATCATGATAAATATTGAAAACTAAGAAAATTCTAAAAATAAGAAACAAAACCCTAATGGTACACTAGGGTTTTAAGCAATATGTTCGAAGTAAGTCAAGTTCACCAAATGATTTAACTATTTTGGGAATTATAGAATGTAAAACCCTGAGTAGATAAAAGATTTGAGTAATAAATTAGGGAATAAATATAGAAATATCAATAGCCACTTATTTTTATAATAATTTATTTATTTGCTTATCCTATAAATAGTGATAAATTACAAAGAAGATGATGGCTAGAAAACAAGATTGAAATAGATGAGTAGTAGGCTAGAAACTGATGCAAGAATAGTGTAGGTTGTCATCAACAAGAAATAATTATTAGATCCTTCTTTAGAAATTAGTGAGGTACCTTTTCCAATAACACATTGTGCTAGTGTCCTCATGTGCCATGCTTATGACCTTGATCAAATATAATAGTGATTTTTTGGGAGGATGTTCACATTATTCTGAGAAGCTTGTGTTTGTATGATCAAATCCTAAATCATTATTTATTCTATATAATAATTGATCTCGATGTGAAACCCTAAGCCTCCATGCTTTTTAGGGTTTGAGGAACCCAATTAGAAGTAGAGTGTATTTAGTAGGGTAGGCTAAACATGACCTCAACACCCCATGTGTTGATTATTGCCTACATACCAATACCTCAAAATGGGATTAATCTTGATGTAGTTCCCTCAATATAAGTGCTAGTACAAGTGCAAGTGAATACCAGTATGAATGTTGATTTAAATGATTTGAGTGTGTATTGAGACTAGAAACCTAAGTAATCTAAGCTCTGGGCTACTATAAATGGGTGTATGTAGAAGTAGGGTAGAATATGGATCAATGACATTGGTTTGCACAATTTTTTTTGAGTTTGTTCATGAGAATTGCATTTATTTTCCCTCTAGCGAATAAACGAATAAGAGTGGTCTTTATATAGTATTATGGTGCTTCTTAAGACATGATATGATCTTAGTCCAAAACTAAAATAATTAGGTAAGTAGAAAGATATTCATTATTAGTAAAGAACATAGAGGGTCAATAGTATTACCCCTTTGCCAATAGTGTAGTGCACTATAAACCAAAGGGTCATGTTATTGTGTAGGTGGCTAGAATGGGTGAAAAAGGGTCCTGGGTGCCTAAGATATGGCCTAATGTGGATTTTGGTATGTTTGCACATGAGATAAGTGCATTGTAATTACTTAAAAGTGTTAATTGGATGCTAAGAGTGTCACTTGAGATACCCTATCCCTAGGCTTACCATAAACCTATTCTAAAGCCTTAGACTTATATTTTTAACCATTCAACAGACCTTGTTCACTTATATCCAGTCAAAACATAATCCTTAAACTATCACCTCTAACATTAATCCAACTTTCTCAAAAGTCTTCCAAAAGAACATTAGAGCCACATTTGGGACACTACAGCCACATGGCGTTAGTGTCCCCAATCAGATGTTACTATCCTTAGCCCTAGCTCTTCCAAATAGATACTTTTTCAAATGTGTGCCCCTCGTAAGGTTAGCCTAAGATCATTTTATTATCCACACAAGTAACATAACCCTATAAAAATAAGTCTAATCCACCTTCATTCACTATATGGAAAATATATACAAAATCTATTCAAACCAAAGATAAAGCTATGCAAAATTAAGGTACATTATCCTTATTATGCCCTAATTTCTACATACTACTATCTATAACAACCCTAAGTATAATTTTCAAGAATTCCAAAGCTCAAGCACATTTAAATCATCCAAGGCCAGTCTCATTCTAACATTCACTTGCACATATATCAAGCACTAGGTAGGAGAACTACATCAGAATTGATCCCTCTTTGGAGTATTGGTATATAGGCAACTCTCTACATAGTAGGGTGTTGAAGATGTCCAGTCCATCCTACTAACACACTAAATCTTGATCATATCAAACTTATAAAATGATCTAGGGTTTACACATCAAATCAATATTTTTAGGTATAATACACAGCTACATGATTCAGTCATACAAGAACAAAACATACAGACATAGACACAATTATTCCCAAAAAATAGGAATAATCCTACAAAGAGGACATTAATGCCACATAAAGGACACTACACATAAATGGAACTACTATCTAAATTGGGAGTTATTATCCAGTGAATAGATGAATATCAAAATCCTACTTGTGACACTCAGAACTGCTCAAATCTTGATTTTTAGAACCTAGATCATCTACGATAGTCTATTTTTAGATAAGTCTATATTTCTCCCTATTTATTACTATTATTAAAAAGCCAAAATAAGTCAAAGGTCATTAAAAATTAGTAAGTTAATTACTAAAATTTATTTAATTGATTTAGGCATCTTAACCCCTTAACCAAACATAGGTAATTACACATGTAAAACCCTAAAAGGTTAAATCATTTGGTGAACTCGTCTTACTTTGAGCATTGCATAAAACCCTAACTTGCGTTTAATTCTTTTTTAAAAAAATAAATTTAGGGTTACATACTTTTTATTTTATGATTTTATTTACACAAACTAGATAAATAAAATCAATTTTATTTTAATGTTTTAATTTATTTTACATCTAATTTAAATTATTGCAAAAACACCCTAGCTTCCACAACCCTAACCCTAGACACACTTAGGGTTTGCATCTTTTTTCTATACACTCAGATTTCAATTCATAAAATATTCCAATTTGTTGAAATATTTAAATTTGTAAAACTTTCATATATTACTATTCTTAAAAGGTCCAAAATATATAAAACTTATTTTCCCATCTTCAAGCTGCAATGGTATAGTTTAACAATAGATTTTATGAAACCAATAAGTGTCAATTGCAAGACTTTGTGTCTAAACATAATGATATACAAGATGAATTCATAAACATCCATTAAGAAGAACTCCAAAAGAACAACAATGGTCAATCTTCTATCCCTCTAGTTAATGATGTTGTTACACCTTTAGTGGGGCCCACTCAACCAACTTAGATAGCATAACCAAAACTTGTTATTTAACCATTGGTGATAACTACTCCACTTATTGCTAGTTCTTCTCCTCTTGATGTATAATCCCTCATGTAATAGGTATTTTCTCTAAAACTAAGGTGTTACATCTCAAACAAGGAGTAACTAAGCCTTTGCATGATTTGGATTCTAACATTCTATTACATACACCATTGGCACATCACATTACATCAACTCCTTTCCCATCTAGTTTCATATCACCTACTCTCAAATTATATGGTGGCAAGGGTGACCTTAAGCATCACCTTAGAGCCTTTCATGAAGCATGTTTGGACTATGTGTCCAATGATTGGATTCTTATAAAGCTCTTTCCATGCAACCTCAAGGATTATGCCTTATAGTGGTTATATGATTTGTCTAACCAATCTATCACAGCATTCAATCCTTTAGCAAATATGTTCCTAGCACACTTTTCTATCAACATAAGTGATAAGATATAATATGCAAAAGTGGTGTAGCTAAAACAATGGTTAAAGGAGCCCATAGTTGATTATGTCTTATAATACAAGATAATATTATCAAAATTGACTAGCCCTATGATAGACAAATATTTTTGAGATATATTCAAATAGAGTCTATTACTAATAATTCACGAAGAAATATTATTCAATAAGTTTCCCATATATATAGATATGTACCACATAATTAAGGAATGAGAGGTTAAGCTCTTAACAATGGCTAAACTTAAATATACAAATGGATTAGATTCAGCTATTAAGAGTTTAAGCAAACCTCCATACAAGGTTAGAACCATATAGAACAAAATAGATCATAAAATAGCAGTCAATGCAGCTTTAGAGCCTTTTCCTAGATTGGTTTTACTAGTTCCTCAATGTAGAGTCTTCACTAATTTACTAGAGTCACCAGCACGAGTTATACCAACTATTGGAATGCAATGTCATATCTCTCCTTCCCATTAGAAAGGTTAATATGACATGGCCTCTTCCAAATATTTATGATTCAAATGCATTCTGTGAATATCATAAGGCACTATGCCACACCATAAACAAATGCATTGGTCTGAAGCACAAGATATAAGACCTTATTGAGGCAAACATTATTAATGTGGGCACACCCACTGAGGCACTAAAACAACAAACAGAAGCAAAAGCACTTAAGATATTTTTAGATCCTTTTCCTAAGCATACAACTAATGAGGTATGGGACACATCAGGTGTTTAGTGTACATACCAAGCTCATCCACCACTAACCTCCTATCACACAGTTATAGAGGAGACACATCCCTTGCATAATATTATGGCATGTATCACATTATAGTGCCACCTAGACCACTTATCACATTTTTAGATAAGGAGATTGTGGATGATGACATATATTTACATGCACTCTTCATATGAGCATATATAGACCACCATCTTATTCATAGTGTCATGGTTGACAATAGGTCAAACATAAACATGTGCACTATGACACTCCTACAATACTTGGGTTACACATAGTGGGATATATTCCCTATAGATATAATTATTATCAGTCTTAGTTGCCACATTCATATCTCCATTGGGGAGATATTACTTCCATTATAGGTGGGATCAACACACAACCACTCAATTTCTAGTATTACCTAATGCACATGTATTCAACATATTATTAGGTAGGCCATGGTTATAGTAGCTGAGAGCCATCCCATATATAATACATTAATGCCTCAAGTATATACATGCTAACTAGGTGGTTAAGGTTGAGGGTGTCCTATATGAGTATCATCTTCCCATCCCACAGGTAGTTCCAACAAAGATTCTAGTCACACTTCTAACATTGACACTAGTTATAGTTCCATTTCCACTACCAAAATTTACATAGTTATCCATTTTAGTAGAGAGTACAAATATTATGTATACATCATAGTTTTCAACAAATTCTTCAAAGCAATCTAGGTTTATTTCACCAATGTATACATGCATGCATACTCTCCCTCAGAGACCATTACTAGAGAGACCATTTCATTAGAGATATGTTACAAATTCCATAGGACCTCCCTCTATGTAGTTCACACTGAGATTAGTTATATTGGGGTCTAGGGGTTCTCAACATAGGGCACCTGTAACTTTTACATCTACCAGATGGGTCCCCAAAACCACTACAGTTCACAGGGCATCATGGTCAGTGTTATAGAATCATAGCATCACTACTTAGGTAGCTTCAAGTTCAAATTATATATCACACCAGATCATGGGCTCATAGCTACCCTTTCACACCATATGCATGATCACTAATCCACTCTTCAACATAGGTCATGGTGATGGTGAGTCTCCTATGAGATTTATTGGTTAGTATGGTTTTACCCTTGTACATACTTTCTTTTCTCTCTTGCTCCTTGTACATAGTTTACTTTCATATGTTTGTACAAAGCTTATACTTATAAAACACAAAAATAATATAATATCTCAAAATCTAAAAACATTCAAATATTTCAAAAATCTAAAAAAATTATAGATTATATGCATTGCTTTGTTTACATTTCTACTACTTGCTAGATATTGCACATTGCTACCTATCCTAGTGTAGTTGGTTTTATCATACACATATGCTTCACTTATTCTTGTCAAGTGCTTGTAAATTCCAAACAAGGCTCTGGTCCACTACATTGATCTAGACTAGCTAACAACTACCTATTGGGGGCATTCACACCAATCCAAGTTTATACATTGTTACATCTTCCCACTTTGGGGCATCTTCTACATAGCTATTATAACCAGGTTTTATCTTTACATGTTATACATTCTAGTTAGATATTGATTTATCTTGATATTGATCATTGATATTCATTACTTAGATTTTTTATCAACTTTCACTAATTAGCTTTAGTATATGTGAACCCTGGCATCTACATAGATTTGTATTACATAGTTATACATGCTTTTATTTCTTGTTCCTAAATTAGACTTGATTGTGTTACTATGCTTCTTACATTTTTAAGGACATTTGAATATGCCATTGTTCCTTGGATTCTATACCACTTATTTATTTGTATGCCTTGGACATGTGTCCATGTCCCTTGTGTGTTCTTTTTCATGTTTCTATATGTAGACATTTGCACATGTCCTTCTCTTTGGCTCTACACCAAATTGCTTATTGTTTATATATGTGGACATTTGAACATGTCCTTATATATTTCCATTCTCAAATTTAGTGACATGTGCCCACATCCCTTGTATTTTTTCCCCTTGGCCTACTTCTTGTATGCCTCATGTGCCTCTATGTTTCTTTTCATATGCTTATACACCATGGCACTTTTATTTTCTTATTACACACACACCAATTTTTGATGCCATGAGGGACCTCATACATCTACCTATCCTACTTGGGATCCTTGATGGACATCATGCCCCATCCCCCTAGGTAGTTGTTACTCAAATTTTAATGTTGTTATACATTGTTTACATCTATCTAGACACCCTTGTATAATGCTAAATTACAACATAAATCTTACATTTCCTATTATTGGCTAGATACATTTACATTTTGATGTTATGTTTATACATTATATTGGAATATCATGCTCCAAATAACATATTTTGTAGAGATAATTCTTTAGAGGGTAATTATTCCACATATTTCACAACTACCCTCAAAGGAAGGGGGAATTTATAGGGGTTTTCATAGAGATCAAGCTCCTATTTTTCTTTTCATAGATACATTTCAGCACACAGGCTCAATTACATATATCAAACTCAAGGCAGACATAAAACAAAATAAAGGTTTAGTAGTCAGTCCAAACCATAGAAATATTAGACCAAGTGGTCATTAGCACCCAGATTAGGACACTAACACCATAGGATATCACTATCTACTATAGGGCACTATTGTCACGTATCCCAGCTTTAAGATAATCCACATCATTTAGACTAGTACACTAGGTACAATATAGATTTTCATAAATATAGTCACAGATTTGGTAGTTATGTTCAAATTTAGCTAAGATTCAATCATTTAAATTTAAATTCATACTAGTTTTTTATATTTATGGGCATCATGTGCATCATGATCACTCATACATTTAGATCAGTACACGAATTTAGCTATTACATACTTGATTCAAATTCAGTATACTCAAATACTAGATTGGGGGCATGTGTGTGACACATAATTTCCATATACTCAACTTCAGACAGGTTGATCATATGGAATGGCAAACTCCATGTTATTCTCTACATTATATACACTTACTATCACATTCCAAGTTGTCACCAGATTCATGCCTTACTCCATCTACAGTAGTTGGCATTCCTGAGTGGCCCAAAGCTACCTAATATACCTAAGTGGTTGTGGATCCAAATACATAGTTAGATTACTCAATTAGAAACTTTCAACACTTTACACAGTATAGTTCTAGATGCATCTACTTCACATAAATGAAATGATGGATTTATAGCCTACTTGAGTTCTTGAGCCACATACATGAGAGGTTTTAACACACTTACAATCTTACCTAGGCTATTCATAGAGATTATGATCTACCAAGCAGGGTGGGCAATGATGGAGTCAAAATGAGATTGAGTTCTTTAGCCACCCATATGAGGATTGAATAAGCCACCAGCTCAGTTTAATTTATTCAATGTTATGATCACTATGTACTTTCACACATGCAGGTTGTTACCAAATTCATGCATTGGTTTGCATACCTAAAAAGTTGTATTCATTCCATTCCTTTCTCTTGCCTTGGTTATCTAGTTTCAACATAGTCTTTTGCATTTGATTATTTCACTAGTAAGGATTGATTTTTGCATGTTTCATTACAGGACATTGCTTTGGATCATGTTTCACATACATAGACCCAAATTCACATATTCAAACTTAGCTACATAGGCTTCACTTTCAAGGTAATCCCTACAATGCTTCTTTTTCATTTATACTAGTCATTTCACTTTATTGCATTACTAGCATAAATGGGAGAAAAATGTAATCACCTAAAAGTGGTAATTAGATGCTAAGAGTGTCACTTGAGTTACCTTATCCCTAGCCTTATTATAGACCTATTATAGAGCCTTATACTTATATTTCCAACTATTAAATATACCTTATTCACTAAAATTCATTAAGACACAGTCCCTAAACTATCATCTCTGACCCTAATCCAACTTTCTTAGAAGTCTGCTAAAAGGACATTAACACCACATTTAGGACACTATAGCCACATGGTACTAGTGTCCCCAACTACATGTTATTGTCCTTAGCCCTATCTCTTCCCAATGGATACTTTTTCAAATGTATTCCCCTCCTAAGGTTAACTTAATCTCATTTTCTTATCTACACAAAAAATAAAAGCCTATAAATACAAGTCTAATCCACCTTTATTCACTAGATGGAAAATAGGTGTAAAAATTATTCAAACCAATGACAAAGTTATGCAAAATCAAGGTACATTATCCCTATTCTACCTTACTTTCTACATACTACCATCTATAGAAACCCTAAGTCTAGTTTTCAAGCATTCTAAAGGTCAAGTGCATTCAAGGCATCTATGGCCACTCTCATTTTAGCATTCACTTGCATAGACATCAAACACTAGGTGGGAGAACTACATTAGACTTGATCCCTATTTGGAGTATTGGTATGTAGAAAAATGTATACACAACAGGGTGTTGAGGATGTCTACTCCATCCTACTAACACACTCGAATCTTTCTCATATCACATTTACAAAGGGAATTAAGGTTTGCACATCAAATCAAGATTTTTAGGTACACTACATAGCTACAAGCTTTAGTCATATAGGAATAAAACATACAGACACAGACACAGGTGCTCCCTGCAAGGAGGGCATTAGTACCATGTAAAGGACACTACACATGGATGGAACTACTATCCAAATTAGGCACTAATATCCATTAAATAGATGAATATCAAAATCTTGCTTGTGATACTCAGAACTATTTAGATCTCAAGTTTCATAACCCAAATCATTTGTGATAGTCTATTTTAGCAAAGTATATATTTCTCCCTATTTATTGTTATTATTATAAATTAAAAAGAAGTCAAAGGTCATAATAATTCAATGATTTAATTATTATAATTTATTTAACTGATTTAGGCATCTCAATACCTTAACCAAACATAGATAATTACACATGTAAAATCCTAAAAGGTTAAATCATGCACATATAAGCTGAAAAATGATCAAAAGAGGCTCTAAGATAGATCTAGGCTAAACTAAGGATAGGGTGGTCTCAAGTGACTCATTACATTAAAATAACATCTTAGATGATGAAATTTGTGGACAATACCTATGCAAAAATGTATTTAAATAGAGTGGATTCAATCATGGATTACAGACAAAATGAATATGGAATAATTAGGCATAATATCATTAGATGTCATCATCTTTATGTGATATATACTATGGCATCTAATGATATTATGCTTATTTATTCCATATTCATTTTGTATGCAATTCATGATTGAATTCAGTTTATTTAAATACATTTTTTCATAGGTATTGTCCACTTTTGAAACAAATATATTACATTTATTTGTCTAGATAAATTCTAAACTCATTTCCTCTTATGAATTCTAAACTCATTTCTTCCTATGAATAAAAAATACTTAATTACTTGAGGCATTGGATTATTATGTATTAAGAATATTATTTTATTGCTCCACATTGAATATTAGTTATTATAATATTGTGTGAACATAATAAATTTATGAGTGAGTTTAAAATGCAACTTACATAGATAGGATTGTGAGAGAGAATAAATGAGTGATGTTAGGAATGACATAGATATTATTAGTACCTATTATAGCATGTATTATTGTAATCACCTCTACCTATTAATTTACATTAAAACTTGTGCAATGCAAATATTTTCAAAAAAAATAAATTTTGAACATTAGCTTTCTAAAATATATTGTATTTTTGAAAAAAGGAAAATTGAAAAGATTTGTTTTTATACATTTCTATTAGTTAGTGTCAATGACATGGCAATTTATTTGGGAAAATTCAAATGTTTAGCATTAATAAATTGGATAAAAATAAATGTCTTGTCAAAAATAAAAACCTAAACTTTGCACTTCTATTATTTATTTATTTTCCATAAACATAAAGACTTATAAAATCATAAATATTATTGTGTACTATTATACATGTTATTTTATCTTAGATATCTTCTTATAAAAGACTAACTTAATCAATCCAACTTAATCTATAAGTGATCATGAATTTTCAATGTCCACTCCTAATATCATTTCATTTTCAAATTTCTAAGCAATAATGTGCCATTTTGTTTGAAATTTAAATAACATATGTTTTATTTTTTCAAATAATTTTTTATTAGTTTATTCATTTGTTTATTTATGGATTAATTAACAATATTTTATTTGAACCCAAAAAATTCTTATTTCTTTTACACCTTTACTTTTAAGCATGTCGAACCCTCATCCTTGCTTCCACCCAATTGTTTGTCTGGTCAAAACACTACAATCAAAGTTACAATCTTCACAAAATCTAAATATTCCTCTTTGTAGCATGTACTAAAGCCACATCACAACACTTGTTTAGGATATAAAATGAGAGTTTTATGAGATATGAGATATGCCTAACTACATCATTGTAGGATTTTAATATGATAGTAAATGTCATAAGTTTCAATGGATAATTAAGTTGAATTTTATTGACAAAAATTGTACACTGCACATTGGGGCTTTGCCTCATCACCATTATGGATAATTCTTATTAGTGGTATCAGAGCAGGTTTCCATAGACCTCTCTTTTGCCCTCCATTTCAATGGTTTATGCAACAAAATATTTTAATGGCTATGCAATACAACCCACGTACAAATGCCATATTTTCCATCCACTTTGTTTTCATGCCATCAACAAATTACAGTAAAGAAAACTTACACATTTGCTGACATTTACCACCTACATGCATTCTCCTTCAAGCTTTCATCATGTTCACTTTACCCATAATCTTCAGACTAGGCTATCCATAATTTAAATACAAAATAAAAATTATATATATATATATATGAAAACATTTTTTATTTTGTAAGTTTAGTAAAATCATGATTTATCTCTTAGTTCTCAACTAAAATCAGAACTTTAATGTGTTTTAGAAATTTGAGAAAGAGGAGAACAAAACCCAAAAATTGTTTGAATAAATTTTACAAATGTAGGGAGTTTTTTAGCATAAAAAATGAAGGATGTGAAGGTTTTCAAGAAAAGAAAATTATGGCTTTCTAGTTGTTGGATGTGTTTCAAAATTGAGGAAGAAAAAAATAGAGAATTATTCCCTAAGCACAACTCCTTTGTAATAGTTTGTTTTGCGCTTGTTTTGTATTGGCAATTTTCTACCCGAGGATGTATTATGTGAATTTGACTTCATTATGGCATAGCTTATCTCAAACTTGGAATGAATTATTCACTATGATTGAGTTACACACCTTGAAAAACCAAGGATGTATTCACCAAAGATGAAAACTTACAAATTTATGTGATGTTTTACTACTTCTATATACCTCAACACACCTCATATCTGATATTTCAACTGGCCTCCCATTCAACACATTCATTTTTTTATGTTTTTTAAGTTTAGGTATGTAGTTAGTTTTATTATTATTTTTATTTTAGGTATGGACTAGTTTTGTTTTTATCATGGTTTAGATTCATGGTTTTTTAATTGATAGAGGTTTTTTTTTTAATGTTTGAATTGAATCATGTTTTAGGAACTCATTATTTTGTTTATTAATTTGTGGTATGGTATTTAATTAGTAGTTTTTTGTTTTTTGTTCTTTTATTTTCCATTTAAGTTTTTATTAATATTTAATTTTTTTTAGTTATATGTTTTTATATTTTAAAGTTTATTTTTTATATTGTTTTATTTGTTTATTTTATTTTTTGAGTGTTTTATTTTTATAATATAGTTTATGTTTTCATTTTCATCAATGTGTTATCTTTTTGAGTTAAGTCTTCTTTTGATCAAAATCATTAAATAAGCTTTTTAAGACAATATACAATAAAACATAAACAATGTACGATCTTCAATGTAATAGATGTATTCTCGAGGGAACACAGCATCCATCTTGTTAGAGAAGCAATATATAGTTGGTTATTACTTGTAGTTTCTCTCCTCATTTTCACACTAGGGGGGTATGTTAGGAATATTAGTTTAGTGTTCCACATTGAATATTAGTTATTATAATATTGTGTGAGCATAATAAATTTATGTGTGGGATGATAATGCAACTCACATAGATATGATTGTGAGAGAGAATAAATGAGTGATGTTAGGAATGATAGAGATATTCTTTAGGAGATAGAATGAATGTTTTGTGGGATAAGTGATATGCCTAGATCTTTCAATGTAAGAGTTCAATAGGTTATATAAATGTAATAAGTTTCAATGAATAATTAAGTTAAAGTTGATTAACAAACATTGTACACTACACATTGGGGATTTGCCTCTTCACCATTGTGGGGTAATTCCTATCATTATGAATATTCTTAACTACTTTATTTTTCTAATTGTGTTTTATCATTGACAAGGAAGTTTTTTTTAAACAAAATCTTCTCATATCACCATTTAGTTTATTTTTTGTGAAGCGTAGAAAATGTGCATTTTTGCTACCAGTGTAACTCCTAAAAAAATTGATGTAATTATTGTCTTAGACTATCTCCCCTCATTTTTCCTATTTACAAACTATGAATTAATTTTTTAAACTTCTACTCTCCAAAATGATGATGAAAGGATGAGAGTTTTGTTTTTTATTTTTTTTGTTTCAAAGGATGAAACATGAGATGTTTCAATATTTCATCAATTTACATTCTATATGACACCAAAAAAATGTTAAATATTCTACCAATATATAATATGGAACACCAAATGCACTATTGTTCGACCAAAGCAACAATGGTGAATGAACAAGTAGCTATGTGAGAGAAATCAAGATTGGAAACCATACAAATCCTCCATGTATTTAGCTTTATAAAAGGATTAATAATAATGGATATGACAAGTAACTACCCCTTAGAATAGTGGTAAAGATCATAAAATAGGAACATAACTCCCATACTCAAAATATCCAATCAAAGAGTAACTCCTACCAACTAGCTTAAAATGACAATCAAGTAACTCCCTATGACAAATGACACCTAAGAAAGTTAAACCACATGTGTAGGAATAATATGAATAAAGAAAATAAATGAAAAATAAGGTACTACACTAACACCCCCCCCTTAAGTGTGGCTTAGGTAGGTAGAGTAAATAGGTCCTAGTAACAAAGCTTGATGAGGTACCCATGTACAAAGCAACTCTCATAAAGTGGAGGAAAGGAGAAAACCTATAGGAAAAAACTCCCACCCCCCCCCCCCCAAAAAAAAGAAATAAAATAATAAGACAGAGATAAAAATTCTATAAAAGATGATGTTGAAGTCATCCACACTCCAGGTATAGCTCACAAGATGACCAATGTCGATATCCTCTACATGAAGAAAGAAAGAGCTCCATCTGCATGAATAATCTTTATTCCTTTTGCCAAAGGAAGAACACAAGGTGTGTATTAAAAGTCTTCCCATTCCAAAAATGAGGATGAAATAAAAAACACAACAAACTCTAAGTAGGGTCCAAAGTAAAAGTGTAGCATAGGTCTGACAAGATTGTGTATAAGAACTACATTTAATGCCACTAAAGCAACCTATCAAAATTAGGTGTAGTGAAGAGTGGATCACCCTAGAATAATGAATGATTATACCAAGTGCCTGATGGATCTCCAAACAAGGTATAATCCTTATACAAGGAACAGTGCTCCTCATACATAGTAAGAGGGCTAACTTCTCTATACAATGAGGGTGCAATAAAATCAGAGGATATTAGGAACTATAGAATGCCTTATAATTGTGTATTAAACTGTTTGATGTCTGGTGAGTCCTGAATCAATATACCTACACCCTATAATGTCTAAAGTGGACTAGAGGTAGGTAGATCAAGAAATAACTCCTCAATATTTGGAAGGTGACAAGGATGTGGTGGAGGTGTGTCTACATCACTACTGTAGTCATTTGTGCTATAAAAAGAGTCCTCAATATTATAAATGTGCTAAGTATTATAAGTGTCATCAAGTATAGGTGATTTTGATAAGAATAATGGAATGGAACATTCATGAAAAAAAATTCCATGGGAAGTGGAAATCACAAGTCAACAACCCTTGAAGTTGAAGAAGATATTGTAGATGAATCACATAGATTCACAAACTGAATATCCACAAGAAGAGAAGATTTATCGATGCTTCCACAAGGTGTATTCTTATTTTAAATAGTATATTCCTCCATAGTACCAAATTTTGATGGCTCTAAATAAGCAACATCATTCATAAGAACATAATTATAATTTATAATGAGATATCTAAGGTCTAGCAGAATCTCATCCTATAGTGGTGGCTCAATAAAAGGAAAAACACTATCCACCATGGATTAATATCATATGAAATAAAAGTACAAAGAGAGAGTACAAAAATATCTAAAGAGATGATAAGAAGAGGAGTGATATAGATCTCAGCAAGATCTCTAAAAAGATACTATAGGATGCTCCAAATAGTGTAGGGACATGTTGTATGTTCCATATGGTAATGAATATCCAGTAAGGCACCAAAAACCTTATCACAAGTGTTAGCCCACTTATTGTACTAACCTGAGTCATAAGGGGTAAGAATATATCCATATAATAATGGAGTTTGATTCTTTCTTGTAAGTGTTCTATGTAAGCACGCCAAGAAGCATAGTTGGTCTATCTAATAATAACCACTAGTGTAGAATCAACTCTTCTCATTTGTTGGTATCTCTTAAGTGGAGTCAACATGACTGAGATAAGACACTAAATAAGTGCAATGATAAAAACACTATAAAAATGATAATTCATGCTCAACAAATGGACATCAAGATCTACTAACAATGCATCCAAAAAGGTGAGAGCAATCTATGAAAATGACACCAAATAGGCACACAATTCATGGAAATTGAGTGTGCACATAAGTGAAAAAGTAGGGCCTACAATAACCCCTCTAATATAATCAATAATGAGCCCTAAATTTTTATAATTATAATGCATACTCAATGTGAGGATGTCAAACTTAGTCAATAATACATCTAGATAAGTAGAACAAATAGTGCACAAGTTCCAATGCACATCTTAGTGAATGGATATCAATCACAACTGATAATGCATCTAAATATGAGCAATTAGTGAAAGAAGTGGCAATGCAAATTGGTAAAATAGGAGGATGTCATGCTTTGTTGAGAATGCATCCAAGAGGTACAAAATACAAGTGTAAAACAAGCAAGGAGGTAGTGAGAGAAGGAGAAGAAAGTGGTTTCCTTATGAGGGGATTTGGCCACCTACCAAATGGGGCCTCACCCTCCATCTTTGACAAGAAAAAAAGAGGTATAGGATCAAGCAAATCACCTTTTACAATATCTCCTTATATCTTCCACAAATAGTGTTTGCCCATATAACAATATATTATTTTTATATAAAAAACAATTAAAAAAAATTTCCACCTAATGATATTTTTTATTAAAAAATAATAAAAATATCCATCCATATAATATATTATTTTATACAAAAATAATTAGAAAGAACTTTTCACCTATAAGAGGTCCCAACTGAGGTTGTAAAAACAACTTTATATTAAAAAACCCTACACCCACTTTTAAAAGTCTATCTCCTCAAATAATGAGGCAATAACATTAATATCAAAGTGAAATTTGATTTTTTGAAACATTACACCAACTCCATGTTTTAAGGTAAATATTTTAGTTTCAAAAAAGGACTTTAAGAAAAAATTTCCCTCCTAGATGAAAGGAAAAATCACTAAGTAATTTCATAAAACCATGAATCAAGTGAAAATTTGGTTTTAGAAACTACTATATGTAAGGTGAAATGTAGGGTTTTAAAAAACAAATATTTTTTTGCAAGAAAGAGATTCAAATAGGAGAAGGGCAATGGTTGAGGATCACCCTTGTAGGCCTGGATGAGGTTGATCCACCACAAGTATGATGTAAATGGTCATCAAATCAAAATTGTAGGCTGGGGACAATCTAACAAGGACATGACACCAAAAACTTAAGCCATATAAGTGAAGGGTTTGAACCATGCATAACCTTAAGACCATAAAGGATGTGGACACTCCAACAGGGTTTTAGAACTTTGAATAAGATCCCTCTCTTACAAAAAATTCCCTTAATCCTTCCAAATGCACACAAGTTCATGAGACTTAGATCAGGCTCAAATACATCCTTGAAACCAATTGATGACAGACTATTGAAACCATAAACTAAGTAGTGATGCTCTAAATGAGAAGCAAGACTTCATGCATGAAAAACTTTATTATCTAATGCACACAAGGGAGAACATATAAATAAATAACACTCCTAATAATGGATTAAGGAAAAGAGCAAGAAAATAATTTAATTTTTTCAATAAACTCAAATTTTCATAACAAACTCAAACAACACACAAAACTAGACAAGTGGTTTACCAAACTCAATACTTTGATACCATGTCAGACATCTCAAAAAGATTGAAGATGAAATATTGAATGTGTTATAGCTCGAACAAAGCAATAATGGTGAATGAATAAGCACCTGTGTGATAGAAATCAAGAGTGGAAACCATGTAAATCCTCCATATATTCATCTTTATAAAATGAGTAAAAATAGGAGAGATGACAAGTAAACACCCCTAGAATAGTGGTAAAGAGACTATAATAGTCATGTAACTCCCATACCTAAAATAGTTGATCAAAGAGTAACTCCTACTAATTTAACTTTTATGGGGATTATGGAATGTAAAATCATAGGTTGCTGACATGCTAGAATAATAAATCAAGGAATAAATATAGGAATAATTACAACCATTGATTTGTACAATAATTGATCTTTTTTATTATTCTATAAATAATAAATAAACTATAAAAGATGTACTTAGCTAGAAACTAATTGAGATGGATGAGTGTCAAGCTAGAATTTTGTATTGGAGCTGTGTAGAGTGTCATGAACTAAAAATAAGAGTTAAAATCCCTTTTGGATAGTAGTGTGGTCTTCTAAATAGTAACGCATTATGCTAGTATCCTCTAAGGTGTGGTAGTTTCCTCATGTATGTAGGGATGATGACCTCCTAAGTGTACCTTTACCTAGTTCTAGGGAGTTTGTGCCTATGTGCACAGTTGTTGGTTCATTGTAAGTTCCCTATTTTGACTAATTTTAATGCCAAACCCTAGCCTTCCATGTTTATTAGGGTATTTAAAGAGCACAAGTAAAAGAATGGAATTATCAAGGTAGGCTAAATGTGACCTCAACACCCCATGTGTTGAGCATTGCCTACATAGCAATACCTCAAAGGGGATCAAGCCTAATGTAGTTCTCCCAATTCTAAGCATTGGTGCAAGTGAAAGTGAATACTAGGATGAGTGCTATTTTGAGTACTTTAAGTGTGATTTAGGATTGGAAATGTAAGTAATTTGAGGTCTAGGTTTCTCTAGATGGGCATATGCAAAAGTAGGGCAGAATAGGGATCAATGACCTCGATTTTCACCACTGATTATGAGTCTATTTATGAGTATTTGTATATGATTTCCATATAGTGGATAAGCGAATGAAAGTGGTCTATATATAGCATTATGTTGCTTATCAAGATGTGAAATAGGTCTAGGGTGCCCCTAGGAATTCTTTTAAGAATGGAAATATATATATTGGGGGAGCAAGGAACAAAAGGATAGTAGTGTGGTTTTTAGGTCAATAGTGCATTGCCCTAGTGTCCAAAGGGAAGCACTAATATCAAAGTGGTATGAGGTGGTGAATAAGGGGCATGGGTGCCTATGGGGTAGCTTATTGCTACTTTTGGTATGTCTGAGAATGGGCTAGACTCATATGAAATATGAAAAAGGATCAAAAGAGGACTTGAGATAGGTCCATGGCTAAGCTAGGGCAAAGTGGTCTCAAGAAACACTCATTGCACTCAAATTATATTTTAGATGACTACATTTTCCCCCTCCCTTTTATTATAAAAATGTAACAAATCTGAAATGACTAGGATAAAAGAAAATAAGTGTGCCTGGACTTCCCTAAGAGGCAAAATCCATGAATCTAGGTATGAGTCTACGAAGTGTGCACCATTACATGTCCTAAAAATTAAACATGAAGGAATCAATAATTACTTAATAAACATAAAAATTAAAGATAAAAATGAGCAAAGAGATGAGAGAGAGAGTAAAAAATGAATACACCTCATTGGGTAGACAAACCAATGTTAAAACTTGGTGACATCTTGTGTGTGCATGTAGCTAGTGATCAAATGGTGAATAACTTGGACTGAGTTGATGGCTTGATCAATCCTCATGTGTGGGTGGCTCAATAACTCAAGTTGGCCTTGACTCCATCATTACCCACCCCTTCTTAGTGGATCATAATCTATAAATAACTTAGATTGGATTGATGGTTTGTCCAACCCTCTTATGTAGGTGGCTGAAGAACTCAAGTAAGCTATGAATCCATCATTGCCCACCCATGTGTAGTAGATACATCTAAAACTAAATTTATGCAATGTAACTAAAATTGTGTGATGTAACTAAAACCATATAGGATGGATTTGGGGCAACTCTAAAATTAAAAATGGCACAGGGGCCACTCGAGCACTCAAGAATGTAACTCAAGGGATTACTTGATAATTCCAACCTTTGTAGATATAATAAGGCATCAATCTGTGTAAAACCTAGTATAAATGGTGTCTAGAGTAATAATGTGGAGAATGACATGGAACTTCCATTCCATCTAAGAATACTAGTGTAAAACTAAACATATGGGAATAATATGCCATGCACATTCCCCCAAATCTGATATCTCTACATATGCATTCTGGATTGAGTCATACTAATCTATGTCTACATATCTAAAAAAAAAATGGGAGTGATCATGCCATGCATGATGCCCCTAATCTAAGTAAACCTATGTAATTTTGTGTATAACTAAGCATAAACTAAGCATATTTGATAAAATGTGATTGAGACTGTGCAAATATGAACTATAATTATTGTACCTTTCTAGAAATTCTAAAAAAAATTATTTTAGGGGCTAATAAATAATAACATGGTCCCTTGGATAGTATCACACTATGATAGTGTCCTTTGTGTCATTTTATTGACCAACTATGTTGTTTATGTGCAAAACTAAAACTAATCTATATGTGATTATTTTTCACTATGTTTTCTTAATTATAAGCTCTGTATTCTATGTTTACATGTTGAAAACTATATTTTGAGTGCACTAGGATGATCCAATCTCTATGACAAACCCTGTGAATACCCCCTCTTTTGAAGGGATCTATTAAACCTCTATAATAATTATCCTCAAAAGAAAAGCTATGCATCCTATGTGTTAGACTTTAAAAAATGATATCTATGTGACAAACCAATATAATGTGTATGCATGACATCAAAATATAAGATAATCTAAGCATAAGTTGGTAGTGTATGATGTTTGTTAGATCTAGCATTCACAAAGTTGTCAAGACAGAACAATGCAAACATGTATATGAATAATAAATCTGAGTAATTACCTAAGGGGATGGAGCATAATGTCATCAAGGCACCCAAAGAGGAAGGGGAGATGCATGATATCCCTCATGGCATCACAAACTAGATGTGAGTGTAACAAGTAAGAGATAAGTGTCATGGCCATGACCATTACATGAAAGCATACATACAAACATAGTAGGCACACAAAGTAGGCCAAGGGGCCATAATACAAGGGACATGGGCACATGCCACTATTTTGAGAAAGAACAAACATACAAGGACATGTTCAAATGCCCACATACGTAAAGAACAAGTAAGGTTGGATTAGATCCACATGGAAGGACATGTTCAAATGTCTAGATACATAATCAAGAAGCACACACAAGGACACAAGTACATGTCCAAAGCATACACACAATGAAAGGAATTAGTTTAGAGCCATAGAATAATGGAACATTCAAATGCCCTTGAATAGATGTAGAATTCAAGAGACACAATCAAATCTAAACTAGTAAAGTTACAAATGAAAGTATGCATAAATATGTGGTACAAATTCATGTAAGATCAAAGATGTATATAAACTGAGTCTATAGTAGTAGTCAACAAAAAATATGTGTATTATAGAATGATTACTATCAAGATATAATCAATGCTAAATTTATGATACATAGCATAGAAAGATATAACCTGGCAAATTGGAAGTTGTGTAGTATCATGCTCCCAATGGGTGAATGTATTAGTGTTGGATATGTGTATCTATGTTGTCCCCCCAATGGGTAGTTAATAGCAAAGATGGATATGTGTAGAGGACTTGAGTCTTGTATTAATCTACAAACACTCTAAGATAACAAGTGAAGCATGTATGATAAAACCAACTATACTAGCATAGACAGCATATGTAGTACCTATAAAATATAAGGAATGTAAACATGGAGATGCATACAGTCTAAAATTTGTATTTTTTGAGTAAATATTTGAATGTTTTTATATTTTTGAAAATATTATATTGTTTTTGTGTTTTTTGAGTATAAGTTATGTACAAACAACATGAAAATGAAAATATATACAAATATCAAGGTAAGATAGACTATGTACAAGTAGAGAGAACATATTAACTGATGAGTCTCGCAAGAAACTCACTATCAAGGTGTCCTATATCAAATAAGGGAAGAATGACTGCATGTGTTATGTGAGGAGGTATCTGAGATCTATGAACTAGATGTACTAATTAATTTGTATCTAAAAATACCTATGGATTAGGGCTATGAATCTATGGAGTTGACTGAATAGGCCTATGAACTATGGGGTTCTTAGGGAACCATCTGGTAGAAGAAGTTGTGATTAGCATGGGTGTTCTATGTTGTAACACTAATTTGGATGATAATGGGGTATATATTGGCTCTCAACATGTCATTGTTTTAGGGGTCTCTCTAATATAGGTCTTCATGGGAGAGTATGTGTGTGGTAATGCTATAAGAGTAGACCTCACCTACATTGGTGACTCAACTGATATCAAAGGTGTGCTTATATAATTTATGTTTGGAGCTATAACTATTTTTTATTGTATAAATGGTTGTGGAATAGGTAAGGGATACTCATATGGAAGGCCTTTAATTATAACCACTCGATTAACATGTATATACTTAAGACATATGTGTATTATGGATGGAATGGATCAAATCTATTTTATCCAAGGCCTAACAAATAACATGTCAAATGTGTTAAACCTAAGAACCACTAATAATCTAGTGGCCATGTATGTATGACTAACATCTAATGGAAGTACTCTCTGCATGATGGATATCTGAACATGGCCACTAAAGCCATGAATAACTATATTTGTTTGAGAAATATCCTACTCTAAATAACCCAAATGTTGTAGAAGTGTAATCATACACATATTAATGCTTGAATCATGGTCAACCATGACACTTTGAATATGATGATCATCCATATAAGCTTGTATAAAGAGTGTATATAAATTTGAGTCATCATCGATGATCTGTTGCTCTAAGAAAGTGATGAGAGGCTAGGATGAAACTATCCATTCTAGTAGTCTTGTTGATCATGAAGGGCACCTTCCACAGTGAATCAAATTTTCTATGCGTGCCCTTTGGTTCATTTCTCTTATCCCACAAGAGCACCCAGTCTCCAATGTCAAATTTTCTATCTCTGGCCTTTTTTTCAAACACATTCAAGATCTTAGTTTGATGTTTGACCAACCTATCTACTACCTAAGTATGCACCTTTTGTAACTTAGACAAATAAATAACCCTTTTATCAAGTGCATCCTAATAGGTATCATCTTCAATGGCTCTGGATAACTACAAAGTAGGCAATTCAAGAGTAATAGGTATTCTAGTATCTATCCCATACAATAGTTGAAAATGGGACATACTTATGGCCTTCTTTGGTGTAATCCTATCAGCCTGTTATCACTCTAGAGTGCACCCTGATTGAAGCTATGCAAACACACCCTCACTTCAGCTAATACAATTGGAACTTCTCAGAGTGTGGGTGACTCTTTGATGAGAAGAACCTCTAGAGAGGGCTGGTTCTATTTAGATTTTTCAATAAATTTGACTACTATGATTTTTGGATTGAAAAGAGGAAGGAAACTTAAAATAAATTATAATTTAAAGTGGGGTGATACACCTAAATTGTCCAAACCCCTTGAAGTTAATAAAATAAATGCACACATATAATCAAATTAAATCTATAATTATGTCCCTAAGCATAAATATTTCAGATGAAGGGTTGAAAACCTCTTCAAATGACCTGCAAAGGGGTGAGAAAGGGAGAGATAGGTGAGGAAGGGACCTATAAAAGGAGATAAATCTCACTTATACGTTGATGCATAATCAAATTACACATTATCTTTTTTCAAAACTTAGATTTAGAACAATAACTTCTTTATTGATGAATCATCCAACTTACAATTTCTTTCATCCAAATTTAGGGATCCCTCTAAATGGCTTGATTCAGCCAAATAAATAAACTTTTCCAAAACTTGAAATATCCCTAAGTGGAGCTCTAAAAAGGGAAAGGGTTAGTCTTGGTTAATTAACTCAAGACTTAACCTCTTTTACAATGTTTAAAATATTCAATAAAATATTTTCTCTTTACAAAATCTGCATGCATCTCCAAACTTTGGCATAGAAAATAAGTGGTGGAGCCAAGTTTGAAAGATTAATTTTTAAAAAAATAAACAATACACTCTCCAAAAGTATACAAACATGCATGAATCCAAGGTTGGCATAGAATAATGAATAGTGGTCCCATTGAAAGTCAAACTTCTCCTTTGCATGGAAAACTATGCCAAATCTCTAAATAAAGAACTCCATTTGATTCATTTGAAGGCTAAGTTGGAGGAAGAGATATTCCCATTTACATAGAAAACAAGGAAGATGTGTAACAAGGTTATCTATTCAACTCTAATTTAAGACTAGTCAACCTCCAATGGTCTCCACTTGGACTAACTGAAATGTTGAAAACTTTAGATTGCATGAAAACCAAGAAAAATCATGATTTCCTCAAACAATCAATTGAAGCTTTAACCAATCCACTATAAATAGCCCTGGTTTGCATGGACAAGGATCTTGATGAGTGGGAGATATATTTATATTGAATCCTTTGCTATTTATTAGCCTTGTCTACTCTCAGCTTTTATTTTTGTGCATGCATTTCTTAGTATATTCTATTTATGGCTTTTGGTTGTATTTACTTGGCTTGTCTTGTGCTCGGACCTTGCCTTTATTATCCTTTTCCTTGGGCTTATTCTTTTCATCTTCCCACGAAAAAAAAGTTCATAGAAATTTTCTTAGACTTTGCCTCTGTTCTTGTCTATTTCCTTTGGATTAGTCCTCTCAAAATAATTCTTGTCTTCGGGTTTTTGTCACTTCACTTTCCTACAGACAAAATGTCCATGGGAATTGTCTCTTCCCTTCATTACTCAGACTTCCCATTTTTAAACCCTCTGAAGGAATTCCTTTAGATAAATTATCTGAAGGAATTTCTTTGTACTTTTTGTAAAGTCCTTTGTCATTTTCGCATGGACAAAAAGTCTATGAGAATTCTTCTCCTTTCTTTGCTAAAGACCTTCCTTGGGATCTTCCTCTCGGGCATTCCCATAATTAAAGTTTCCCAAAGGGAAATTACCCTTTGGGATATTTGTATTGTCCTTTGGCCTTCCAAAAATATCCCTTCATACTTTTTGTCTTGGTGCACATACCCTTCAAAAATTTGTAAAGTGACTCTCCGAAAGGGCATATACCCTTTAGGATTCTTGAAAACATCCCTTGAAATCTTAAAGTTAACATTCTCGAAGGGTAGATACCCTTCAAGATTCTTGACAATGACCTTTTTGAAGGGTACATACCCTTTGGTTTTTTTGCAAGTGTACTTTCTTGAAGGTTAGGTACCCTTCAGGTTTTTTAGAACTGCCCCTCAAAATTTTGAAATGGCCCATTTTCCTTCAGACTTTTTGAACTTGTCCTTTTGTCCTCTTGAAGTGACCCTCTTAACTTTATCCATTGAAATTTCCTGAAGAGTACCTGCCCTTCAAGATTTTGTAAAAGGTCCCCTTCACTTGAAACTATCCCTTCGAATTTCTATTTTGAGTTTTCTTGAAGGGTACACACCCTTCGGGTTTTTTGGAATGAACCTTCTCGAAGGGCACATACCCTTTAGGTTTCTTGAAAAGTTTTTTTCCCTTCACTAAACTATCTATCCCTTAGAAAGAAAAAAAATAAATGAACCTTAATCTTTTAGACTTCTTGCAAAATCCTTTGAAATCTCCTTTTACTTAGACCCTTTCCCTCAGATAAAAAGTCTAAGGAAATTTTTTCCACACTTAGCTTGAAAGAATTATGAGAAAGACAACACTTAGAAAATAAAACACTTGATGCAAAATCCAAAAAAGTAAACCTATACTCATGCTTCTAATTACTTACTTTCATCTGAAAGTGAACCTACAAGATTGTAGGTTAACTTTAAGGATGGTTATAGCTTGATTAATTCTTCATTGGCTCTTATCAAGACCTTACATGTTTTATAACTGAATCCTTGTGAATGACCATCACCCTACATATGTCCCTTGTAGAGTTATCTTTTTGGTGACTGACTATAGGTGCATATGATGAGAAACCCTATATAAATCCTTTTGAACCTAAATATGCCTTTTTGAACATGTTTTAGGTGTCTTGCTCTTACACAGACTGTAGCTTGTCTTTCACCCCAAAAAAGGCTCAAAGGTAGATTTGATCATCGTTATTCTTCATGGTTGTAAGTATTAGTCAATAAATCTTGATAAATACCTTTCTCATTTCAACATATTATCCTTGTGAATACACTTGACTGTGTAACATTATTTTAGTTCTCTTCATCATGACTGTATTTGATACTTTGACTGTCTACATATCCCTTTATTCATGCCTTTAGACTATAAATCACCAGTTTGACTAGCTATATAGGGAAATTGACCATTATGGGGAAAGTTTAAAATAGTATGGCTAGTAATTTGGCCTTGATAGCCTAAATTACTAACAATTTTGATGACTTTTAGGGTTTGACTAGCTTGCTAGTCAAAGAACTCATAAACTCTGGTTATGACAAACTTGGATATACACTAAAATTTGGGAAAGCTAGAAATTAAAACACAAAAAATAAATTGACACAAAAACATGTGCACATATGCACTTAAAGGAAAGGAAAACAATAAAACTAAAATGGAAAACAACTACTACTAAAAAATGTGAAAAAAATCAATTAGAAGAAGAAACTATGACTATGTACAAAGGAGTGACTCTCCTAATAGCAGTATTTAAGAAACATCCCATTCACAAGAATGGGAAGTTATTCTCCACTCAATATAGATAAATGAAAATCATTTTTCCTCTTACAATCAGTGATAATATAAGGTCCACTCCAAAGGCTATAAAATTTGGAGTGCCTACCTGGATTTGCATGCTCTTCATCCCATTTGAAAACCAAATCTCTTTGTTAAAATGTTTTTAATGAAGCTCTCTTGTCAAAAGTATTCTTGAATTGCTACTAATTTGACCACATGGTATGCATAGAATCATCTCTTATCTCTTCCAATTCTCTCAATTCATTCATTCTTACCTCCATTGCATCACTTTTTAGAAGCTCTAGCTGATGTGCAAGCTCCAAAGCTAGAAGCTCCAATGAGATAGGTAGCCTTGCTTCTCTTTCATAAACTAGAAGATAAGGTTAATGACCAATGGCTTTCTTAGGAATGATCTTATTAGCCCATAAAATAGTCTTCAACTTTGTATGCCAAGATCTCTAATTATTCTCCATTATTCTTTTGATGGTCTGAATCAGGTTCTTGTTAGTAGATTCAACTAGTCCATTACCCTGTGGATAGTAATTAGATGATGTCAAATAAATACTATGTTTAAGAGCCCAATAACATACCTTTGTACTATTGAATGCGAAAGCATTATCTGATATGATAGTAGAAGGTGCTCCAAAATGAGTGACTAGACTCTCATAGAACTCAAGCATGGAGTTCTCATTTGTCTCTTTCAAAGGTATTGCTTCCACCCACTTGGTGAAATAATCTGTAGCTATCAAAACCCACTTATGGCCAACACTGGATGGAGGATGAATCATTATAATGAAGACTAAACCCCATTACATGAAATGCTACTCAACTTGAATTGGCTTTAGTGGGATAGCAGCTAGTCTCTATTTTCCTACAAACATTGCATATTTTGAACATTTTCTAACCCATGCATGTGCATCTCTGAATAGATTAGGTCAAAAATAACTAGCTCTAATGATTTTTTTAGCTTTGGTCTTGGCTAAAAAATGACCTCTAGAAGGATTTATTGGCCATTTTTGGCCCACATATCAAAAGTTCCCTAAGTATGAAAAAGGAAGCTTTCAAGAAAGAAAATGGTAATTCTTTGGGAGGACTTTGGGTTTTCCAGTAGTGACAACTTTGGGTTTCTAAGGGCACAGTGCAAGTTGGGTTTCCTATAGTGCTTGACTTCTAAATATTTTATAATTAGAAGTAATTTAGGTTTACAAACCTGAATTACTCATGGACAGTGTATTTTGGGTTCTCCAAGGAGCACTACTTGATTACTTCATACGTTGTGAGTGGTCAGAAGTCTGAAATAAGTAAAAGGGCTTGACACCTATTTTGGTCTTGAAAAATAGTGATTCTTGGGTTCTTCAAGGGACAAGTCTTCTTCATAAGTCCGAAGAGCATGATCAAATGTTGAAGGGCCTTTTTTGTCAAATGGGATATTTTCAACATTTTTGAAAGAACAATCAACTTTTTTGAAGGTCACTTTCATAAATCTGAAGGGTTTTTCCTTATCCAAGTGGACAGTTGGAAGTTTCCCAAAGGGTATGTTACCCTTAGGAAGGACCATTTCAAAATTTCTAAAGGGTATCTTTCCCTTTGAGAGGATCATTTATGAAAGCCTAAAGGGTCTCTCACCCTTTGGGAAAGTCCCTTTCGAAAAGTCTAAAAGGTATTTTCGAAAGGAAGAGAGCAAGAAGGAAGATTTAGACAAAAAGTTTGAAGGAATTCCTTTGGACAAATTGTTCAAAGAAATTCCTTTGAGAGATTTGCTCAAAATAAATAGGCTGAGGGAAAGAAAAAAATCCAAAAGAATTCCTTCAAAAGAAAAGTCGAGCGAATCTATAGAGAAAAGGCCCAAGAAGAAGGAAACCTGAGACCAAGTGTCCAAAGGAAATAATGGGTCAATGGATGTCAAAATTAGGATAAGTGACTAACCATTAGAAGTAATCAGGTTTGAAAAGCTCAAAGTATTAAGGCTTAGAAATAGTAAAGTGAGAAGATGTCAAGATGGACAAGTATAAAGTAAGTAAGCCTAGAGAACCCAAATTACTCTACATAGAGTAAATCAGGTTTCTCCAAGTACTTTACTTAAAAGGCTTTATAAGTAAAGGATCTAGGAAAGTCCAAAGTTGGAGAGATCAAAGAACTTGAATTAATCTGCATAGAATACATCAAGATTCTTCAAGTGCTTGACTTAAGCTTAGTCTAACAATGTGAGAATCATGATGCAATGAATTAAAGGCTGCCACATGACATAAGCTAGAGTAGAAAGGGCCAATCAACAAAGGACAAGTGGCACAAGGATTATCAATGAGCATGGGAGAGTCCAAGTGATTGGTAGCTAGAAATTATAAAAGATCTCATCCATCATAGTTCACTCCCCATAATCACCATTCGATGCTTAAATGTAGCATGGCTAAAACACATGGAGACCTACATCCTTTCAATAGGTCACATAAAGAGAAAGAAGCCACGTCAATCTTGAGAGCAAAGATTAAATGCATCATGCCAAGTATAGACATTCCATCTACTCACAACATGGCTTTTTATATGCACCAAAGAAAAACATAAAGATGGGAGGGGCTCGAGAGGATTGTTTAGTGATCCTGAGTGGCACATTTAGGGATAACAAGGAAGTACAACATCAAAGTTCCAGCCATTAGTGATTTCTTCTTTCTTCCCCTTATCTCTCTACCTTTTCTATATAAATAGAGGCCTTAGAGCCAAGCAAATCATCCCTCCACTAGTGATAAAATCACTTTGTGAAAATCATTGTGTAATAGACCTTTGAAGAAATAAAGATTATTTTACCTATCTCTTTGTCTGAAAATTGTGTTGAGTTAGCTTGTGCATAATAGCACTGTGAAGAAGCATCATTCCAACCTTATTGTCTTTCTTTCTTACTTATTTTTAGGTGTTTTCCAATTAGTTACAAGTTTGAACTTGAACTTTTCCATCATTATTGAATGCTTAATGTGGATTTATAAATCCCTATTTGCTTCACATATGGTTCAGTGAGCCTAGTTTATGAAATATTTATGCAAGTTAGTTGGTTAGGAGGTTGTGTAAGCAAACTTATGCTAAATTAGTGTCATTCCCCAGACCAAGTGGATCACTTACTTTTGGTGCATCACCTCCCTTAGCTTAGATTTATTTCCAAGTAATCATCCTATCCATTTTCCTTATCCATTAGTAGATTTTAGAGTGGGAATCAAAGGAGCTAAAGTGAAGCACCTGAGGCACTAGCCTCATTAAAAAGCCTAGAGGTTCAACCTCACCATAGGATACCCACATCCTGAGCTTATCCTCATGATTGTATCTAGAAGTGAGAGAGCCTGAAGAACTCTCTCACAAGGGTGAAATTCCAAGCTATAATAGGACTATCATGAAATTACTCAAAAAGCTTGTCAAATTAACTAGTTTCAACACACCTTAGGAGAATACCTCCAATGTCTTTTTTTGAAAAGCATTCCATCAATCAAAATATGTGGAACTGATTACAACTTGAAGTATCTTATTTTTTATGCATTCAAACCCCTTGGACAATCTCTAGTTTGAATAAATCTAGCAATGTTTTGTGTCCATCTTGTAGGAGGTGTATTTTCAACTTCTTGTTGAGTGTCCTGAATTATCAAAATTGTCTCTTTTTCTTCTTTTATATCTTTTACAAGATGTTCACATAATCATTTACCTCAGACCAGATTTTTAACTTTGTTTTCAATGTCATATTCCATGTATTTAGTGACCCATCCAGCTCTCTTTTCATTCAAGTCTTTATTGAGAATGAAGTCCTTCACACTTGGAGAGCAACCATTAGTATAATCTTGTTATTTGAAACCAAATGTATAAATTTTTTTAGACCTCTTATAATATCAAGAACATTCTTTTCTAAAAGATAATATCTTTCCTCATAACCTTATAAAGATTGACTAAAGAAAGCAATGGCTTGTTCCAAACCTTCGTCATTCTGCTGCATAAGCATGGCTGAAATAGTATTTGGAAGTAGAGAAAGCATATAAAAAAAATATTTATTGAAATTCAAATTGAGAAAAGTAGGAGCTTGGCTGATTGCTTCTTTGATAGCTTTAAAACTTATTTTACCTTATTTACTCTAAGTGAATTCTTGATATTTATTAAGCATTTGAGTAAGTGGCTTTACTAGCTCTGCAAAACTAGGAATGAATCTTCTGATAAAGTTAATCTTACCCAAGAAGCTCTACAATTCTTTCTTATGTTTAGGTAATTATAGAGCAAGTATTTCCTCTATTCTTTCTAGATCAATGGAAAGACCATCTTTGGACACCACATGCCCAAGAAGTCTCCCCTCATGCACTGAAATTATACATTTCTTTGGATTCAAAGAGACTCCAAATTCTCTACATCTATCAAAAATAATCTTGAAATGAGTTAGATGATCATTAAGATCTTTTGAAAATATTTTAATGTCATCAAGATAGACTAAAAACATTTCACTCAAAAGACCATGAAAAATAATATTCATAGCCCTTCGAAATGTAGCTCCAACATTAGAGAGTTCAAAAGGCATCTTCTTATAAGAAAAAGTAACCCATTTGGTGGTGAAAGTAGTTTTATACTGATCTTTCTCTTTCACTAGAATCTGATTGTATCTTGAATACCCATCTAATAAAGAAAACCTCTATGAACATGAAACTCTCTACAAAATGTGATCCATGGAAGGAAGTGGATAGTGGTCTTTCAATGATACTCTATTCAAATCTTTGAAATCTACACAGTCTTATCTCTCCATTATTTTTTCTTACTAGAAAAATATTTACAACCCATGTTGAATGCTTAATAGGAAAAATAATACCTGATTCAATCAAATTTGTAAGCTCTTTTCTCATGAGAATCTCAATGTTGGGGTTGATTAGCTTTTACTTTTGTCTTGCCAATTTTGCATTTTATTCCAATTCAATAGTATGTTGTGCTAATTTGGGATTAAAACCTTTCAAATCATGGTATTCCCAAGCAAAAACATCCATAAACTCTTAACATAACAAAATAAAATCTACTCTCTCAAAATCAGTATTCACTTTACCCAACTTGAGTTGCTTACCTTTAGTTATACTAATTGGCTCATAATGCTCTTTCTTGGAAGATATACTCACTTTGTCTTTCCTTAGATAATAATATTCATTGAAAATAATCTCTAAAGTCACCAAACCTTTAGGTATCTTGTTTGATTTTAGTTGCACAATCTGATTTCCATATTGATTTTGCAATTTATTATGATTTCTTTGGCAAAACTCTATCTCATTCTATAGAAAATATGTTATTTGTTTTTTAAATCAAAAACTTGCTATCTTACATCATTAATTGGGACTGAAGGCCTACATACCACTTTGATTTGGGTCTAATTTTTATTGCCCTTAATCTGATCCAGAATATCATACTATGCACCTATGGCAACAAGTCTATTAGCATATTGATTTGTTCCTCTAGGAATGGAGTGAATTTCAAATGCAAGGAAATATTCCATGAGATCCCAAAATCTATATTTGTAGGCCTTAAAAAGAGGATTCATTGTTTCACTTAAACCTCTAACTTTTTGAACTACCAATTCACTGTCACATTTCACCTGCAAGAGCTTAATATCCCTCTTTCTAGCCCACGAAAGACCATAAATAAGAGCTTCATATTCTACAAGATTATACCCGGATATCTTGCATGAAGAATCCTTGGAATTGAAAAATAAGAAGAAGAATAAGAAGACAAGCTTTAGATGCATGACACCTATGAATAGATGTCTTGATTTGAAAACTAGTCAAATTCAAAACAAGAGTAGTCAAATTCACTCAAACTACTGGAATGTTTGAAAGTCTCCCCTTTGCATGAAATCAATGCAAATGCCAAATTAAGAATTGAATTTGAATAGCCATAATGTTTTGAGATTTGAGACAAATGAGAGTGTGTGCATGGAATTTTTGGTTGTTTGAAATGTTCAACACTTTGCCCATTCATCATGCAAGACAACTCTATTTTCAAAACTGAAGCATGCTTATTTTATTAAATGCATTCACTTCATTAGAGTCACTCACGTTAGTCTGTGCATGATATTTGTTCATCCTCCCTTTATCTTTATTCTATGTTAGTTTTATTCATTTTTCATGCTTATGTCCATGTTCAGTTTTGCTTCAGTCCTATTTGTGTTTTCTCTGGCTTTTTCGATGTTTTACTTTAATTCAGAAATTGAGCTTTATTTTAGCTTTCATCCTTCAGAAAAATTATTCAAAGGACTCTCTGTCTCTTCTCTTTCTTAGGCTTGGCATTTCCTTTTTTCTATTTTATATTTGGCTTATGCCATTGTATTTTCTATTTGGCTTTTGTCCTCCTGAATTCCTTCAAACTTTTTGTAAGAAGGAATTCCTTCAAACAAAAAGTTTGAAGGAATTCATTTTCTTACCAATTTTCTCAAATTCATTATTTTAGGCTCTTAACTCTTACCCTTTGGTTTTCTTTAGGCTTTTATTAACTTCATATTCCTATGGATTTCTTGTTTGACAATTATTCTGAAGGATTTCCATAAATTTTCTCATTTCCTTCTTTGCCTTTATTTTTTCTATTTCTATTAGGCTTTTTTCCTATGTTCATCCTCTGTCAGACCTTTTCCTTGAATTCCTTTGGACTCTTTGTCTAAAGGAATTCCTTCAAACAAATAGTCTGAAGGAAATTCTTTTCCATTTGAAGTGTCCCTTAATTTTATGAAGGTTCCCTCTGCAAGGGCTTCTGCTTCCCAACATTGCCCTTCAGGACTTTTGATTTGGTCATGTTAGTCACCTGGGTGCCTTCTGCAAGGGAAAGGTTCTTCCACAAGTACCCTTCATAAAAATTGTAAATCTCCACTTCATTGACCAAGTGTCCTCTACAAGGGATTTTTTACCTTCAAAAATGGCTATCAAAAGAATTGTAAGGCACCTGAGCTTTTTGAAGGGCACCTAGGCTTTTTTAAGGGCACTCAGTCTTTTTGAAGGGTACCTAGGATTTTGTCTTGGGCACCCAATATTTTTGAAGGGTACTTGGGCTTTTTGAAGGTCACCCAAGCTTTTTGAAGGGCACCTGAGCTTTTGGAAATTCTCCTTTAGAACTTTTGTTCTAACTTGAAAACAATAAAGTGAGCCAACCTGAAGGGTTACATACCCTTAGAGACTTTTAAATTAGACCTTCCCGAAGGGTATGTACCCTTAAAGTCTTCTCAACTATGCTTTTCTCCTTTCCTTCAAACAAAAATTTAAAAGAAAATAAGCTTTGAATGACTGCCACTTAGTCATTTTTTCAAAATTTTACACAGTCCTTTGAGAGCTCTTTCTCTCGACTAGAATGTGTGAAGAAGTAGTCCACCTCTTATAGCTCAAAAAAATTCCTTGGGAAGAAAAAATAACTAAGATTATAGCTTGTATGTCTTGGTTGTATTTGCACATTTGGCCATAATCAAGAAAGTTCCTTGGAAACCTCTACATGACTAAAATTCACTTGGTTGTAGATGGACACTTAGATGGATCTAAATGCTCATTTAAGGACCCTAAAACTAATTCACAAGACAAAATTGGCACCATAGCAAAGTTTCAAAGTATAGGGGTGATAATTTTCCCTATGGGGGGAAAAATTGTCAAAAATTTTAGTGACTCTATTGGGAAGTATTGTTTCCAAAATCAGCTCAGCTCATTTTTGGAACAACCCCCTGTGAAACTTGTCCGTTTTGCCCTTTGTCTCTCTAAGTCCATTTTCAAGACGGGTTTTACTCATTCTCATATTAGCTAAACTGACACCATTCAATATTCATAACATTTTTTTGTTACATTTTACCCAAAACATAAAAGTTGTTACGGTATTGATGCGACCAAGAGACCAAAATTTGGCTTTTTCAGAGTTAGTATTTTTCTTCTATTTACATGCACGGGTGGCAATTTTTACCGTCAGTGCATTTTTCTTCCTACATGCAGGAGCAACAAATTTTGCCACCCCTACATCTGGACATGTAGGAGTGGCAAAATATTCCGCCCCTACATTTTTTATTTTTTACATGCAAGAGTGGCAAATTTTGCTACCCCTGCATGTCCCTTTATTTTATAATGCAAGGGCAGTGAATTTTGTCGCCCCTGCACTACCTCAATTTTTGTGCATGGCATTTATTGCCTCATATGTTGAGTGGTTGGGGTTATTTTTTTCCCTATTTAATCCAATTTTCACCTCATATTGATTCATTCCTTCCTCTTCTCCTCCTGCCTTCTACCTCTGGATGATCCAGCGAATGGGTAAAAGTGTGTTTTGGCAGATTTAAGCTTGCGATGCGCATGGTTTTATAGGTAGGTCTTGTTTTTAGCATTTAATTCTTTTCCCTTTCCTCTCTTTAAGTTTGCATTCAATTTTGTTTTTGTTTTTTTTCCTTTCTTCTTATAGGGCCATTGGCCTACTCCCATATTTTCCTCTCACCGAGCTCACTCTCTCTCCCTTTCACATCGGCCAGCTTTCTCATTCCCCATGTTGGGACAGAAATTTTTTCTGCCCTCTGTTCTTCCCCCTAAACTTTCTTAATCTTACTTGTAATGGGTGGTAATTTTGCCACCCTAACCATGCCCTACTCATTTACCTACATGGGCAGCAAAAATCGCTGCCAATGTAGGTCAAAAGTGCACGGGTGGCAAAATTCACCACCCCTGTACTTTCCTAAGAAACATGCACAGGCGGTGATTTTTTCCACCCGTGCCTTTTTTTCTCTCCCTTGTACATAAGGGCAGAAAAATTCATCACCCGTGCATGCAAACCTTTCCACATGCTAGGGCGGCGAAATTTGCTGCCCTTACTTTTTTCCCTTGATTTCTCTAACTCTGGAGAAATTTTCATCTTTTTCATTTTTTCACCTCCTCTTTTTCCCCTAGTTTTCTGACCCAACCTTGTCGAGTGCCCTTCCTTGGTCATGATCATCCAATGTGCAAATTCTCCAATTTTCTCACTATTTCCTAATTACACGATCATCATTGCAGTACCCCTTGAAGATTCTCGTTCGTCAGCGCCTGCTCAACCAAGACCAATTCTAATGACTGAGGCTTCTCTAAAAAAGTCAAAAGCCATAAAGTACTAGTACCAGGGCATTTTTTTTATCACCTCAGTCACTTATAATGTCGATGACATTAGAGACACAGAGATCAGCCACATGGATATGGCTGAATTCATAACCATAACTAAGGTGATGAACTTGAGCTCTAAGATGAAGAGGATAATCAAAAGCAACATTCATCTAGTTGCCTCTTTCCCAGTAGCAGCACATCATACAAAGTTCATCCTCCAGTGTGCCCAATTTTATAATAGAGAGACCAGATCAGTGTCAGATGCTAGCGACAAAATGATAATTTGGCTGGACCTCAAGTTTATTAATAAAGTCTTCATGTGCCCTCCTGCTACTGAAGTGCTAAGATCAACTTCATCAAGGCACAAAAGGAGTATGACAAGAACCTTGAGAGGGCAAAAAAAGTGATGAATCACAGGTGGCTCAAAACCCCCAAAATCAACTTGTCTATATGGCTACAAAATTTCTCAAGGACTGATTTCATTGAAGAGGTTGGTGACTTGATTACTCTCCTCAGTAGGGTATGAGGTTTGCCATCTTCTTCACAATTCCATGAGTGGATGTATCCCTTCATCAAAATTATCCTACAAGAGAAGCAAGTCATCTTTTGGGGTGAGCAGATTAACAACGCTCTTCATGAGAAGTTAACCAAGGTATCAACTACTTTGAAGTTCTATATGACTTTGTACTTAGTGTACATAGTGGGTTTAATGCAAACCTTTCCAAGTTTGACAACTGAAGGAGATAAGAAGATGACCCCAGTCTACTCATATTACCCCCAGTTAACACTGCAAGGATCAATCTGTCATTTTAGGAGGGTAAATGATGCCTTCTTCACAATATTTTTGTGCCTTTTCGACCCTCAACTCAAAAAAAAAAGGGTATCTGATGAAGCTTGGATGGTCATCAATGACTTTTGCTGCATGTTTCTATAATTTCCCTCCTGCTATCTTCAAGTTGATTTTTTCCAAGGCTATCCCCATATGTTCCCTACATTTCCTTATAACAAGTTAGTCCTAATGGAGCTATATAGATAAATGGTTGTCTTACACACAAGGCAAATGGAACTAAAAAAGCTAGGTTTCAGATTTCTAGTTGAAATTAGTAGATACTCAATTTTGACTGCAACCAAAGCAAAGGTCATGGAGACAAAAATGCAGCTAGTTACCATGAAACAGTTTAAGAGAAGGGACAATTTTGACTATAGAGGTGTCAAAGATATGATTAGAAGAAAGACTCAGTTTCATGAGCCTATGATTGAAGACATTTAGGTAGATCTGAGAATAGCCAAAAAAATTAGGAGGATGGACTACAGTACGCTGACTCTAGAGTAGATCAAATATCTGGGGCTTGTAGATATTCCCTCTAATTTGGTCGATGATAAGAACATTATTAACAGTAGATACCTGGCCAAGAAGGTTACTGACTCTCCTCTTCCTCCATTTCAGTGGTCCCAAAAAGAATTAACTTCTTTGAGGAAGAGATTCCAACCAATATTGGCTAACACCAATGATTGGTTAGCAGCCAAAAGGATCATGCTAAAGGAGTTTATTACAGGATCAGAGGCTGAATTCTAAACAAAAATGAGGAAGAAGGTAGAAAATCAGACCAATAAAAAAGGTAATGTTCCTTCTCCATCTCGGCCTCACAAGCCTATAATCATCTTTGTTTCCAAGAAATTGAAGGTTGTTAAGGAGCCAGAATCAACAGCTAAGGGAGTTGGAGAACAAAGCTCTCAGGAATAGGTAGCTCAAAAAATGGAGACAGATGACAAGCCCTTAGAGTAGCAAAGAATTGAGCCTCTACCTTCCCAAAAAGGGGCACAACCACTTACAGATGTCTCTCCTTCACCACCTCAATCTCCTGCAGTATCTCCTTCACCTCTTTCTCCCATCAGTGTTCCTTCTTTTGGAGCCACCTCTCCTTCCAAATTTATGTTTGGCGATCCTCAAGGTGCTTTTAGACATACTCTTCACTCCTCAAGTTCTATTCCTAGTCTGGCATCTCCTTCTTTCAATCTAGGAGAAAGCTCTACCCTTGATCAGTCAATGGCCAGTACGGTTTCACCAGTTACTCCCACCGTACCCATTATTACCACTAGTAGTGTAGATGTTACTACGATGACACCAGCTGTAGGAATCATTGCCACAGTAAGTACTTCTTCTCTCCCTCCTTGAATGTCAACTTTCATGTCCAAAAGAAAGAAGTTAGCCATCGCTGTAGATGACTTCAATTTTGGCAAGATAGTGCCTGTAAAAGCTAAGGCCCCTAAGAGACCAAGGATTCTTTCAAAATTAGTTGAGGAAAAGGGGCACAAATTTATGGAGATAGCTGAACCTATGCAAGATGAAACCCTTGAGGTTTTTGACATGAGCAGCTATTCCATTTCTCATGTTGAGCTAGGAAAAGTTACTCACGAAGGTGTGGAGAGCGATCTACAGTCTGCAATGGACATCATGGTCCAAAAATTGTATAGAGAAAAGGAGATGAAAGATTACTATAAAGCCAAGGCAGAGCAATTGACTACAGTAGTCAAGAAATTCACCCTTGCCCCTGAAGCAGCAACCCCAGAGGCCTTTTCCATAGATGACCATGTTATTCAAAAGATAGAAAAAACTTATATGAAAGGGAAAGTGCTAAAGGATTACATTGAAAAGATGCACACTCAAGGAATTTCCTTACTTACAGAGGTTGCTAAGAAGACAAACAAGATGAAGAAAGTGAAGACAAATTTAGAGGACCTTGTCTCTCTTATCTCTCAGGATATTGACAGTATGGAGAAATATCTTAGCAAGTGGAGGGAGATGAAGGATCTGAAGAAACACACCTTGATATCCATCAACATTATTACCAGTAAAGATTCTTATGTTGAGATCAAGAAATCACTGATATACAAGATTCAAGTACTCAAAGAGCTGATTGAAGATCCCAAGTCTTCCAAGGATGCTAGTGAGAAAAGCGATACAGGCCTGTTGAACCGACTATAAGAATTACTTTGTGACCTCACCTCTAGAGATAATGAATTTATCTTAATAAAAGAGATGGTCCAAACATTAAAAGTTATGATTCAAAAGAATTTCAAAGAGAAAGCATTCTCAATGACTTATGTGGATAACATTTTAGATACTCAGTCGACTCTAGATAATCTAAGATCCAGGTTAACTAGTCATTCCAAGGCAATCACAGCATTGAAGGATGATACAATCAGGGCCAGAGTCATCTTCAAGAACACCATTGCGCCAAACAGTATAATAATTTAGGCATCTATCGCTATGTATGATGCTTATCTGAAGAAGTCCAGTGGCAAGAGCTGAACTATTTCTCTCCTTCTCTCCTCTTTCTCTCTTCTCATGCACTTTTGTCATGTAAAAGTGCATGCAATTTTTTAATATGTAATTACATGTAAAAAATCTGGAAAAATATTTCAAAGTCAAACATGACTCATCTTTCACTAAGATATTTTTATATTTTAATCTTTTTAATTTTGAAAGGTTTCTCCCTATATATAGAGGGGACCTCTTTTGTAAAAAGAGATCTCTGGATAATTGAGAGCAAAAACTCTGCTGAAATTGAGACACTTCTTGAGACTTTGTGCTCAACTTGTAAATCATATTTTATCAAATGAATGAGAAACAGGTTTATTTTAGATTTTCTATTGAAATAATTTATGTTATTTAGGAAATAGTTCTTATGTCCTCTTTCCTGGTAATCTCTTATCTGTTCGATTTAATAAGCAAAGTGTGTGTGTTGACATTATCTGAAGACATTTTTAAAAGGCAAAAGAAAGACTTTGAGCTACTTTCATCTTAGTGATCATTTTATCCTTTGTAGTTTTGGGTGAAGACTTTGTGCTTTATTTCACTCTACGGTTACGCATATTACAAATCAGCGAAGGAGACAATGGAAGACTTTGTGCTTTCGTAGATTTCCTTGTAGACTTTATTACCTACTTTAGAGAATTTTTTGCTCTATGCTAGATACCATTCCTGAAAGACGAGGAATGTTCTTAGCCAGTGACCAAGATTTCTCTCTCTTGTTCCTTGGACATCATCTCTGAAAAAAGAGAGATGGATGTTGTCATACTACTATGAGTATTATTTTCTACTTACTTGTATATATACATATAGCATATAAATATTCATAGGAAACCTCCTCTTGATGAGAGGAGAGATTTATCTCATTTAGATGTGGTAAACCCACACTTTTTGTAGCGTAAATCTCTTTGTGTTTTGGCTGATATACCCATTTTGTCATCAGTTAGTTGACAACAAAATATTCACCCAAGAGCTTTTTGGTGACTCTGTTGGGGATACGAACGTGCATTTTGAAGCCTCAAGCTTCAACTTGAAGCAGTTTCAGTCCTTCTTTTATTTGACACTCTAGTAGATCCACCGTACACATGAGGCCAGAGAGCTCAGAGTATTGTTGATCCTATATTCAAGCTGGTGCAGCAAAATAATTTTGAAATTTCTCCTTCATCATCTCATCTTCAACAAACTAGGAGCTTCCCTCCTACCAACGCTAGATCTCCTATACTCTCCTATACCTAGTGAAGCTTCTAGCCTCAATACTAGTAAAGCTTTGTCTTTATTCACCCCACCAAGATTTGTTATCTCACCATTTAATTATCCTATCGTAATGGCTCAAGGTCCGTGGGGTAATTCTTTTGGTCCTCTTAATTTGACCCCACCCTTGCATGAACTACCTCATAGTTCTAGGAAAAAATTTCCCAAGTTTTTTGGTGATGGGAAGGTTCATCTCAATGAGTATATTACCGCCTTCTCTATAGCATGCAACGTAATTGATTTGGAATTCAAAGACATAGCAGTGAGACTTTTTATAGAAACTCTGCAAGGCGCTATCATGGATTAGTTCTACCACCTTCAAGCTCGAACTATAACTGACTGGAATCCCACTAAAGTCTAAGTTTGAAGCTAGATTTAAACTTGTTGAAGATGCCCATGCCTTATTAGTGAAACTGACACAAATGAAAAAAGAATCTTAAGAACCCATGAGGGATTTCATAGTCAAATTTAATAAGTTAAGGAACTGGATTCCAATCGTCGCTCAACCCACCCTAGAGAATCTTAAGTGCTTTTTTATCAACTCGTAACTTCCTGAAGTAAGTTTTTTATTGAGGCGATTTGGCCCTATGGATCTCACATTGGCTCAAAATTTAGCTACTAAAATTGAGGATGATCTTATCTTGGCAAGTAAGATTAAAAAAGATTCTAGTAAAAATAGATTCTCTTCATCTGCTAAAAGCTCTTCTATAGGCACTATAGATCCTATGGTGCAAAAATTGACAAATGAACTAATAGCTTTGAAGAGACAAATGGCCCAAGGTATGTCTGTTCCCACCTATCGAGATATGCCAAGAAGAACATTCTAGAATCAGCAATATCAGGGCAATGCTGCTTGAAACTAAGGGCAACCAAATCACCTGCCTCCCCCTCTAGGGAAATAGGCCATTGAGGTAGCACCTATCAATTTAGCAGTTGGATACCTAGAGGCTGAATGCAACTTTGCACTCCAACCTGAGTTGGACCAACAAGATGATGTTAATCTCTTCAAAGAGCAAGAAGAAGAATTAGCTGGTGACTCCAATATTAGCTTCTTGGATTACCAAGATGAAGCTAGAAGTAAAGGAGAAGGGTTGGATGGATCTTATGTTGTTTTTACTAGATCTCAAAACCAGTCAACCCCACAGGCTTACAAAGGGAAAGCAGAAGAAGAACCTCAGTCAGAGGTTTCTATCACTAAATGAGGGACTCCATTACCTCCTCAATCAAAAGATTAGGTAACTCACAAAAAATTAATTACCTCCAATCACCCCATACCTTTCACCTCTGTTACTCAGACCAGTGCCACACCCACTAAAGACCCAGATGGTGGACTCTCTTCCTCTATTTCAAATTATTTTCAATTATTTGATATAATTGATCACACCAAAAAAATTAAGATCCAAATGACAAAGATTGAATATTTGAGGGCTAACCCTAAACAATTTGATAGGTTGGTAGAATATCTGAAAAATAAGGCCGTCTCCATAGGAAAAAATTCTTCAAAATCTGTTCATGATCCCCCCAAGGATAAATCCACCCAGAATAATCTTGTCATGACTCTTCTAATTGCTCCCAAGAAAATCAAACCTTTTTATGTTTCCCTGCTAATAAATGGTTACAAATTGATTAATTGCATAATAGACTTCAGAGCCTCGGATAATGTCATGCCCACCAAGGTGGTAGATTCCCTTAGTCTAACTTTGACCAAAACTTTTGGGAGGTGTTTTTCTATAGAAAATAAGCAAGTCTCACTCCTTGATCAAATAAAATATGCCCAATTTGCTTTCACAGCTTTTCCAAAAAAGAGGATAAAAATGACGGTTCTAGTGGCCAATGTTCTAGCCTCTTACGGCATCCTGCTTGGGTGAAATATCTACAAGGATTTTAGAGGTGAGCTAAGCATGGACTTGTCAGAGGTGAGAATCCAAATTCAAGGTGTTATGAAGAAATTACTTCTTGAAAAAGAGGTAAGATATGTAGTCACCCGATCATCAGCACTAGAAACTCAAATTTTATTTGAGTATTCTAGCATGAGCAACTACTTCTTATCTACAGATGAGATCCATGAGGCATCTGACCAAACTCCTATAGGTGACAACTTAGAAATGTGTTCAGCTGACATAGTAGGAGAATCAACACAGTGAAATGAAAGCATGGAAGAACCTCTTTCCCCAAATGAAGAAGTTTTCAAAGGAAAAGCGGTGTCTAATGAGATATGGATTTTAGAATTTGATGGTAGCTACTCTTTTACCAGTTCAGGAGTTAGATTTGTGTTGGTATCTCCTCAAAGAGATATTGTTCCTTTGTCTTACAAGTTGCAGTTCAACAACACCAACAACACAGCTGATTATGAATCCCTATTACTTGGATTACAGGCTGCTAGAGAAAAGGGCATTAAACTACTCCATGTTAGAGGGGACACTAAATTGATGGTTTTCCAGGTAAGAAACCTCTATCAAACCAAGAATGAAAAATTGCATCACTATCACAATCTTGTCTGGGACCAACTTGAAATTTTTGATGCTTTCAACATTTTTGCTGTTATAAGAGAATTCAATGACCGAGCAGATGCATTGGCTATTTTTGCTACTCTCTTGGTTTCCAACCTAGATTTTAAATGAGGTAAGTACACTATTAAACTAGTCTTTCAGCCAAGTGTACCTAATAATGTTGGTCATTGGCAAGTATTCAACAATGATGATCAAATCATTGCCTTCTTGGAGCAAAAGGATAGCTTCGAGTAACTACATTTTGAAGGCAGTGAACTTTGGGAATGTGAAGCAACTTCTGAACCAAATGCAAACATAGGTAAAGATTTCCTACAGCTTAAAGGGAATAAGATTCTCAAAGGCCTAGTTTTCCTAGAGAAATTATTTGATAACCATGACAGGTTCATCAAACAACAGTGAATAGATTCAAACTCCTCCCAGGATTTTGATCAAGTAAACCTGGGAATCAAGGGAGATCCTAAGATGGTGAACATTGAGAAATATTGTACTCCTGAGGAGAGATTCAAGCTTGCTAATCTACTCCGCCAATATGTAAATGTCTTAGCATATTCCTATGATGACCTAAAATCACTCAGGCCTGATGACATTCACCACGACATTCTTCTTAAGGAAAACTATGTGCCTTACAAGCAAAAGTCTATGCAATATAATTCAAAAATATTAGGTACCATTTTAACTAAGATACAAAAAATGCTTGATGCCTAGATAATTTTCCCAATCTATCACTCTACATGGATTGCCAACATAGTGCCTGTCAAAAAGAAGAATGGTGAAATTTAAATTTGCATAGATTTTAGGAACTTGAATTAGTTATCTTTAGAAGATAACTACCCTCTCTCTATCATGGATCAAGTTTTATAGATGGCAACACTTTCAAAGATGTTATCAATGCTAGATGGTTTCTCAGGGTATAATCAGGTTGAAGTTGGAAAAGTAGATTAGCATAAGACTGCCTTCACCACACTTTGGGGCACCTTCGCCTATCAAAGAATGACTTTTGGTCTGATAAATGTAGGTGCCATGTTTCAAAGAGCAATGGACCTCACTTTCAAAGATGAAATGGGTAAGTTCATTATAGTATACCTGGATGATTTGATGGTATTTTCAAAGCATCATTCTGACCATGTCCACCATTTACAAAGAATACTGGAACGCTGCCATCAGAATGGTATTTCTCTAAATCCAAAGAAATCTATCTTTGGGGTGACTGAAGAGAAACTTCTCAGACACATTGTGTCTTGAGAAGGTATTAAAATTGATTCAGTAAGAGTCAAGTCCATCTAAGAACTTACTCTGCCTACTAGTAAAATTGTGGTTCACTCTTTGGAAAGGTGAATTTTCTTCGAAGGTTCATCCCTAAGTTCGCTGAGAAAACTCACCACATCGTCAACATGATGAAAGGTAATACTACCTTTAGGTGGATTGTAGAGGGAAAATTAGCATTCAAAGACATTAAAGAAGTGATAGCTTACACACAAATCCTGGTTTGTCTGGACTACACCAAAAACTTCAAAATATATAGTTATGCTTCTAAACATACACTCTCAACTATTTTAGTTCAACAGAACCAAGAAGGTGTAGAATTTCCTATCTCCTTCATGAGTTTTCCACTCAAGGCTCATGAGCTGAAATATTCTAACATGGAGAAGCATACATATGCGGTGGTCAAAGCAGTCAAGCATTTTAGGTTTTATATCCTAAACTCGCACATTGAGGTTTTGGTTCCTGATACAACTGTGAAGTCCATTTTGACTCACCAGGAGTTTGGTACGAAGAAAGGTAATTGGATCACCAAGATTCAAGAGTTTGATCTAGACATCAAACCTACCAAACTCATGTGTGGAAAGGGTCTTTTTTAGTTGATTACCAACAACATTCCTAAGAGATCAAAAATAAAGAAATAGAGATCAAAGGTGTACCCACTGTCCTCTTTGTTGCCACTACTGATAAGTGGTATTCTGGCATTGCCCATTTTTTGACTTATGGTGAGTGTCTCGCTCATCTCTCCTATAAGGAAAAATAGAATGTTAAACTAAAGGCTGTTAGCTATGTTTTGTGGGATCATGGTCTATACAAAAGGAACCTGGATGGGGCATTTCTTCATTGTGTCGATAAGGTACAACAAGATAAACTCTTGGAGTCTTTCCACAATTTGATCTATGGAGGACATTTTTCTACACTAGTGACAGTGTACAAGATTTTGTGAGCAAGGTACTATTGGCCTACGTTGTTTCAAGATGCCTACAAATGGGTGCGTAGATGTGAATTATGTCAACATTTCGTTGGAAAGCCTAAATTGGCTGCATTGCCTCTCAAGCCAGTAATAATTGAAGAGCCTTTTTAGTAGTGGGGTATTGACTTCATTGGCACAGTCAACCCATCTTCGAGTGTCAGACATGATTATGTCTTCATGGCAACTGATTACTTTACCAAATGGGTGGAGGCCATCCTAACCAAGCACGCTACGTCTGAAGTAGTATGCAATTTTCTTAAGGAAAATATCATCTCCTGGTTTGGGGTTCCACTTAAAATTGTAATGGATAATGCGACATGTTTCTCTTCACATGAAATTACTTAATTCTATTTTTATTATGGGATTATCCTATCCCACACTTTAGATTATTTTCCACAAGGAAATGGCCAAGCAAAAGCGAGCAATAAGAACTTGGTCACTATTATCAAGAAATTGGTAGATGACAATCAGAGAACTTGACACAAAGTGTTGTTTGATGCTTTATGGGTAGATAGGATTACACCCAAGAGGGCCATAGGTATGTCACCTTTCCAACTTCTGTATGGCTTGAATGCAGAGATACACATCACTCTAGAACTACCAGTGCTCAAGTTAGCCAAAGCAATCAAAGATTCAACCTTCAAAAGTTTGATCGACAAAAGAATCATGTGTTTGACTGAACTAAATGAGTAGTGAACCATGGTGGTGGACCGAATCATGGCACATCAGAATCAGGTGAAGAAAATTTTTGATAAAAAGGCTCAGGTTCATGATTTTCAAGTTGGAGATCAAGTCTTGTAGTGGGACAAGAGGTGGGAACTGAAGGGAATGCACGGCAAATTTGACTCTTTATGGAGAGGTCTGTTTGCCATTCAACAACTCTATGGTGAGAGTAGCTTCTTGCTGGAGTATCAAGATAGAATGTCGTTTACACTACCCCATAGTGGGCAACATCTAAAGTTGTTCAATCTTTGAAGCTTAGATGGATCCACTTATATATTTGTATAGTTTTTATGTTTTATTTGTTTTCTTTCATTTTTAGCCTGACTCCGTAGCTCAATGGCTTGGATGAAAGCACTTAAAAATTGGTTTCTACTCCCATTGATCAATTCAATTAATGAAAGTTTCCAAATATGAGCTAGTTGTTGTTTCCAAAATTAGCTCAATTCATTTTGGGAACAACCCCCACAAAACTTGTCTCTTTCGCCCTTTGTCTCTCTAAGTCTGTTTTCGAGATGGGTTTTACTCATTCTTGTATTGGCTCAACTGACACCGTTCAAAATTCATAAAATTTTTTCATTATGTTTTCCCCAAAACATGAAAATTGTTATGGTCTCGATGCGACCAGGAGACCAAAATTTGGCTTTTTCAGAGTTAGTGTTTTTCTTTTGTTTACGTGCACGGGCGGCAATTTTTGCCGTCAGTGCATTTTTCTTCCTACATGTAGGAGCAAAAAATTTTGTCGCCCCTACATCTAGACATGTAGGAGTAGAAAAAAAAATTGCCCCTACATTTTTCCTCTTTTACATATAGGAGCAGCAAATTTTTCCACCCCTGCATGTCCCTTCATTTTCTAGTGCAAGGGTGGCAAATTTTGTCGGCCCTACACTGCCTCGATTTTCATGCACAGCATTTCTCACACATTGAGTGGTTGAAGTCAGTTTTTGCCCCATTTAATCCAATTTTTACCTCATCTTGATTCATTTCTTCCTCTCTTCCTCCTACCTTCTACCTCTAGACGATCTAGTGAATAGGTAAAAGTGCATTTTGGCAGATTTGAGCTAGTGGTGCGCATAGCTTTCCAAGTAGGTCTTGTTTTTAGAATTTATTTCTTTTCTCTTTCTTCTCTTTAAGTTTGCTTTCAGTTTTGTTTTTTTTTTTCTTTTTTCCCCTAGGGCTGTCAACCCACTCCCATTTTCTCGTCTTATTGAGCTCACTCTCTCTCCCTTCCGCGTCAGCCAGCTTTCTCATTCCCCATGTTGGGATGGCAATTTTCATCACCCTCCATTCTTCCCCCCAAACTTTCCTGATCTTACTTATAATGGGCAAAAATTTCACTACCCTAACCATGCCCTACCCATTTACCTATAGGGGCAACAAAAATCGCCACCAATGTACGTCAAAAGTGCATGGGTGGCAAAATTCCCCGCCCCTACACTTTCCTAGGAAACATGCACGAGTGGTGATTTCCACCGCTCGTGCCTTTTTTTTCTCTCCCTTACATGTAAGGGAGGAAAAATTTGCTGCCCATGCATGCAAACCTTTCCACATGCTAGGGCAGTGAATTTTTCCACCCTTACTTTTTTTCCTCGATTTCTCTAACTCTAGAGAAATTTTCATCTTTTTCATTTTTTCACCTCCTCTTTTTCCCCTCATTTTCTGACCCATTTTTTGACATGGCCCTATCAAGTGCCCTTCCTTGTTCATGATCACCCAACGTGCAAATTTTCCAATTTGCCCACTATTCCCTAATTACACAATCATCATTGCAGTACCCCCTGAAGATTCTCGTTCATCGGCACCCGCTCAACCAAGACTAGTTCCAATGACTGAGGCTTCTCTGAAGAAGTCAAAGGCCATGAAGTACCAATATCAAGGTGTTTTTTGATCACCTCAGTCACTTCTAATGTCGATGACATTAGAGACACAGAGATCAGCCATGTGGATATAGCCAAGTTCATAACTAGAATCAAGGCAATGAACTCAAGCTCCGAGATGAAGAAGATAATAAAAAGCAACATTCATCTAGTTGCCTCTTTCCCAGTAGTAGCACATCATATGGAGTTCATCCTCTAGTGTGTCCAGTTCTACAACAGAGAGACCAGATCAATGTTAGATGCTAGCAGCAATATGATAATTCAGCTGGACCCCAAATTTGTTGATAAAGTCTTCATGTGTGCTCCTACTACTGAAGTGCTAAGAATTGACTTCATTGAGGCATAGAAAGAGTATGACAAGGACTCCGAGAGGGCAAAGAAAGTGATGAATCACATGTGGCTCAAGACCCCCAGAACCAACTTATCTAGATGGCCATAGAATTTTCCAAGGAGTGATTTCATTGAAGAGGTTGGTGACTTGATTACTCTCCTCAGCAGGGTATGAGGTCTACCATCTTCTTCACAATTCCATGAGTGGATGTATCCCTTCATCAAAATTATCCTACAAGGGAAGCAAGTCATCTTCTGGGGTGAGCATATTAGCAATGCTCTTCATGAGTAGTTGACCAAGGTATCAACCACTTCAAAGTTATATATGACTTCATACTTAGTGTACATAGTAGCTTTAATACAAACCTTTCTAGGTTTGGCAACTGAAGGAGACAAGAAGACCACCCTAGTCTACTCATATTACCCCCAATTAATGTTGCAAGGTTCAATCCATCATTTTAGGAGGGTAAATGACATCTTATTCACAATATTTTTGTGTCTTTTTGACCCTCATCTTGAACAAAAAAGGGTATCCGATGAAGCCTAGACGGTCGTCAATGACTTTGGTTACATGTTTTTATAATTTATTTCCTTCTGCTATCTTCAGGTTGGATTTTTCTAAGGCTATCCCTATATGCTCCCCAGATTTTTTTCTAACAAGTTAGTCTTAATGGAGCTATGTAGACAAATGGTTATCATACACACTAGGCAAATAGAATTGAAAAAGCCAAGTTTTAGATTTCCAATTGAAATTGGTAGATACTTGGTTTTGACTGCAGCCAAAGCAAAGGTCATGGAGACAGAAATGCAGCTGGTTACCATGAAACAGTTCAAGAGAAGGGACAATTTTGACTATAAGGGTGTCAAAGATATGATCAAAATAAAGACTCAGTTTCATGAGCCTATGATTGAAGACATCTAGGTAAATCTGAGAACAGCTAAAGAAATCAGCATGATGGACTACAACAGACTGACTCTGGAGCAGATCAAATATATGGGACTTGCAAATATTCCTTCTAATTTAGTCGATGATAAGAACATTATCAATAGCAGATATCTGGCCAAGAAGGTTGATGACTCTCCTCTTATTCTAATTCAGTGGTCCCAAAAAGAATTAACTTCTTTGAAGAAGAGATTCGAACCACTATTGGTTAACACCAATGATTAGTTAGCAGCCAAAGGGATCACGCTGAAGGATTTTATTACAGGATCGGAGGCTAAATTCCAAGAAGAAGTGAGGAAGAAGGCCAAAAATAGGACCAAGAACAAAGGTGATGTTCCTTCTCTATCTAGGCCTCACAAGCCTAGAATCATCTTTATTTCCAAGAAATCAAAGGTTGTTGACAAACTAGAATCAACGGCTAAGGGAGTTGGAGAACAAAGCTCCTAAGAATAGGCAGCTCAGCAAATGGAGACAGATGACAGACCCTCAGAGCAGTAAATAACTAAGCCTCTACCTTTTCAAGAAGGGGCACAACCATTTACAAATGTCTCTCCTTTACCACCTCAATCTCTTGTAGCATCTCTTTTGCCTCTTTTTCCCATTAGTGTTCCTTCTTTTGGAGCCACCTCTCCTTCCAAATTCATATTTGGCAATCCTCAAGGTGCTTCTAGACATACTCTTCACTCCTCAAGTTTTATTCCTAGTCTGGCATCTCCTTCTTTCAATCTAGGAGAAAGCTCTACCCTTGATCAGTCAATGAGCCAGTACGGTTTCACCAGTTACTCCCACTGCACCCACTATTACCACTAGTAGTGTAGATGTTACTTCGATGACACCAGTTGTAGGAATCGTTGCCACAATAAGTACTTCTCTCCCTCCTTGAATGTCAACTTTCATGTCCAAAAGAAAGAAGTTAGCCATATCTGTAGATGATTTCAATTTTGGCAAGATAGTGCCTGTAAAAGCTAAGGCCCCTAAGAGACTAAGGATTCTTTCAAAATTGGTTGAGGAAAAGGGGCACAAATTTTTGGAGATAGCTAAACCTCTACAAGATGCAACCCTTGAGGGTTTTCACATGAGTAGCTATTCCATTTCTCATGTTGAGCTAGGAAAAGTTACTCATGAAGGTGTGAAGAGTGATCTATAGTCTGCAATGGACATCATGGTCCAAAAATTTGATAGAGAAAAGGAGATGAAAGATTACTATAACAAGGCAAAGCAATTGACTGCAGTAGTCAGGAAATTCACCCTTGCCCTTGAAGCAGCAACCCCAGAGGCCTTTTCTATAGATGACCCTGTTATTCAAAAGACAAAGAAAACTTATATGAAAGGGAAAGTGCTAAATGATTACATTGAAAAGATGCACACTCAAGGAATTTTCTTACTTACAGAGGTTGCTGAGAAGATAGACAAGATGAAGAAAGTGAGGACAAATTTAGAGGACCTTGTCTCTCTTATCTCTCAGGATATTGACAGTATAGAGAAATATCTTATCAAGTGGAGGGAGATAAACGATCTGAAGAAATGCACCTTGATATCCATCAGCATTATTGCCAGTAAAGATTCCTATGTTGAGATCAATGAATCACTGATATACAAGATTCAAGTACTCAAGGAGCTGATTGAAGATCCCAAGTCTTCTAAGGATGCTAGTGAGAAAAGTGATACAGGCCTGTTGAATCGACTAGAAGAATTACCTTGTGACCTCACCTCTAGAGATAATGAATTTCTCTCAACAAAAGAGATGATCCAAAGATTCAAATGTATGATTCAAAAGAATTTCAAAGAGAAATCATTCTCAATGACTTTTGTGGATAACATTTTAGATATTCAGTTGACTCTGAATAATCTAAGATCCAGGTTAACTAGTCATGCCAAGGCAATCACAGCATTGAAGGATGATACAATCAGGGCTAGAGTCATCTTCAAGAACACCATTGCACTAGACAGTATAATAATTTAGGCATCTATCGCTATGTATGATGCTTATCTGAAGAAGTCCAGCAGCAAGAGTTGAACTATTTCTCCCCTTCTCTCCTCTTCCTCTCTTCTCATGCACTTTTGTCATGTAAAAGTGCATGCAATTTTTTAATATGTAATTACATGTAAAAAATCCAAAAAAATATCTCAAAATCAAAGATGACTCATATTTGACTAAGATATTTTTATATTTTAATCTTTTTAATTTTGAAAGGTTTCTCCCTATATATAGAGGGGACCTCTTTTGTAAAAGGAGATCTCTGGATAATTGAGAGCAAAAACTCTACTGAAATTGAGACACTTCTTGAGATGTTGTGCTCAACTTTTAAATCATATTTTATCGAATGAATGAGAAATAGGTTTATTTCAAACTTTGTGTTGAACTAATTTGTGTTATATAGGAAATAGTTCTTATGTCCTCTTTCTTGGTAATCTCTTATCTGTTCGATTTGATAAGCAAAGTGTGTGTGTTGACATTATTTGAAGACATTTCTAAAAGTCAAAAGAAATAATTTGAGCTACTTTTATCTTGGTGATCCTTTTATCTTTTGTAGTTTTAGGCAAAGACTTTGTGATTTGTTTCACTCTACGGTTACACATATTCCAAATCAATGAAGGAGACAATAGAAGACTTTGTGCTTACGTAGGTTTCCTTGTAGACTTTGTTACCTATTTTAGAGGATTTTTTGTTCTATATTGGATACCATTCCTGAAAGAAGAGGAATGTTCTTAGCCAACAACCAGGATTTCTCTCTCTTGTTCCTTGGACATCATCTCTAAAAAAAGAGAGATGAATGTTGTCATACTACCCTGAGTACTATTTTTTGCTTACTTATATATATACATATAGTGTATAAATATTCATAGGGAACCTCCCCTTGATGAGAGGAGAGATTATCTCATTTAGATGTGGTAAACCCACCCTTTTGTAGTGTAAATCTCCTTGTGTTGTGGCTGATATACCCATTTTGTCATCAGTTAGTTGATGATAAAATATTCACCTAAAAGGAAGCATGCATGTTATGCTAGAAAATTGAGGCCATATAGATTTTATTCAAACTCCCAAATGGTGAACCTGATTTTTGACTAAAAATCTCCTCCTGACCTTGGCTGAAGTAACCTTTCTCCCTCAAAAAGGAAGGAAAAAACATGAAAATAAGAAAACTAACTAAGAAGCAAATGTGCAAACAAGAACTTATTGAACAAAATTGAAACAAACTACTGTGCTTAAATAACACTTGGAGGAAAGCAAAAATAACTATGTACATAGAGCTTTGTTCTTTAATAGCAATGTTTTAGATGTATCCTATTGACTGAGATTGGAAGCTCTTGGCCATCCATCTTGGCAAGTTGGAAGGCATTGTAGGATTTGCATCTAGATATTATGTATGAGACACTCCAAAGGGAATCAAACTTCATTTGCCTTCCTAGTTTGCCTCGATCCTCATCACAGGAAGTTCTTTTATCAAATGTTCTTTTCACCTATGTCTGATGACTTTCCATGGCTAGCATGGATTGATTTTTTATATCTTCCAACTCCATAAGCTCTACATACCAGATTTACATAGGCTCATTCTCTAAAAACTCAAGTTTATGCATTAGTTCTAAAGATGGAAACTCAAGAGAAATAGGTAACCTTGCTTCCTTACCATAGACTAGCTTGTATGGAGTGTTGGCTATTGACCTTTTGTAGGTGATCCTATCAGCCCATAGAGTTGACTTTGACTTGAGATGCCATGACCTCTAATTGTCTTCAATAATCCTTTGTATGATCCTTAAAAGGTCCTTATTTTTAGAATTAGCAAGGCCATTTCCTTGTGGATAATAGTTTGATGAAGTGCTAAGATAAACTCTGTGTTAGACAGCCCATTGGTTGATCCTAGATCCCACAAAAGCCATTGCATTATCAAAAATAATGGTTGAAGGAACTCCAAACCTAATAAGAAGACCTTCATAGAAATAAAGAACGTTAGTTTCATTTGCTTCTTTTAATGAAATTGCTTCCATCCAATGTGTGAAGTAATTCACAGCTGTTAGAATCCACTTATGTCCTAAACTTGAAGGAGGATTAATGAGACTAATAAAGTTCAATTTCTACTAGACAAAACGCTAATCCACTGCAATTGGCTAAAGGGGCAGGGCTACAAGTTTAACTTTTTCTACAAACATAGCACATTGTTTACACTTCCTAACCCATGTATGGAAATCACCAAATATAATAGGCTAATAGTACCCACCTCTCATGATTTTAAGTGTTGTAGTTCTTATAGAAAAGTGTCTTCCACCATATCCATCATGGAATTATTCTAGTAATATTTGAGTTTGGCTTGGTTCCACTCACCTTAGTAACATTTCATTAATATCCTTTTTGAACAAAGTACCATCAATGAGAAAGAATGGAATTGATTGCAATCTAAAATACCTTTTTTTTAAAGAACTTAGGTGAGAAGGGTAAAAACCATCTTATAAATAGCATACCAAATCATGAAACCAGCTGGAAGGTGAGGTGTGAATAGCAGTAATCTCTTCATAATTTGACACTAAAATAACTTCATTAGTTTCTTGCAAGTCCTGAGCTAGATGCTCACAAAGTCTTTTATAACCTTAATTTCCACATCATATTCTATTACCTTGGTTATCCAACTAGCTCTCTTCTCATTTATATCTTTGTTCAGAATAAATTCTTTGATGCTTGGATGAGCAACCATTAGATGTATTTTATTATTAAAAAACAAGTGTATTGAGAGATCTTATAACTAAAATGACATGCTTTTCAACAAAAGAATACCTTATTTCATACTCCTCCAAGACTTGTCTATAGAAAGCTATTGGCTACTTCAAATCTTCATGATTCTACTACATAAGAATGCCTGAAATGGTGTTCATATGAGCATACGTATATAGAATGAAATCTTTCATAAAATATGGATTTAAAAGTGTAGGAGCAATTTTTATGGCTTTCTTAACATCTTCAAACCCTTTTACTCCCTCCTTGGACCAGTTGAAGTTCTAATTTTTCTTTAGCATGGTTTTAAGTGATTTAGCTACAATAGCAAAATCCGAAATGTATCTCCTTATAAAATTGATTTTTTCAAAGAAACTTTGCAAAGCGTTTTTGCTCTTAGACAAGGAGAGTGCAAGAATGGATTGAATTCTTTTAGAATCTATGTTTAAACCATGCTTTAAAACAACATGTCCAAGAAGTTTACCTTTATGAACTAAAAATACACATTTTTGGGGATTTAGAGATATCCCAAATTGCCTACACCTTTCAAAAACTTATTTGAAATGAACCATGTGATCTATTGAATATTTTGAAAACACTATTATATCATTAAATACACAAGCACAATCCTATTGATAATTCCTTATAAGGCCATATCCATGGCTCTCGAAAAGGTTGCTCTAGTACTAGACAAACTGAATGACATCTTTCTATTTGCAAATGTCCCCCATTTAGTCATGAAGGCTATCTTGAATTGTTCCTCTTCTTTGACCAAAATCTAATTGTAACCACTATATCCATCTAACAAGGAAAACCTCTCAAAACCTGCAACAAGCTATAAAATTTGTTCCATTGATGGCAATGGATAGTGGTCTTTAAGCGAAACCATGTTTAAATCATAGAAATCAACACACAAATAAATCTCACCATTATTTTCTATGTACTGAAATGAGGTTCACCACCCAAGTTGAGAGCTTGATTGAATATATAATAGCTAATTCTATGAGCATATGAAGCTCAACTCTCATCAAAGACTCAAGCTTTAGATTGATTGGCCTTTGTCTTTATCTCACTAGTTAGTTTCCTCTTCTAACTCAATGGTGTGTTGAGCCAAACTTGGATCAAAACCTTTGAGATAACTATACTACCATGTGAATATATTAGCAAAACTTATGCATAAATCAAATAAATCTTTCTTTTGTAGAGGAGTGCATACCTTTTCTAATTTCAAAATTTTACCAGCTATAATCTCTACATTGGCATAGTGATCTTCCTTTGTTGACAAGGATGGTTTCTCTTTCCTTAGCTCATCATCTTCACTAAAAATATTTTCAAGAGTGACCAATCCCTTGGGTAGCCTATTCATTTTTAGTTTTACAATCTGATCACCATACTGCTATAAGTGTTTCAACTAATTTCTTAAAGAAAACTTAGCCTCTTCCTACAAAAATCTCATAATTTGATTGTCATTTTCAAACACATACCAATTCTCTTGGTTATCTAGAATAAAAGGCCTTACAACTACCTTTATATGTGACTAAAAAATGTCACTTTTTACATCAGCTAGAATATTAAATTTTTCCCCAACAATAGCCAACATATCAACATGTTTATCCCTATCTCTTGGTATTACCTGAATATTAAAAGCCTAAAAATCTAAAAGTAAATCTCAAACTCTATGTCTGTAAGATTTAAGCAATATATTCTTGCATATATTCAAACCTCTTACTTGGTGAACTACAAGTTCACTATCTCCAAACACTTGCAAACAATTTACTTTCATCTTCCTAACCCACTGTAAATCATGAACTAGTGCTTCATATTCAGCAACATTATTTAAACAACCAAAATAAAATTTAATAGAGGATAAATACCTTTGTTCTATAAGATAAATTAACATCATTCCAGCTCTGATTCCATGCTTATTTCTTGATCAATCAAATTACAATTTCCACAAGCCTTCATTAGATTCATCTTATTTGACCATGGCTAAAATTGGTGCATCGTTCTCATGAAGACAATACACACCAAGACCTTCCTCTTTAATCATCTTGTAGGGATCATGCTCATGAAAGCTAAAATCCCACTCATCAAGAAACAAATTTGGAACTCCATCCAAAGGTGAGTTCTTTTCTACATCACTAGTTTGTAATATTTCATTTGAGATGATACAATTTGCATTAACCACATTTGGTGCATAAGGCTCCATATGAAAATGTGAAATAGACTCTGAATGAATTATTACCTTTGTACCATACCTAGTTCTAAATAGCAAATATTTCCAATCAATTGATAAATATCCTCTAATCTTTGACATAAAGTCCCCTGAAAGGCACATAGTAAAATAAGGAGGCAAGTCCACCACTACAACATCATGTTGAATAGTAATGTTAGGATAAGCATGTAATGTCAATTTTAAATCTTTGATAATTCCTACTATCTTTGCTAGTTAACCATCCAACTACAATACCCCTTTAGTATTTAGCTCATAAATAAGGTTGAGCTTCTCTGTAATCTATTTGGGTATTACTATACTGCTAGCTCCACTATCCACCATACAATTATGAACCAAAGTATCACCCACTATCAAAGAAAGATAAAAAGTGGGAGTTTTCTTCATTTTTACCTCACTTTTTTCCACCTTTTCCATCTTATCTCCTTGATTTACCTGTTGCTTAGTTGGATGATACAAATTTGTCAAGACAACACCTTTTTTTTCAACCAATTTTGGAGACAATTCAAGAGCTGAAAGTTTTTGAATGAGTTTATCCTTTTACCTTGAAATTGAAAGATAATCCTACATACTAATGCTAATGTTATACTTTTTCATTTTATCTAAACTATTGAACTAAGATGCACTAACCTTTGATTGCACTTTCTATGGTACTTGTTGCTCATGAATTAGAGGTATTTATTGCACTTTACTAACCTTTATATTCTAATTTTTTTAGGCTATAACAGCAAAAAGATTCCCTTTTGTACTTTGAGAAACAATACTAGGATCACTTGAAGTATTTATTACTGATTGGCCTTCTTCAACAACTCTTTTTTTAGTTCTTTGATAGGTTATAGCTATAACTTGACCACTTGCATCATTAGTTTTAACATCTTGAGTAAAAGTAACATGATCATCGACTTGCTAATTTACATTAATAGCATTAGGATACCCTTGAACTTGATGAGTCACTCCTTGTGATGTTAAACATGTATCTTGATATTGACCTCCTTGAAAAGAGAACTCTTCTTGTGTCATATGTGGCAGGGTGATGTTCTATAATACCAAGGCTTGGTTTTGAGCATCATTGAGATTTGAGGGCTACCAACCTATATCTTGCACCAAATTATTTTGAGGTGGGGTTGGAACAATGACTTTTCAAGTGGAAGGAGCATTCGGATCAAGAGCAGTATATGGCTTAGCTAGAGTTATGGCTCTTTGTGATTGATAAGGTGGTCTATTTTCTCTAAAAGCCTGATAAGGAGACCTTTGATCTTTGAAGGACTGATAGTTGTTATAATTCTACTATTGATAGGGCTTATTTGACTAAAAATTTTGCCTTTTGAGCTATACTATTTCATTTCCAAAATATTGTAACAAACTTTTCAACTCTCTTATCTCACTATATTGACCAGTAAGGGCTGTAATAGGAACTTGAGGTGCTGGAATAAGAGCTAAGGATGGAATTTGAGGAACTTGAGGGGCTGGTACAAAACTTATTTTTGGAAATATGGGTATTAGAGGTCTTAGAGAAAGCTTACTTTCTTGTATCAAACTATTTTTTGCCCTTATTTCAACTTCATAAGCATCTGGTAAAGTAGTACCACCCATTGACTGTAGCATCACATTAATGTTAGAATTAAGAGCTTTTAAAAAATATAAAAATGCATATTCAGGGGATGGCCTAATCAAAACTAGTATCCTAGTCCATGTCTTTTAAAATCTAAGATTAAAATCAAACATAAACTCATGAGGATCTCTTTGTATGGCAGTTAATTGCTCAACTAAAGATAAGTGATCAAATTTATCTTCAAACTGCTTGACTAAGGCTACACCCAATTCATCCCAAGTGGAAATAGATCTAAGTGGAAGGGTTTTATACCACTGTAATGATTTTCTTTTAAAATAAGTAGTAAACAATCTAATAGCAACATTATCCTCAACAACATTATGAACTAAACAAAGATTAGCCAAATCTTAGATATGTTCAATAAGGGTTATTTTATTTTCTCCTGAGAAGAATGGAATACTTTTGAGGGTAGATACAGGAATGTCATTTAACTATGTTAGATTCAATGTACTTCACCTATTGAATGGAGTAAACATTTTATTTTAATAGCCATCTAGATGGTGGGGATTGCAATGTTTAGAATGATAGGATGAGGGGGAAGTAAATATTCCCTTTGAGGATATGGATTTGCCCTCCTAGACCTTACTCTTTTATAAGTTACAAATTCAAAAAGAATACTTTTACTTTATGATCTTGTGGTAACCTTTGTCATGAATGGATTTCTTGAATGATGCTATGAACTCTGCAACTAGATGTGGATGAATATCCTCTATTACTACTAAAACTCTATGCAAAGAACTTTTTTGTGGTCCCATCAGGCATGCCAAAAACTATTGTCAACTTGGAGTTGCACCCTAAAATGAAGATGTGTTGAAATGGCTAATCCTCTCTCTGATTGAAATAATGGGATCTTCTCATGAGGGTGGGCGCCTCAATGGTGAGAAGAACCTCTAGAGAAGGTTGGTTCATGTAAGATGTATCAATGAGGATCTCTACTATGCACTATAAACTATCATGGAAAAGGGAGAAATAAACTTGAAGGATAAATCCTACCTAATGATGATGATACCCTAAAATGTTGATGCACCCTACCTGGAACCTTGAACACTAAATAAACAAGGGAAAAGGAAGACCTTTGATTTTAATTGATCACTATGCATAAGTATTTCATGAGAAGGTTCGATCTAATGACAAAACATGAGGTAAAATGATGGAGAGAGGTCTGATACAAGACATTATGCATCCACCTAACATCCACTTATAGCTTCAACAAAAGACCTATAAAACATTGAACATGACCTGCAAATAACATGATAAGCTAGCTACTAAGTATGAATCAAAATTTGGGAAGGAGAGAAGTCTACCACGTATGCAAATTGTTGAATGAATGTACACTATGCCAGTACTTGAAATCTAAAAATGCAGTCCTTCTATTGATTAAAGAGGCTACACAACTCACCAATGGTAGAGTTTGGTCTTACCAAGAGAGGGATGGATTTTATAAGGCTAAAAAGGCATTAATATAGAAAATTACAAAGATATAAGAGATTGGCATTAGAAATAGGAGAGGAAGTTAACTCTTTATTAGCCCAAGTCCAAATTACATTGCATGAATGTTCCAAATTTGTCTTTCCTTGGTTTATACATGGTTGTCTTTCATAAAGAATCCTTGGCATTAAAAAATAAGAAGAAGAAGAAGACAATCTTTGGATGCATGACAACAATGAATAGATGTCTTGACTTGAAAACTAGTCAACTTCAAAACAAGAGTAGTCAAATTTACTTGAACTACTGGAACATTTGAAAGTCTCCCCTTTGCATGAAATTAATGTAAATGCCAAATTAAGAATTGCATTTGAACCACTAGAACATTTCAAGCTTTGAGACAAATGAGAGTGCATGCATAGAATTTATGGTTGTTTGAAATGTTCAACGCTTTTCCAATTCATCATGCAGGACAACTCTATTTTCAGAACTGAAGCATGTTTTTTTTCTTAAACATGTTCACTTCATTAGAGTCACTCACATTAGTCTATGCATGATATTTCTTCATCCTCCCTTTGTCTTTATTTTATTTTTGTTTTATTCATTGTTCAAGTTTATGTCTATGTTCAATTTTGTTTCTGTCTTATTTGTATTTTCGCTAGCTTTTTTTGTGTTCTATTTTAATTCAAGAATCAGGCTTTATTTTAGTTTTTGTCCTTTAGAAAAATTGTTTAGAGGACTCTTTATCTCTTCTCTTTCCCAGGATTGGCATTTCCTTTTATCTTTTTTGGCTTTAGCTTATGCCCTTGTCTTTTCTATCAGGATTTTGTCCTCTAAAATTCCTTCGGACTTTTTGTCTGAAGAAATTCCTTCAGACAAAAAGTCTGAAGGAATTCATTTCCTTACCAATTTTCCTAAATTTATTATTTTAGGCTCTTAAGTCTTGCCCTTTGGTTTTATTTGGGCTTTTATTGACTTCATATTCCCACATATTTCCTGTTTGACAATAATTATGAAGGATTTCCTTAAATTTTCTCATTTCCTTCTTTGCCTTTGTTTTTTTTATTTCTATCAAGCTTTTTTTGCATGTTCATCCTCTGTCAGATCTTTTCTTTAAATTCCTTCAATAAAATAGTTTAAAGGAAATTATTTTCCATTTGAAGTGTCCCTTGCTTTTATGAAGGTGCCCTCCATAAGGGTTTCTACTTCCCAACATTGCCCTTTGGGATTTTTGATTTGGTCATGTTAGTCATCTGGGTGCCTTCTGCAAGGGTAAGGCTCTTCCAAAAGTGCCCTTCAAAAAATTTTAAAGGTCCACTTCACCGACCAAGTGTCCTCCACAAGGGATTTTTTTCCTCCAAAAATGGCTTTCAAAATAATTGTAGGGCACCTGGGCTTTTTGAAGGGCACCCCAGGCTTTTTAAAGGGCACCAGAGCTTTTTGAAGGGTACCCAAGATTTTGTCTTGGGCATCTGGACTTTTTGAAGGGTACCTAGGATTTTTTAAGGGAACTCAAGATTTTTGAAGAGAACTCAAGCTTTTTGAAGGGTACCCAAGCTTTTTTAATGGCACCTGAGCTTTTTGAAGGGCACGTAGGCTTTTTGAAACTATCCTTCAAAACTTTTATCTTGACTTGAAAACCATAAAGTGAACCAACTTGAAGGGTTACATACCCTTTGATACTTTTGAATTGGACGTTCCTGAAGGGTAGATGCCCTTTGGGTCCTCTCAACTATGTTTTTATCCTTTCCTTCAAACAAAAATTTTGAAGAAAATAAGCTTTAAATGACTACCAATTAGTCATTTTTTTAGAATTTTACACAGTCCTTTGAGAGCTCTTTCTCTCAAATAGAATGTCTAAATAAATAGCCTACCTCTTATAGCTCAAAAAAATTCCTTGGGAAGACAAAATAACTAAACTTATAGCTTGTATATGTCTTAGTTGTATTTGCACATTTGGCTATAATCAAGAAAGCTCCTTGGAAACCTTTGCATGACTAAAATTCACCTGGATGTAGATGGCCACTTGGGTGGCTGTAAATGCTCATTTAAGTACCCCAAAACTGATTCACAAGACAAACTTGTCACCATATAAAAGTTCTAAAGTGTAGGGGTGATAATTTACCCTGTGGGGGGCAAAATTGTCAATAGGCAATAAGTCACCTTCTTCATGCATACAGTAAACTCCAAAACTAGCATCTTCAATACTTTTTTAGGGATCATGTCCATGATTATCTACAGTCCATTCATCAAGGATAAGATCTAGAATACCTTCAAGAGGCTTAGAAGGCTCTTGATCAATGGTGTTATCATCTTCTTCTAAAATACCATAATTTACATTTATCATATTTGGCATATATGGCTCAAGGTGAAATCTAGAAATAGGCTCTGATCTAATAGTTACCTTGGTCCCATACCTAGGTCTAAAAACCATGTATGGCTAATCTAAAGAAAGGTAACCTCCTATTTTGGCAGTGAAATGTTTGGATAGGCATAGTGAAAAATATATTGAGGTAGATCAGCATCCTATAAAATGGTGAAATTTGGACAAGTAGCAAGTATAATTTTTAGATCTTTCAATACACCCACGGTCTTGGTAGGAGACGCATCTAATTACAAGACACCTTTCTCATGGGGTTCATACTATAAACCTGACTTATCAGTTATTTATTTGGGCATGATAGAAGAGCTAACTCCACTATCAATCATATAGTTATAAACTAGATAATCTCCAATGATAATAGAAAGGTAAAATGGAGAAGGTTTAGTCACCTTAAGAGGTTAAGACTCAACAGCTGAATTAGAATTAGTTAAGACAGCACTTACTCTTTCTTTTTCAAGTGATTTCTTAGAGATAGTGAGCTTTGAAAGCTCTTATTGCAAGTACTCCCTTTATCTTGGGATTAGTAGAGTATCTCACATCGAAATTGAGACTGTAGTCTTCTTCATATGATCCACAATACTGAGTGGAGAAGTGGTTGTCTTTGACTATAATTTATAAGTAGTAGAAGATCCCAAATTTTATGTAAATTGAGGAATATAAGGCCCTTTCACATTCTTATCTTTTGGATCTTGAACTTATTGATTTGAACTTTTCTGAGATAGCTTATTTATGGTTATCTTTTGTTGTGGCTGGGAAGAAGGGGTTGCCCTTTCAGGTCATGAACCTTCTCCAATTGCTCTTTTCTTGCATCTACTATAGGTTGCAATTAGATTATCAACATTGGATAAATCTTGACTTTGTTTTATAGCCAAGTGTTCAAAAGAATTCTCACCTTCTTGGAAATTGACAAATGTAGTTTTAGTAGGTGCTTTACCACTACCTTCTCCTTGTTAATTTGGCACTTCTACCTTAGCGAATGAAGGAATGTCTCCATAGGGTAGAGAGTCTTCCTTATTCTGAGAAGGTGGTTAGTTTTCAAATGAAGGAAGAACTAAAATTTGTTGCATAAAAGATTGATGAAAACTCTCACCAGTTTGAGCCATTGCCATGTTATTTGATTGATTCCATTGATTGTTCCATTGCCCTTTTTGAGTGTAATTACTCTAATTTGGCACTATCACTCTTGAATTTCTTGGAGCATTAGGATTATATTGCCTTGATTGAGAATTTTGCCCTTGACCTTGCTAATTGGATTGATAGGATGGCCTATTGGGCTGATAATTCTGATTAGTATTTTGATAAGGCCTATATGGTGGAGCTTGTTGTCTCTCAATTGAAAACAACTTATTAGTTTGAGCCTTAAAAATACTCTCTATATTCCCTAATCTTTCATTTTGATCACCTTTTGTTTATGGAACTTTGATGACTTTGGAATTGGAGCCATAGTTGGAGCAGGAGGATGAATCTTTGGAAAAAGAGGCATTGGAGGCCTTGGAGATAACTTGCTTGCTTGTATAAGTCAATTTTCAGCCTTGATTGATACTTCAAAATCTTTAGGTAAAGTATTACCTCCCATATATTGGATCATTACAGCCACATCTAAATTAAGAGCCTTCAGATAATACAAAAAATCAAAGTTGGGTGTAGGCTTGATCACTACTAGAATGCCATTCAAATTCTTCTGGAATCTATAATTGAAATCCAACATGAAGTCATGGTTTAATCTCTTAAATATTTTAATTTGTTCCATAAGTTAAAGATGATCACTTTTATCTTCAAAATGTTTGCACATAACTTCTCCAAATTCATCCCAATTGTTGATTAATGTAGGAGCTAAACTTATATACCACTAAAGTGTTTTTCCTTTAAAAGAAGTTGCCAACAACCTCAGTGCTACATTCTCTTGTGTCACATGATGCACTAAACAAAGATTAGCAATATCTATAATATGTTTTATAGGAGTTGTTGGATTTTCTCTTGTATAATAATGAAGAGCCTTCAGAGCTGAAATTGGAATATCATCCCATTGAATGATATTTAGAGGACTACCACCATTGAATGCAATAAAACCTTATCTTCTAGGGACAACATGTTATTACTCTAGAGTGCACCTTTCTTGAAGATGTGTAAAGCACTTCTCTCTAGCTGATACAATGGGAACTTCTTAGAGGGTGGGTGCCTCTATGTTGAGAAGAACCTCTAGAGAGGGTTGGTTCCCTTATGATTTTGCAATTAAACCTAAAACTATGATTTTTTGGGTGAAAAGAGTAAGGAAAAACTTTGAAAGAAAATATAAGGGGGGTGATACACCTAAATTTATTAGATCCTCTAAAGTTACTGAAATTAATGCACACATATAACTAAATTGCAATTTATATTTTATCCCTAAGCAAAAGTGTTTCAAATGAAGGGTTGAAACCTCTTTAAATGACTTGTAAAAAGGATGAGATAGAGAGAGATAGGTGAGGAAGGGACCTAAAAAAGGAGAAAAATTCTCTCTTATATGTTGATGCATAATCAAAACACACTATGTGTCTATCAAAATCAAATTTAGAAAAATAAACTCCTTATTGATCACTGGTCCAGCTTATAAATTTTTTTTCAAACTTTAGGGCCTCTCTCTATGGCTCAATTCAACTAATAAATAAGCTTTGAAAAATGTCTAAATTATTCTAAGTGTAGTCCAAAAAATGGAAAAGGTCAGTCTTGGTTAGTTAACTCAAGACCTCACCTCTTTTACAATGCTTTGAATATTCAATAAAATTATTCTCCTTTACAAAAATCTACATGCTTCTCCAAAATTTGGCATAAAATATAGATAATAGAGCCAAGTTTGAAAAATTATTCTTAAAATAAACAAAACTCTCCAAGAAAACTCCAAACATGCATGACCAAGATGGCATAGAAGTGGGCCAAGGAACTCAAGGCTGACCAGTTAATTTCTCCTTCGCATGAAATGTTACACAAAAAGCCAGTAGATGAAATCCTCATGAACTGTTGGAATGTTTTAAATGTTTGGATGCATGAGAGAATCATGTGGCATGGTGAAATAGTCAACAATAATTTTGACTAATCCAAAAACACGTTTGCATAGATAAGAATTTATTTTTGACCTTTTCTATTTACAGCTTTTAATTCATGTGCATGTATATTCTTTGTCTTGATTATTTACTTGCCTTATAATCTCAAACTTCTATATTTATGAATTTTATGACTTTGTGTGCTCTTTTCTTATCCAAATAAAAGTCTATGTCTTTCTTTGTTCATTCTCTCAAATTTTCCTATGTATTTCTTTGGCAATTTTCCCCATGGTTTTATTTTTTTGGTCTATCTTTTTAGGCTTTGTATGTCATGCTCTATGGACTTTATTCTATAGATTTTCTCCTATTTTAACTTCTCTTTTCCCATTAATTTCCTATGGAATTTATTCTTCTCAGACTTTCTCTCAGATAAAAAGTCTGAGGAAATTATCCATTGGGTTTTCACTTTCCTGCAGACAAAAACTTCACGAGAATTGACTAAGACTTCCTTTGATCTTGTCTTTTATCTTTTCTAAAGGAAATCCTTTAGAGTCTTGTTAAGGCCAATTGTTTTGGAAAAATTTGCATCACCCATTTGTGTTGTCCAAGTCTCCTAAAAGAATCCTTCAGATAATTTATCTGAAGGAATTCCTTCGGGTTTTTCCTATCCATTCTTATCTTTTTTTTGAGATTTTTGTAGGGCACCCGATATTTTTGAAGGGTACCTAGGATTTTTGTAGGGCACCCAAGCTTTTTGAAATGAACCATTCCTTTGAGAGAGAACCCTATTGGAAATTTTGAAATAGCCTTTGAAATTTTTCCCAAGGGTACCTACCCTTCAGGATTTTTGAAATGATCCCTCCCGATGGGCACATGCCCTTCAAGATTTTGGAAAGAGTCCTTTGTCCACTTGAAATGATCCTTCAAACTATCCTAAAGTATATTTTCCTAAAGGGTAGGTACCCTTTGGGACTTTTGAAAATGTCTCTTTACCTTGCCAGGAACCCTCTGGAAGGGCACATGCCCTTCAGGTTTATTGTAAATGACATTCTTGAAAAAAAACTTTGCCTTTTCAATATTGAAGTGGACTTTCTGGAAGGGGTACATACCCTTCGATCTTTTTGAAAGAGTCCTTTCCTTTGTAATTTTCTCATCTTTATTGTAAAGTACCTGGGGTTTTTGTAAATCCTTTGAAATCCTCTATCCCTTGACTATAAAAAAACTTGAGAAAATAAACGTATGCATGGTGTTGCCTTTAACTCCGTGCTTCCATTGAAATTGAACAATAGATGTGGCCTTTGAATTTGTTGTAGGTGTCTTTCCCTTGAATGGACTGCATGCTCTATATGGTGGTTGTAGGTCTTCACCCAACTATTCTTAATACCTTTGTTGTACAAATACCCTTCATTCATGCTTTTAGACCACAGATTGACTAGCTGAAAAGGGGATTAGACCATTGTAGGAAAGTTTAAAATAATAGAGGTAGTAACTTGGCTTTGGCAAGCCAAATTACTAACACAACCATCTGAGGAATATGATTTATAACAATATTTGGTTGAACAATACTAGCTTAAACAGGAGGATTTTATGCAATAGCAGGGATAATAAAGGGTGTAGGATTTGGATTTGGCTGAGGTCTCCTCTTCTTTGGCTGATAAGACAACTCAGAAAAATTTGCTTCTTTCCTTTTTATAGATGATCTTGTGACAACTCTTTAGGGCATGAAAAAACATACAAATCTGAAAATAAAATCTAGAAATGAATATAATACTCAGATACACAAATAATACTTCAAAAATATGAATAAGTGTGTCCCATCGGGCATGCTAAAAACTATTATCACTCTGGAGTGCACCCTAATCGAAAGTATGCAAGCACACCCTCACTCCAGCTGATATAATTGGAACTTCTCAGAGTGTAGGTGACTCTTTGATGAGAAGAACTTCCAGAGAGGGTTGGTTCCCTTTATATTTTTCAATAAATTTGACTACTATAATTTTTGGGTTGAAAAAAGGAAGGAAACTTGAAAGAAATTCTATTTTAAAGTGGGGTGATACACCTGAATTGTCCAAACCCTCTAAATTTACTAAAATCAATGCACACATATAATCAAATGAAATCTATAATTATGTTCCTAAGCATAAATATTTTAGATCAAGGGTTGAAAACCTCTTCAAATGTCTTGTAAAGGGGTGAGAAAGGGAGAGATAGGTGAGGAAGGGACCTGCAAAAGGAAATAAATCTCACTTATACATTGATGCACAATAAAATTACACACTATCTTCTATCAAAACTCAGATTTAGTATAATAATTTCTTTATTGATGAATGGTCTAGCTTACAATTTATTTCTTCTAACTTCAGGGATCCCTCTAAATGGCTTGATTGAGCCAAATAAATAATCTTTTCCAAAACCTGAAATAGCCCTAAGTGGAGATCTAAAAAGGAAAAGGGTTAGTCTTGGTTAATTAACTCAAGACTTAACCTCTTTTACAATGTTTAAAATATTCAATAAAATATTTTCCCTTTACAAAATCTGCATGCATCTCCAAACTTTGGCATAGAAAATAAGTGGTGGAGCTAAATTTGAAAGATCATTTTTTTAAAATAAATAATACACTCTCCAAAAGTCTACAAACATGCATGAATCCAAGGTTGGCATAGAATAATGAATGGTGGGCCCATCGAAAGTCAAACTTCTCCTTTGCATGGAAAACTATGCCAAATCTCTAAATAAGGAACTCCATTTGATTCGTTTAAGAGTTGAGCTAGAGGAAGAGATATTTCCATTTGCATGGAAAATAAGTAAGATGTGTAACAAGGTTATCTAGTCAACTCTAATTTAAGACCAGTCAACCTCTAATGGTCTCCACTTGGACTACCTAAAACTTTGAAATCTTTAGATTACATGAAAACCAGAGAGAAGTGTGATTTCATCAAACAATCAACGAAAGCTTTAACTTATCCACTATAAATAGCCCTGGCTTACATGGACAATGATCTTGATGAGTGGGAGATATATTTAGATTGAATCCTTTGCTATTTCTCGACCTTATTTGCTCTTGGATTTTGTTTTTGTGCATGTATTTCTTGGTATATTTTGTTTATGGATTTTAGCTATATTTGCTTGGCTTGTCTTGTGCTCAGACTTTGTCTTTATTCTCCTTTTCCCTAGGCTTATTCTTTTCATCTTCCTACAGATGAAAAGTCCATGGGAATTGTCTTAGACTTTGCCTCTATTCCTATCTATTTCCTTTCGATTAGTCCTCCTGAAATAATTCTTGTCTTCAAGTTTTTGTCACTTTAGTTTCCCACAGACAAAATGTCTATGGGAATTGTCTCTTCCCTTCATTACTTAGACTTCCCCTTTTCAAACCCTTTAAATAAATTCCTTCCTTCAAACTTTTGGTAAAGCCCTTTGTCATTTTCCCATAGACAAAAGATTCATGGGAATTCTTCTCCTTTCTTTGCTAAAGACCTTCCTTTAGATCTTCCTCTTAGACATTCTTGTAATTGAACTTTCCTGAAGGGCAATTACCCTTCATGATCTTTGCAATATCCCTTTGCCTTCTGAAAATATACCTTCAGACTTTTTGTCTTGGTGCACATACCCTTGGAAAATTTGTAAAGTGACTCTCCTAAAGGGCACATACCCTTCAGGATTCTTGCAAACATCCCTTGAAATCTTGAAGTGAACCTTCTTGAAGGGTAGATACCCTTCAAGATTCTTGGCAATGACCTTTTTGAAGGGTACATACCCTTCAAGTTTTCTATAAGTGTATTTTCCCAAAGCATAGGTACCCTTTGGGTTTTTTGGAACTGCCCTCAAAATTTTGAAATGGCCATTTTTTCTTCAGACTTTTTGAATTTGTCCTTTTGGCCTCTCGAAGTGACCCTCTAGACTTTGTCCATTGAACTTTTTGAAGGGATTTTTTAAAAGGTCCCCTTCACTTGACATTGTCCCTTCAAATTTCTATTTTAAATTTTCTTGAAGGGTACATACCCTTTGAGATTTTTGGAATGAACCTACTCGAAGGGCACATAGCCTTTATGTTTCTTGAGAAAGTCCTTTTCCTTTCACTGAATTATCTATCCATTGGAAAGAAATTTAACAAATGAACCTTAATCTTTCAGACTTCTTGAAAAATCCTTTGAAATCTCCTTTCACTCAGACCTTTTCCCTTAGACAAAAATTTCAAAGAAACTATTTCCACACTTAGCCCAAAAGAATTATGAGAAAGATAACACATAGAAAATAAAACACTTGATACAAAATCCAAAAAATTAAACCTTTACTTATGCTTCTGATCACTTGCTTTCATCTAAAATAAAACCTATAGGCCTATAGGTTAACTTTAAGGATGGTTATATCTTTATTAATTCTTCATTGGCTCTTATCAAGACCTCACATGTTTTATAATTGAATCTTTGTGAATGACCATCACCCTGTATATGTCCCCTGTAGAGTTATCTTTTTGGTGACTGACTATAGGTGCATATGATGAGAAAACCTATATAAATACTTTTGAACCTAAATATTCCTTTTTCAACCTATTGTAGGTGTCTTGCTCTTACACAGACTGTACCTTGTCTTTCACCCCAAAGAAGGCTCAAAGGTAGATTTGATCATCATGGTTGTAAGTATTTGTCAATAAATCTTGATAAAGACCTTTCTTATTTTAGCATATCATCCATGTGAACACACTTGACTATGTAACATTGTTGTAGTTCTCTTCATCATGACTATATTTGATACTTTGATTGTCTACATATCCCTTTGTTCATACCTTTAGACTATAAATCACTAGTTTGATCAGCTGTATAGGGAAATTGACCATTATGGGGAAAGTTTGAAATAGTAGGGGTATTAATTTGGCCTTGATAGGCCAAATTAATAACATAGCTTAGAGTGCATCAAAAAAATTCTTGTGCCATGTTCTTTGATTTTCTTCCACCAACTTGCAGATGATTGTTATCAGGTTCTTATTACTGGATTCTATTTGTTCATTGCCCTGAGGGTAATAGTTGGAAGAATGCACTAATTGAACACCACATGTGTAGAAAAAATCAACTAAATCTTTATAGGATATATTCATAGCATTATCTATGATGATCTTGTGTGGGACACCAAATCTCACAATTATTTTTTTCTTGATAAAGTTACATACTACTTTAGAAGTAGTATGCTTAATAGGAATAGCTTCTACCCACTTAGAAAAATACTTAGTTGTCATTAGAATGTAATGATGACCAACACTAGAAGGAGGATTTAACATACCAATGAAATCAATGCCCTATTTATGAAATGGTTCATTAATCACTACTGGCTTTAATGGTGATGTTGGTAACTTTACACGCCCAACAAATTGCTGACATGCTTGACATTTAGAAACCCAATCTACAGTATCTTGACAAAGAGTAGGCCAGTAATACCTTGCTCAAAGGATTTTATGTGTAGTAACTCTTGCTAAGAAGTGACCACCACATGCCTTGCCATGAAAATTTTCTAATAACTGATCTTGTTGGGCTTTATCCATGCATCAAAGAAATACACCATCAATTCCTTTCTTGTACAAGCCATTATCCCAAAGGACAAAGTCTTTTGCTTTCAATTTGATGGTATGCTTCTCCTTGTGAGTGAGATGATCCAGGAATTCCCCATATGTCATGAAGTAGGCAATTTTGATATACCATTCATCAACCAAGTTCACAAAAAGAACTATGGGCAGGTCTTCATCCAATTCCTCTTGAGGTAGATCATCTTGTCTTCTCTTTGTCATCAACTGGCAAAGACCTCTTCCTCTGAATAGCTTTGTTGGTTTTATATCAAGGTCATATTCTTACACCTTGGTTACCTAAGTTCCTCATAGAAGTCCTAATTCTTACTATGTTAGAATGGACTTGACTACAATATCAGGTACATAAATAGTTGTATGTGTGGATAGAATGTAGTACATGAATATTTTGCATGCCTTGACATCTACGTAGGCATGTTTCTTCATGGGAGTATATTTCAGCTCATATGCCTTTAAAGGCATTCTCATGAATGTTATAGGGGCTTCGACATATTCATTCTTTTGCATCAGAATGGTTGACAATGTATGCTCAAAAGAATAGCAGTAAAGAATGAATTCTTTAATAAATTTTGGTGATACCAGTACTATTGAACACACTATCTACTGAGAGGGGGGGTGAATTAGTAGATGAGTTAAAACCTTATTCTTAAAACTTTTAAATAAGTTACTTAAATTACATGCAAAGTAAGAACAAAAATAGAGATCATACACACACATAAGAATGCTCAACACCAAATTTTTACATGGAAACCCAATGGAAAAAACCAAGATGAGAAAAGCTGCTAGAAGCTATTGTTCTAATCCAGTCTCATAGAAAAAAGTCTCACAGACAAACCTCACTGGTTACATTCAAGAACACCCACTCTAAGGAATTTTCAACTTCCTAACTGAGCACCAACTCAATTTTTCTAATGGCACCAACCTATCATAGAAATGAAGCCACAACTTCAAAATATAGAAGAGATTCAGAATGAATCTTGTTCATTTTTCTGTTACAAGTCTAGTCCATAATTGCACCTACATTGTGTGCCTTCTCAGCTTATCTACCTTTTTCTCTTTATATATAGATATATTCTATATTGACACACCTTATTTTCTTTTCCTTTTTTTACATTTTCTACATATATCCTCACTTGATAATTTTGAGTTAACACTCTAATTATTATTGTAGCAGTAGGAAAAGACCCTATCAAATGTTCTATTCATAGCATATATAGATAGATGCATCTTAAGGTTTTCTATTTTTAAAGTGTTCACACTTTAACTATTATTAACCAGTTCAATATTTTGATTTGCATTCAATATGACTTTGACCTTGTGTCTCATATTCATGCTTCACATGGCAATGTTCAAATTTATTTACTATCTTTAGCATCTACACTTCTACTGCACTTAACTGCGTCACTTCCTTGATCACTTCTAATCTGTATTCAATGTGACTCTAACTTCATGTCTCAATTCATGCTTCAAATGGAAACATTCAAATGCCTTTACTATCTTTGTCATCTACACTTCTACTTAACTATGCCACTTCCTTGATCACTTTGATTGAATTATCTTGAGCTCCATGAAAATATATCGAGTTCATCACTAGTTCTAGTTGTTCATTTATAGATAGTTACAAGACATTGATTATGGGATTTTTATTTATTTCATCACACCAAGCTCACGTTATTTTCTTTGTTGGATCTTTCCTTATAACCTTTTGACACTTATCAAATGCATGTGCACTTGGAGGATCATCTGAGTTTACATTGCACCATTGGATCTAATGCACTAATCAGACTTGAGCCATTGATATTTTAAAGTAGCATTAGTTTTAATACTTTCTTTGCCATCAACCTTCGATCTTTTTTTCTTCCCTTTTTTCATCTCACTACTTTCTATATCATGGGTTCACCTTCACTCCTTTTAATTATCCTCGATATGCTCGATCTTTACCCTTTGTATTGAGTGTTAAAATTTGACATATTGACATGATCTTATTTTTTGTGGAATTCTTGTAATGTTCCTTGAAACGTTGATCCTTCAAGACTTGCTCATCTTTTAACCTTGCTTTAATTCCTTTAGAAGGTTCCTTTATACAAATTGTTGCAGGCTTTTGTGTCTTTGGGACAATTTTCGTAGACTTTTTGTTCGAGTTCATTTCATCCTAAAGTATCCTCCAATTTCTCTGAAAGAATTCATCATTGGCTTCAATAGGAGATGTCCTTCAGAAATATTTTCTTTAGACTTTTTGTCTACATTATTTCTTCAGACTCTTTGTCCACGTCATTTCTTCAGACTTTTTATCCGTGAGGCATTTCTTTACACTTTTTGTTCATGAGGCATTTGTTTAAAAAATTTGTCTGCAAGGTATTTATTCAAAAAATTTGTTCATGACATTTCTTTAGCTTTTATGCAAGTTTCCACATACCCTTTGTAACATTCAAAAGATACCCTTCAAACTTTTTGTAATATACCCTTCAACTTTTCTGTAAGTTTCCACATACCCTTTGCAATGTTCAAAAGATACCCTTCAAACTTTCTGTAATCTACCCTTCAGATTTTTTGCAAGTGTCAACATACCCTTTGAAACATTCAAAAGATACCTTTCATATTTTTTAAAATATCCACTTGCCCTTCACAACATTCAAAAGATACCCTTCGGATTTTTTTGAAAAGGTCCACTTTCCCTTCAAAACATTCAAAAGATACCCTTTGGAGCATTCAAAATATATCCTTCAAACTTTTTGAAAAGGTCCACTTTCCCTTCAAAGCACTCAAAATATATCCTTCAAAAATTTTGAAAGGTCCACTTGCCCTTTAGAACGTTCAAAAGATACCCTTCAGACTTTTTGAAAAGGTCCACTTGCCCAAGAAGGACTTGACAATTTTTTTGAAAGAATTGTCCTTGCCATTATTTCTAAAAGAATTCCTTCAAAGGAATTCTTCAAGACTATTTTAGGTTTTCAATTCTTCATGACTTATCTTGATTTCCTCTTCTAAGTAAGAGCATTTCACAAACATGATTTACTCCACAAGTCTGCTTAACTCAACCTTTGGCATTAATGCATGATCAGATTCAATCTCAATGACATTAAGTGCATCAACCTTTGATATCAATGACAATTCCATGTTGCCTTAGATGGGAATGATAATTCTTCAGTCCTCAGACCGATTTTTATATCATGATATAAAAACTATCAACTGTCTCCTTGCTCGAATTTCCAACAAGTAATGGAGCTTCTACCGAGGCTATTTTGATCTTTTCAAAGGCCTTCTTTCCTTATTCATTCCATTTGAAATCCTTCTTTTTCTTTATCATGTCTAAAATATGATGAATTAGTTTAGCAAAATCTAGAATAAATCTTCTGAGAAAATTTACCTTACCAAAGAATGAATGAACTCCCTTCTTAGAGGTTGGCAAAGGCAATATTTGAATAGCCTAAACTCTTTCAAGGTCTATCTTGGTTCCTTCATTTTAGATAATGTGTCCTAGGATATTTCCCTCAGTAACAATGAAAATGGACTTTTTGGGATTGAGAGATATCCCATGCTTTCTACATTGAATGAGAACTTCCTCCAAATCAGCCATGTGATTACTCCTTTTCTTAGAAAATGTTGTTAAGTCATCAAGGTATACCAAAATACTCTTATCTTTCAGATGAGCAAACACTAGATTCATTTCCCTTTGGAAATTTGACCCAACATTGATTAGGCCAAAGGCATTTTATGATAGGTAAATAAAATGTTCCCCATGGTGTCGTGAACACTGTCTTATATTGATCTTCTCTTGCCACTCATATTTGATTGTAACCTAAAAGACCATCTAACATAGATAGTATTTTTGAGCTAGTAACTACCTACAAGGTATGATCCATGATGGAAAGAGGGTAGTTATCCTTCAAAGATGCTTGATTTAGATTATGAAAGTCCATGCACAATCATATTTCACCATTCTTCTTTCTCACAGGTACAATATTAGCCAACCATTCTGAATGATGAATAGGGTAAATAATTATTGCATCTAACAACTTTTGTAGTTCAACATAGATTGTATTTGAGATGGTTAGATTGTGATGTCAGAGCTTTTGTTTGAAAGGCTTTAGTCCTAGCTATAATGGAATATAGTGTTGTAGCTACTTTGGCAGATATGTCTTCAAGTCTTTGTATAACCATACAAAGACATCCATATATTTTTTAATAAGATCTGTGAATGCTTCCTATTCTTTTTTAGAACAACACTTCCCAAGATTCACAATCTTGGGTTTATCTTTTGTACCCAAATTTATTGGTTTCACCTCCGAAGAAGAGCTCTCACCATATTCTTTATTTCTTTTTAGAAATTGATCATGCTTGTCAAAAATTTCTTTTAAACAAACTAAACCTTTAGGAATTTTATTACCCTTTAGTTGTATGATTCCTTTGTTCTCATCATGCTCAGGATCAGTTTCACCTGTCATAGTTTGTCATGGAGGTGAGTTGATTCCTTCAAAATATAACTCATCAAAGTTGTCTTGATGCTCTAGGAATGTAGTTATTTTCTTGTCATAATTGAAAATCTACCATTGTTCTACATTGTCAAGGATTTTGGGGTGGTAGACCATTTCTACTTTATAATTACCTTGTTGGAAAATGGAATTAGGTTGATTTGGATTTAATAGTGTAGTGGCAATTGCCAAAGAATCAGCCCTAGAGTTTTGATCTCTTGAAATGAAGTTGATGGAGAAGGCTACAAAGTCAAGTGTAGCAGAAAACACTCTATCTTTGTAGTGTCTAATATTATACTTTATTACTTGGTACTATCCTCAAACTCACTTCATAATAAGTTCATCATCTCCTTGTGATTTAAGGAGTTTCACTCCTTTATTTTTAGCTTGCTCCATTCTTAACAGTAAAGCTTTATATTCTGATGTATTATTAGTATTTTCAAGCATCAACTTGTAAGAGTATGGGTATACCTTCCCTTTTGGAGATATCAAAATAGCACCTACTCCTGATCTAAAGGAGCAACAACTACCATCAAACTCAAGAGTCCAAACTTTTTTTACTAGTTCTAGCTAAATTTCTAGTTCTAGATCCTCTTTATTTATTTATAAATAATAGACCCCATGGTTTGACTCTTGGAAAAAAATTTGAGACCTTGGATCTTCAAATTTTGTCACAATGTATTTTGACTTCTTTTCAGGTTCAAGATTTTGGTTAACTCCTTTGATTAGAATGTGAGCACAAAATCCATCTTTACTTCCCCTCCCAATTCTTTGCAAAATTTTCTACTCAATAACATCCCATAAGAGATAGGAATATCTACAACTAAGATTGTCATCTTTAATCTCTTGTTAGGGAAAGCTGTTAAAATACCTTACACATCCTTAATTTGTCTGATTAAAGGGACTTATCTCTCCATGTAATAACATATCCCTATTGTCTTCATCAAAGTAAGCCCAAGAGCATCTACAACTTTAGTTGACATGACATTATCAGAAGCTCCTAAATCTAATATGCAGTTACTTAGTTTGAAACCATTAAGTAATAGAGAAATGTAAAATGGTTCAACTCTTTTAGAAGATGTGGAAGTGACAATGGCAGCATTGTTCTAGGAATAAGTATCTTTGGGGTTAGGTAGAATACCTTTTGCTAAGTTTTTGGGTGTAGAATTTGATCCATCACTTTGCACATACTTAACTAACCTATTCAGTTGATTAGGAAAGGCTCTTAAGTACTCAGCTTCTGACATTTGGATTCTAGTTTTCTTAATATGATCAACAATGTCAAAATAAGGAATAGATGCATTTTTAGATGTTTGAGCAGAAGGTCTATGGGGTTGAAATGAAAAGGACCTTACTTGTTTATCTTTTGGGGCTAGAGAAGAAGGTAAAGGACTACCTCTTTTGACAATGATAACATCTGATCTAGAATCATTCTTCTTTGTTTGTTGCTAGACATTTTACCACTTTGCCAAACTTGTGACCTTGTAAATACTATAAAAGTATGACTATGATCTTCTTTGAAATATTTTTCATATTCATTTTTTTATTCAAAATCTAGGTAATCAATGTTGGAGTCACTAGTAGGATCTACAAAATCATCATTTTCAATTTGATCAATAGTGGCTTCTTGATCTTCTTCATTCATCTTAACATTGTTCCTTGGGGCAACTTCAATTTCAAGTCTTTGAGGAATAGCAATGATGCAGCCTCTATTGTTGAAGTTTCAAGGAGGAGAAACATTATTACTTTGTGCCATTTGCTTCTTTATCTGTGGCATATCATTCACCAATCTTTGCAGTAGTGAATCAATAATACTAGTTGAAGAGGAACCTTCAACTTTAGAAGTTATGTTTTTGATTTTTCCCACCATAATGAGATCATCTTCTATTTTAGTAGCCATAATTTGAGCTACAACCAAGTCAGTAAGATGTATTCTATGCAACTGATAACCAACTTTAGGTAATAAAGCATTAATGAAAAATACCTTTTGATTTTCATCACTTAAAGAAGCAGTAATGGGAATCTTATAAAGAATCCTTTAAAAAAATTCAATGAAATCCTACATGTGCTCATGTGGATCCTTCTTTAGCTGAGTTAGCTGAGTAATAAATGTACTTGAATCTTCATCTGGCTTGAATCTTTTCAGGAACACATGTCACAGGGTGGCCCAACTAGTTATGATTTTAGGAGCCAGATAGTAAAACCATTTAGCTGCTAAGTCATGTAGGGTCTCTATGAAGAGCCTGACAGATACAAGTTCATATTCAATATCAAGTACCCTACAAGATATGAAGAATGTGACCAAGTGATCATCCATATTTTGCTTGCCATCTCCATTAAACTTGGGAAAATTCTTTCTAAATCCTTTCGGTAAGTCATGAAGAGGAGGTGTCAATTTTATAGGTCTAAAGGCTGCACCCAATGGAATAGGTAGTGTAGTAATAAGTTGTTGTTGTTATTCCTACTACATCTTAAAACATATTTAAGAATAAACTAGGTGAATAATCCCAGCTAATGGACTATGTTGTAGCTGATTTGTAGGAGTTTACACTCTTCTATTGGGTGAGAGACTTGCTCTACGTGTCTTGCTTTGAGGTGGATGACAAAAATTGAACTGCTCTTGCAATCCAAAGAAATTTTTAGTTCTTCATTGGGATCTACTTGATCAGGTGAATGGATGGTCAGCTAGATTTAGAAATACTTACAAAAAAGGTTCTGGTTTACAAAATTTTCTTTTCCCCAGTGGAGTCACCAAAAAATATTGGCTAGATTTTATGCATGGCTTAAAACCCAGGCAGTCATGAGATAAATCTCATACATTTAAAGGTGAAGCTCCCATATAAGATGTTTATTTATTGAGTTTGTGGATCCTAATAAATAATTTTTGGGGTTTTACTTTAATTGCCTCAACCCATGAACCAAGGCTAGGTAATTTGGTAGCAAGTAGCTATGTTTCAGAATATTGGAGAAAAAGGGAATATATAGCAATGGTTACAAAAAGAGGAATTGTGCGTAGCAATAAATAAATTTTGGAGTTTACTCCATCCACACAATCATAAATATACAAGAAAATCACACTTTCAGCAAGAAAGAGAAGGAATAAATTCTTCCTCATATCCAAAATAACACAAAGTTCATCCTGAGATCTTAACAGAATATTTAGCAAAAATCCATAGAGACAAAGTTCACCAGAAATCGACTTCCCTTTATTCAATCTAAACTAGTTCATAAAATCACATCCAAGAGTTTCAACATAATTTGAAATCTTATAAATGCACAAGTTACAATAGCTTTTACAAAAATGTTTTGATTTTTAGCCCATAGGCTTTTTCCTATATTTATAGTGTCCAGAAGACAAATACAAATAGGAAACATTAATTACTTTTCCCGTATGTGCAAGCTACAAAACTAGAGATAGTTGAGTCTTTCTCCTAAATTCCCTCATTGTATGGCACGGATGATTTTCAAAATAAAATCTCTCATTTTGCATGTTTGCCACCTATTTCCAAGTAATTGACTTTTTCAAACAACTTGAAGTAATGGATTTTAAACCAATTACTTAAGTTTTTACAACTCAACTTAATTACTCAATTTCTTTTTCAGGGTGAAGAAGGAAAGAAAAATAAGAAGAAGAAAGAAGAGAAAGTTAATCCAGTTATACGACCTCAATCTTGTTCTTATTTTGGTATTGGATGTACCTATCAAATATGTATTGCACTATTGTGTCCTTGATTGTTTTAGTTAGAGGATTGTAAAATTTGTCACATTCTAAAACAAACTCTAGCAATTGGGCAGTACTTGGAAATGCTATAGCTTGGATGATCCCACTTTTGGCCATAGCTTGCATAAGGGGTGTCTTGTAGGTTGTTGGAAATAGTCATTGATGTATGTGATATTATCATTGATGTCAAAGGAAGCAAGTGATATTCTACATTAATGTCAAAATTTGAATTGCACAGACTTACAGTGTAAATCAGACTTATAAAGAGCTTCTATTTTTAAAATAAGTAAAGCAATCTTGAGAACCCGAATGGGTCTTATAGAGCAAATTGGGATTCCAGAACAACTTCTCTCAACTCTATAAGTTAAGTTATCCTGAGAACCTAAATGGGCCTAGTAGTGTTAATCAATTTTATGCAATGACCTTACTTGTCTCATGTTTATAAGTTAAGTTGTCTCAAGAACCTGAAAGGGTCTAGAAGAGTTGATCGAGGTTTCAGAATCACTTTACTTCTTTCATGTTTATGAGTTAAGCAATGTGAAAAATCTGAATGGGTCTAAGTGAGTTGATTGGGTTTCTAATATGAATTTACTTCTTCTAAGTCTATAAGTCATGATGAATGAAGAACCTGAAATAGTCTTGAATATTTCTTTCAGAATAATTCTTTTGAAAAATTGGCAAAGATAATTATTTCAAAAATATTGACAAGGACAAATCTTTTAGACAAAAAGCTCACAGAAGTTATTCAGAAGGGTATGTGGACCATTTAATAAAGTTGAAGGGAACTTCTCAAGAAGTTTGAAGGGCAAGTGGACTGTTAAAAAAGTTTTGAAGGGCAAGTGGACCATTGCAAAAAGTTCAAAGGGGTCTTTTCAAAAATTTCAAAGGGTATGAGGACCCTTGCATAAAAGCCGAAGGATAGTTTTTGAAAATGCCAAAGGGTATGTAGACCCTTCTATAAAATGTGAAGGGTAATTTATAGAAGGCCAAAAAACACTTTGAAGAAATTTGAAGGGTATGTGAACCCTTTGAAGAAGTTTGAAGGACACTTTGAAGAAAAGCTGAAGGGTAGTTTTGAAAGAGCCTAAAGGGTAAGTGCACCATTATAAAAACTTGAAGGGTAACTTCAGAGAAAGGTCCTGAGAGAAAATACTCAGACAAAAATTCTAAAGAAATGTCTTGAAGAAAAAGTCTAAACAAATTTGAATAAAAAGTCTGAAGACCAAAGAAGAGAGTCAGTAAAATTATCTGAGGATAGTCAGACAAAAATTGTGAAGAAAATTTGAAAAAAGAGCCTGAAGACCAAAAAGGAGAGACAGACAAAAAGTTTGAAGGAGAGAGATAAGTCAAGAAGAAATTCCAAAAAAGAGGAGCCTGAGAGAAAGTCTAAAGAAGAAGATAGTCTGAAGAAGAGAAGAGTCCAGAAAAGCCCAAGGAAGAAAGGAGCCCGAGAAAAGGAAAAGGAGAAGAGGAGCCCGAGCAAAGGAGAAGGAGAAGACTATCCTGAGAAAGAATATGAAGAAGATGAGCTTGATAGAAAGAGCTTGAATAGGAAGATTTAGATGGAGAAAGAGCCCAAATTATAAAAATAGCTTTAAAAATAGCCCAAGGATAGTAAAGAAGGAAAGACACTTTGACTAGAGTATAAGTCATGTCCAAAATTGCTAAAGCATGAGATGCTTGCAACATAGCCAAAGGTTTAAAATGAAGACTAAAGGTCAAGCATATCAAATTAATAGAAAGGAGTGAAATCAAACTAAGAGAATATTGATACATGAGATAAAAGTTGATGGATAGTGCAAAAGAAGATCGACAGTTCTAGAATAGGGAAAATAGTGGATGACTCAAAATAGATTATGACTAGCGCTAAAGACAAAATGAGTAAATCCTTGATTAAAGATAGGTCTAGGCAAATGGTGATCTTGAAAAGGTCTACACAAGGCCTGAGATTGATCTATTCAATTGATCAATCTTTGATTGGGAAAGATATGCATTTATGAGATAAACTAAGCAGTTGTCAAATGAAGAAAAGAGATTTGACCATTGCAAGGTGATGCATAAACTGAGACATACAAAACATGCAAGTAAATTTCATCTTTAATGAGAACCAATTTAGTGCAGCTGGGTGTCAACGCAAAGAGAAGATGAAAAACCCTAAAATATAATTTAATATACATGACTTTAAGAGGATAATTTTTTAGCCATTGTCATCGATGCTATTTACATTTTCCATAGCAGAAAAGGGTTGTCAAGAAAAAGACATATGAAGATAGAGTAAAACACAGATAAGAATAAAGGGGATGAAGGGTGGTTGAACAAATCATAACCAAATGTATGCAGATAGAGAGTGTAAAGGTATATGTAGATAGACACTGAGTAAGAAGGAAGATAAAGAACACACAAAGATTAAGCAGTGAGTGAGTAGTTACAGATGAGACTTATGACAAAGAAGATAAAATGGATTCATTTTTGAACCCTTCTTATATACTAGAGTTGTAACTCCATAGTTTTGATTAGTTGGTGCCATCAGACAAACTGAATTAGTGCTCAGATTAGGAGATTAGATTCTTCTTAGGGTTGGTGCCCTTAAATCTTGTAACTAGTAAGCTTAAATTGAGTTGGTGCTCAGCTAGAGGATTGATGTCTCCTAAGGATTAGTGTCTTTTATTGGATACAACTGTCTATTGAGAGGGGGGTGAATCAATATATTCTTTAAAACTAGTTATTCCAAACTTTTAAAGGAAATACAAATTCATATGCAAGTAAAGAACAGATGCAGAAATCACACACACAAAAAAAAACATGACACCAAATTTTTACATGGAAACCCAAAGGGAAAAACCATGTTGAGAAATAGCTACTAGAAAATATTATTCTAATCCAACCTCACACAAAATAGACTTACTGGAAAACCTCACTAGTTACATTCAAGGACACCAATCCTTAGGAGACACCAATCCCCTAGCTGAACACTAACTCAGTTTAACTTTACTAGTTATACAATTTAAAGGCACCAATCCTAAGGAGACTCTAATCCCCTAATATGAGCACCAACTTATTTTGTCTGATGGTACCAATCAATCGAAACTATGGAGCTACAACTCTAGTATATAACAAGGATTCACAAATGAATCCAATTTAGCTTCTTTGTTACAAGTCTCATCTGTAACTGCTCACTCACTACTTAATCTATATGTGTTTGTTCTCTTACTTGCTCAGTGTCTATAGTATATACCTTTACACTCTATATCTATATACATCTAGTTATGCTTGTTCAGCCACACTTCATCCCCTTTCTTCTTCTCTATGTTTTACTCTATCTTTATGTCTTTTTCTTGACAGCCCTTTTCCTCTCTGGAAAATGCAATAGTAGTAGTGACAATAGTACCCAAATTATCCTCTTAAATTCATGTATATTAAACTATATTTTAGGGTTTTTCATCTTCTCCTTGTGTTTACACTGAGCTATACTGAATCGATTCTCATTAAAGATGACTTTTACTTGCATGTTTCTCATGTCTCAATTTATGCATCACCTTGTAATGGTCAAATCTCTTTTCTTCATTTGATGACTACTTAGTTTATCTCATAAATGCACATCTTCCCCAATCAAAGATTGATTGGTTGAATCAATCAATCTTGAGCCCCATGTAGACCTTTTTGAGCTCACCATTTGCCTAGTTCTATCTTTAATTGAGGATTTACTCATTTTGTCTTTAATGCCAATCACTGTCTATTTTGAGTCATCTATTGTTTTCCCTCTTCTGGAACCATTGATCTTCTTTTTCACTATCCATCAACTTTTATCTTGTGTCTCAATATTATCTTGATTTTCTTTCACTCCTTTCTATTACTTCGATATACTTGACCTTTAGTCTTTATTTTGAACCTTTGGCTATGTTGCAAGCATCTCATGCTTTAGCAATTTTAGATGTGACTTATACTGCAATCAAAGTGTCTTTCCTTCTTTACTATCCTTGAGATAATTTTAAAGTTATTCTTCTAATTTAGGCTCTTTTCTATTCAGGCTCTCTCTCCTTCTGGCTCTTCCTATTCACGCTCTTTCTATCAAGCTCATCTTCTTCATATTCTTTCTCAGGATCATCATCTGCTTCTCCTTTTCTCAGGCTCCTCTTCTCCTTTTCCCTTTCTTAGGCTCCTCTTCTCCTTCATCTTTTCTTAGGCTCCTTTCTTCCTCCAGTTCTTCTCTTTCTTGAGCTATTTTCCAGAGCTTATCTCTCTCCTTCAGACTTTATTTTCTTTGGACTTTTTGTAAGTCTCTCCTCTTTGGTCTTTAGGCTCTTTTTCTAAATTTCTTCAGACTTTTTGTCTGATTCTTTTATCTCGAGACCTTTCTCTAAAGTTACCCTTCAAGTGCACTTATCCTTTAGGGTCTTTTAAAACTACCCTTTGGGTTTGCTTTTGAAGGTCCTCTTACCCTTCAAGCTTTCGCAACATGCTCTTCAGCTTTTTGAAAGGTGCCCTTCGGCATTTTTGGAAGGGTTCATATACCCTTCAGACTTTTCAACTTACCCTTTGTCTTTCTTCAAAGCATCCTTCGGCCTTATTCAAAGGGTTCACATACCCTTCAGCTTTTTTCAAAGTGTCATGTTGGCCATTTTTTAGCCTACATACCAAAATTTTGCCTAATTGTGAGAGGGTGGTCATTCAAGCAAGACTTTAGATTTTACACAGCAGAAGACTTCAAGTTTTTTGGGAGGAGAAGTCTTTGGGTTTTACAAGAGACAAAACTTATTTCACTTTATGAGTAATCAGTAGTTGAAACCCCTCAGTAGAAGTAATCTGGGTTGGAAAACTTGAATTACTCTTGATAGTCCAAATCGGGTTTTGAGAAGTGCTTTGCTTATGAAAGTTTTATCAGTAGAAGTAATTCGGGTTTAGAAACTCAAATTACTTAAGATAGTGAATTTTGGGTTTCCCAAAGTGAATGACTTGTTTCTTTTTGTAAGTAACAAGCAATGAGGAATCTAAAGTAGGTGCCAGTGAAGAGTTTGAAGGATTCCTTCAGAATAATTGTCAAACACATAGGAGACTGACATTTTTTCCACAAGATAAAAGTCCAAATGAAAGAATAAACCAAGGGTCATTAGAATTCCAAAGGATATGGACCAAATAAATCCCATAGGAAGTCAAAGCAAAAAAACCTAAGGGAATAAAGAAGGAAAAGAAAAATTTAGAAGGAAAGATATCCTTCGAACACAAAGTCTGAAGGAATTCTTTTAGACTTTTTGTCTGAAGGATTCCTTCAGGAAAAATGCAAATAAATCAATGAAAAGGGGCAGAAAATAATAAAGCCAAGGAGATAATAAAAGTCCACAAGAAAACCAAAGGTAAATCCATTGGGCAAGACATAAGATCCAAAGAGAATAAAATCAAAAAAATTGGCAAGAAAGAAATCTAAAGGAATATAAGACCAAAGAGATAGCTAAAAAACTTGAAGATAATATATACAGGCAAAGTAGAATATTTGAAGAAAATTTGAAACCAAAGGAAATCTGTAAATAAAAAAGAATATTTGAAAGAATTAAGCTAAGGGAATAGCTAGGAAATCCGAGGAAATATAGAAAAAATAATCCAAAAATAGAATCTTGCCAAAAATAGACATGAATAGGCAAACCAAAATAAGAGAAATAACATGCGAACAAGGGTTATTTTTGGTAGATTTCTAAGTTTCAATTAACCCACAGTTTGACTAGTCAAAGTCACACTTCTCCAAATGTTCCAGTAGTCTGAGTAGAGCTCATCTATTGACTCTTAATGTGGATTTCCATACAAAGAGAGGTGGGTGTTTTAACAAGCCCAGTGGTCCACTTTAAAATGCCAAAGAGCTAGTCTTTAATTTTAGACATGGCTCAGCCAATCATGCATAAGCAAAGTCAAACGTTTGAGCCCACCATCCACTTTTTAATGCAAGGAATTTTCATGCAAGACAAAATAGACTTTTGTAAAGGCTGAGTTGGCTTGAGTTTACTGTTATCAACCTAGATTTGTGCCCTGATTCAAAGATGTGTGTGAAATGGCTAGTCCTCTATCCGATTGAATCAATGGTATCTTCTCACGAGGGTGGGTGCCTCAATGGTGAGAAGAACCTCCAGAGAAGGATGGTTCATGTATGATGTATCAATGAAGATCCTTACTCTATGCTGTGGACTACCATGGAAAAGGGAGAAGGAAACTTAAAGGAGAAATCCTACCTAAAAGGGGTGATACACCAGAATTTGGATCCACTCAACTTAGAACCTTGAACACTGAATGAACAAGGGAGAAGGAAGACCTTAGATTTAAATCAATCACTTATGCATAAGTGATTCATGAAGAGGTTCAATCCAATAGCTAAAACTTGAGGGAAAATGATGGAAAGAGGTCTGATAAAAGACCCTTTGCGGCCACCTAACATCTACTCACAGCTTCAGCAAAAGACAATAAAGAACACTTTAACATGACCTACACAAGGATAATATAGCAACTAGGTATGAAACAAAACTTGGGAAGGGAGAGAAATCTACCACTTATGCAAATTTCTAAATGAAATATACACTATGCCAATGCTTGAAATCTGAAAGTACAGTCCTTCTTATTAATTTAAGAGGTTACACAACTCACCAATGGTAGAGTTTGGTCTAACCAAGAGAGATTGGATGATTTTTTAATCAAGGCTGAAAGCCTTTATATAGAAAATTACAAGAGGCCAAAGATTGGTGTAGAAACTTGAAGAGAAAGATTCACTTTGGTTAACTGAAGGCTTTACTTGGCCTTTCAATAAAATATATTTTCCCTATTGTCCTTGCATGAAGCTTCTTCACTTGATGAAGCGAACTTATCTTTGTTATGAACTGCCCACCTCTTTTTGCATGGAAATCTATGCAAATGTCAAATTTATAACTCCTTGTGAGTTGCTTCATTGTTGAGTTGTAGCATTTGAAAACTAAGTTAACCATTATTTAAGCTGAGTTGGATGAAGAGATCATTTTCCTTCGCATGGAAAGCTTCTAGTGGATGCAGTGTTTTAATCAATTAGTCAACTCTAAATCTAGAACAGTCAACTCATCATTCGAATTTGGAACTCCTATTGAAGCTGATTTAGACCTTCAGATGCATGAGCTAACTAGAGATGAATAGGACTTTAATAATCAGTCAACTGAAGCTTTGATCGATGTTTGAAAATAGCTCTAATGTTCAAAAATAGCTCTGATGTTTGAAAATAGCTCTTGCTTGCATGTATTTTGTTATATTCTAATCTTCCAATTCGTGTTTATTTCTAGCAGGATTCCATATTCAACTCTTTCATCAGACTATATATTTTCAATTCTCTTTGGCACAATTAGCCTCCATTTATTTTAGATTTCTTGTCTCTTTGGTTCAATAGTTACTTCTCACAGTCAAAATTTGATGGCTTGTGGGATGTCACCAGAAGCTTTATTCCTTCAGACTTTCGTCTTACCACTTTCTTATGGATAAAATGTTCGCAATAATTATCTTGGTCTTTGGCCTTCGAAATTCCTACTTCAGGTTTTTTTGTTGGGTTTATTTTCCTTAGGTTATTTCTACAGAATTTCTTCAAACTTCTCTCCCTTTAGATACCTTCCTTTGTTGTGGGCTTTTTCTGGCAGTCTTTTCTCTAAATTCCTTCAGACTTTTTGTCCGAAGGAATTCCTTCGGACAAAAGTCTGAAGGATATCTTCTCACTTCCTTGTTTTTTTATAGCCTTTTTGCTTTGTGTAAGCCTCCTAAATTTCTTCAGACTTTTTATCAAAAGGAATTCCTTCAGACAAAAGTCTGAAGGATATCTCTTTGCCTTTGTATTTTGTTGTTGGACTTTTTTTGGGCCTGTAACTTTTGTGAATTCCTTCAAACTTTTTATCCAAAGGAATTCCTTCAGACAAAAGTCCGAAGGTCTCCTTTGTATCTTGGCTTCACTTGTGTTTTTCAAAATCTACCCCTCAGCATTTTAACCATGGTCTTGGCTACCCTTCGAGATTATGCAATGGAATTTTTCGGCCATTCCTTAGAATTTCTTCAAACTTTTTGTCCAAAGGAATTCCTTCAGACAAAAGTCTGAAGGATTTCTTTATTGTTTGCTCTGTTTCAACTTTGAAATGTGCCATTCGAGAATTTTGCTTCGGTATTGTCCTCGACCAAGTGCCCTCCACAAAGGCTAGTTGATCTCCTTCTATGCCCTTTGGAAAAATTGGAGGGCACCTAGTCTTTTTGCAAAGGTCCTTAATTTGGTCTTATGCCTTTTAAAGCCCTTTTTGCTATTCCACAGACTGTCCGAAGGAATTATTCTTTCAGCTTTTTCACTTTTGGGTTATCTTTTGCAAAGTTGTGGGTATTCCCTTTGTGAACTCTCTAAAGTATTCCTTCAAAAAAAAATTGAAGGAATTACTTCCTTTGTTTTAGGCTTCTTCTTTTGTTATTTCCATTGCTTTGCCTTGTGGAAATTTCCTTTGGACAAAAAGTCTAAAAGAATTCTTTGCCTTTGTCTTTCTTCCCTTTAAGTGCTTTCCTGCCCTCTACAAGGGTTTTTTGGCCTCTAAAATTGCCTTTCAAAAAAGTTGCAAAGGCCCTTTTGTCACCTAAGTGTCAGGAACTTGTTTCTTTCCAGAAAAGTCTGTAGAAATTTCCTACAGAGTCCATAGAAATTTCCTGCAGAGTTCGTAGAAACAACCAAGGAAAACAATGTATTCTTCCTTCCTTAGCTAGAGATGAGAACTTTCCAAGTGGCAAGAGAAAATTTGATTTGTGGAAGATTTGTCAACATTCTGGCGACTCAACTGGGAAGCATGCCTGCTATGCTTGAGAACTCAGACCATGTATAGACGTTATTTGAATTCCCAAATGGTGAACCTAATTTTTTTATTAAAAATTAGCTCTAATCATGGCTGTAGTAACCTCCTTCTTCAAAATAAGAAGGGAATTACATGAAAGTAGAAAACTAACTAAGAAGCAAATGTGCAAACAAGCACTTATTGAACAAAACTGAAGCAAACTAGTGTGCTTGAACAACACTTGGAGGAAAGCAAGAAAATAACTAAATATGTACATAGAATTTTGCTTTTTAATAGCAATGTTTTAGATGTATCCCATTCACTGGGATTGGAAGCTCTTGGCCATCTATCTTAGCAAGTTGGAAGGCATTATGGGATTTGTAGTTGGAGATCATATATGGGCCACTCCAAATTGAATCAAACTTTGTGTGCCTTCCTGGTTTGGCCCGATCCTCATCCCACTTGAGGACCAAATCTCCTTCTTTGAAGCTTCGTGAGGAAGCTCCTTTGTCAAATGTCCTTTTCACCTATGCCTGATGACCTTCCATGGCTAGCATGGCTTGTTTTCTTATCTCTTCCAGCTCCATAAGTTCTGCATACTTGATCTCCATAGGGTCATTTTTTAATAATTCAAGTTGATGCATTAATTCTAAAGCTAGAAACTCAAGAGAGATAGGTAACCTTGCTTCCCTACCATAGACCAGCTTGTAGGGAGAGTTGGCTATTGACCTCTTGTAGGTGATCCTATCAGCCCATAGTGTTGACTTCAACTTGAGGTACCATGATCTCTGATTGTCTTCAATGGTCCTTCGTATGATCCTCAAGAGGTTCTTGTTTGTAGACTCAGCAAGGCCATTTCCTTGTGGATAATAATTTGATGAAGTGATGAGATAAATTCCATGTTGAATGGCCCATTGGCTGATCCTAGATCCCACAAAATCCATTGCATTGTTAGAAATAATAGTTGAAGGGACTCCAAACCTAGTGACCAAACCTTCATAGAAATCAAGGATGCTAGTTTCATTTGCCTCCTTTAATGCAACTACTTCTATCCAAAATGTGAAGTAGTCCATAGCTATTAGAATCCACTTATGCCCTGAACTAGAAGGAGGGTTAATGAGATCAATAAAGTCTAATCCCCACTAGATAAATGGCTAGTCCACTGTAATTGGTTGTAGGGGCAAGGCTGCTAGCTTAATTTTTCCTATAAACATAGTGCATTGTTTGCACTTCCTAACCCATGTATGGCAGTCACCAAATATAGTAGGCCAATAGTACCCACCTCTCATGATTTTGAGTGATGTAGTTCTAGCAAAAAAGTGTCCTCCACCAAGTCCATCATGGAATTCTTTAAGTAATCTTCGAGTATGGCCCAACTCCACACACCTTAGTAACATTCCATTGATATCCTTCTTGAACAAGACATTGTCAACAAGTAAAAATGGAATTAATTATAGTCTAAAATACCTTCTTCGTGAAGCACTTAGGTGGGAAGGGTAATGACCTTCCTGAAGATAGCTTACCAGATCATGAAACTAGCTAGAAGGTGAGGTCTGTACAGTAGCAATTTTTACATCATTTAACACTAGAATAGCTTCGTTGGTTTCTTGTAAGTCATGAGCTAGATGCTCACAAAGTCTTTTGCCTCTAACTAGTTTTGTGATCTTAATTTCTATATCATATTCCATCACTTTGGTTATCCAACCAGCCCTTTTCTCATTTATGTCCTTGTTCAGAAGAAATTATTTGATGCTTGGATGAGCAACCATTAAAAGTATTTTATTATTAGATAATAAGTGCCTAAATTTCTTTAGAGATCTTATAACTGAAAGGACATGTTTTTCAACAAAAAAGTACCTTGTCTCATACTCCTGCAGGCCTTGGCTGTAGAAGGTTATTGGCTATTCCAAGTCTTCATGGTTTTGCTGCATAAGAATGCCGAAAATGGTGTCCACATTAGCATATGTATACAGAATGAAATATTTCTTGAAATTCAGATTCAAGAGCGTAGGGGCACTTACTATGGCTTTATTAATGTCTTCAAACCTTGTTATTCCCTCCTTGGACCAGCTGAAGTTTTGATTTTTCTTTAACATGGTTGTAGGTGGTTTAGCTATAGTAGCAAAATCTGAAATGTATCTCCTTATAAAATTAATTTTTCCAAAGAAACTTTGTAGAGCCTTTTCATTCTTAAGCAAGGAGAGTGCAAGAATGGATTGAATCCTTTCAGAATCTATGTTTAAACTATGATTTGAAATGACATGTCCAAGAAGCTTACCTTCATGAACTAAAAATATACACTTTTTGGGATTTAGGGATATCCCAAATTGCCTGCATCTTTCAAAAACATGAGGGAGGTGTACCATGTGATCTTCTGCATCCTTTAAGAATACTATTATATCATCTAAATAGACAAGCATGAATTTGTTAAGAAGGCATTGGAAGGCCATATCCATGGCTCTCTAAAAAGTTCCTATGGCATTAGACAAACTGAATGGCATCTTTTTGTATGCGAATATTCCCCACTTGGTTGTGAAAGTTGTCTTGAATTGGTCCTCTTCTTTGACCAAAATCTGGTTGTAGCCATTGTACCCATCTAATAAGGAAAACCTCTCTAAACCTGAAACAAGCTATAAAATTTATTCCATTGATGGAAATGGATAGTGGTCTTTAAGTGAGGCCATGTTTAAGTCATAGAAATCAACACATAAATAAATCTCACCATTCTTTTTCCATACTAAAATGAGGTTTTCCACCCAATTTGAGTGCTTGATTGGAAATATAATAGTTGATTCTATAAGTTTGTGAAGCTTAGCTTTCATTGAAGGCTGAAGCTTTGGATTGATTGGCCTTTGTCTTTGTCATATTGGTTTAGTTTCATCTTCTAGCTCAATAGTGTGTTGAGCCAAACTTGGATCAAACCCTTTGAGATCACTATACTACCATGCAAATATATCAGCAAAATTTTGGCATAATTCAATGAAATCTTTCTTTTGTAGTGGAGTGCATACCTTACCCAATTTCAAAATCTTACCAGTTGCAATTTCTACATTGGCATAGTGCTCTTCCTTTGTTGACAAGGCTAGTTTCTCTTTCCTTAGTTCATCATCTTCACTAAAAATATTTTCAAGGGTAACCAATCCCTTGGGTAGTTTATTGGTTTTCAGCTACACAATCTGATCACCATACTAATGTAAGCGCTTTGCCTAATTTTTTGGAGAAAACTCAGCTTCTTCCTATAAAAATCTCACAATTTGATTGTCACTTTCAAATACCTGCCAATTTTCTTGGTTATCTAAGATAGAAGGCCTTATGACTATCTTAATATATGACTAAGAAATGTCACTTTTAGCGTTAGATGGGATATCAAATTATGCCCCAATAGCAGCCAACCTATCAGCATGTTTATTTCTATCTCTTGGTATCACCTGTTATAAATCTTCAATTAAATCCCATATCCTATGTCTATAAGATTTAAGTAACATATTATTGCATACATTTAAGCCTCTCACTTGGTGAACTACAAGTTCACTATCTCCAAACACTTGCAGACAACTTGCTTTCATCTTCCTAGCCCATTGCAAATCGTGGACTAGTGCTTCATATTTAGCAATGTTATTTGAACAGCCAAACTAAAATTTAATAGATGAGAAATACCTTTGTTTTGTAGGAGAAACTAACATCATTCCAGCTCCTATCCCATGCTTATTTCTTGATCCATCAAAGTATAATTTCCACAAACCTTCATTAGATTCACCCTCTTTGACCATAGCTGGGATCGATGCATCATTCTCATGGAGACAATACACACCAAGGCCTTCTTCTTCAATCAGCTTGTAGGGATCATGCTCATGCAAGGTGGAAGCCCACTCATCAATAAATAAATCTGGAACTCCATCCAAAGGTGAGTCCTTTTCTACATCACTAGTTTGTACTACTTCATTTAAAATGATACAATTTGCATTGACCATATTTGGCGTATAAGGTTCCATGTGAAAACATGCAATAAGTTCTAAATGACTTGTTAATTTTATGCCATATCTAGTTCTAAACAACAAGTAAGTCTAATCAACTGATAGATATCCCCCAATCTTTGAGGTGAAATCTCTTGAAAGTCAAATGGCAAAATAAGGAGGTAGATCTACTACTACAACATCTTGTTGAATAGTTACGTTAAGACAGGCATGTAATGTTAGTTTCAAATATTTGATAATCCATACCATCTTTATAGGTGAACCATCCAACTATAATATCCCTTTAGTATTTGTCTCATAAACAAGGCCGAGCTTGTCTGCAATCTGTTTAGGCATGACCGTACTACTGGCTCCACTATCCACCATACAATTATGAACTAAGGTGTCTCCTATTATCAAAGAAAGATAAAAAGGGGGAGTCTTCTTTGCTTTTACCTTAGTTTTGTCCACCTTTGATATCTTATCTCCTTGTTGTACCTACTTCTTAGTTGGTGGATTTGAGTTTGTCAGTTTGTCAAAATAGCACCTTCTTTGTCTACTAATTTTGGGGACAACTCAAGAGCTGAAAGTTCTTGAATGAGTTTGTCCTTTTGGCCTGGAATTGAAAGAGTATCCCACATGCTAATATTGATGTTAGACCTTTTCATCTAATCTACAATATTTAATTGGGATGGACTAACCTTTGATTGTACCTTTTGTGTTATTTGCTGGTCACGAATCAGAGGTATTTGATGCATTCTATCGACCTCTACATTCTGATTTTTTGTGACTGTGGGGGTAGTAAATTGTTCCTTCATACTTTGAGTAATAGTATTAGGAGTATTTGGCATATTTACCACTACTTGAGCTTCTCCCACAACTCTTCTTTTATTTCTTTGATAGGTTAGAGTTGTAACTTGATCATTTGAAGCATTAGTTTTAACATCTTGAGTAAAAGCAATATGATCATCTACCTACCAATTTACATTAACAGCATCAGGCTGCCCTTGGGTCACTCCTTGTGATGCCAATCATGTATCTTGATATTGGCTCTCTTGAAAAGAGAAGTCCTCCTGTGTCATATGTGGTAAGGTGTTGTTTGATGATACTGAATCCTGGTTTTGAAAATCATTGAGATTTGAAGGCTACCAACCTGAATCTTGCACTAAATTATTCTGAGGTGGAGTTGGAACAATGGCTTTTGAATTAGAAGGAGCATTTGGATCAAGAGAAGCATATGGCCTAGCTGGAGTTATGGCCCCTTGTGCTTGATAGGGTGATCTATATTTTTTGAAACCCTGATAAGGAGATCTTTGATCTTTGAAGGGCTGATAGTTGCTCTAATATTGTTGTTGATAAGGCCTATTTGATTGAAATTGTTGCCTTTTAAGCTATACTATTTCATTTCCAAAATATTGTAACAGACTTTTGAGCTCTCCTATCTCATTAGATTGACTAGTAGAGACTGCAATAGGACGTTGAGGTGCTAGAATTGGAGCCAAAGATGGAACTTGAGGAACTTGAAGGCTGGTACTAAATTTATCTCTATAAATAGGGCATTAGAGGCCTTGGAGCAAGTTTTCCTACTTGAATCAAACTATTTTCTGCCCTTATTACAACTTCATAGGCATCTAGCAAAGTATTGCCACCCATTGATTATATAATCACACTAATATCAGAATTGAGAGCTTTCAAAAAATATAAAAATGCATATTCTGGTGATGGTCTAATTAGAACCAGTATCCTGTGCCATGTCTTTTGGAATCTAAGATTAAAATAAAACATGAACTCATGAGGAGCTCTCTATATGGTAGTTAATTGCTCAACCAAAGATAAGTGGTCAGACTTGTCCTCAAACTGTTTGACCAGCACCTAATTCATCCCAAGTAGAGATAGATCTAAGTGGGAGGGTTCAATACCACTGTAATGCTTTTTCTTTGAAAGAAGCAGCTAGTAATTTGATAGTAACATTATCCTCAGTTACATTATGAACTGAACAAAGATTAGAGACATCTTGGATATGCTCAATAGGGGCCGTTTGATTTTCTCCTGAGAAGAATGGAATACTTTTGAGGGCAGATATAGGTATATCATTTAACTGTGCTAGACTTAGTGGACTTCCCTTATTGAATGGATCAAATACTTGATTTCTTATGGCCATCTAAATGGTGGTGATTTTAGTCTCTAGAACAATAGGATGAGGGGGAGTTAAATATTCCCTTTGAGGATATGGACTTGCCCTCCTAGATCTTGCTCTTTTATAAGTTAAAAATTTAAAAGGAATACATTCGCTTGTTGATTTTGTGGTAACTTTTAGCATGAACTAATTTTTTGAATGATGCTATGAACTCTTCCGCTATCTATAAATTAATATCTTCCTTTACCATGAAGATTTTCTATAAAGAACTTTTGTGGTCCCATCGGGCGTGCCAAAAACTATTGTCAACCTAGAGATGTGCCCTGTTTCGAAGACATGCATGAAACGGCCAGTCCTCTATCCAGTTGAAACAATGGGATCTTCTCATGAGGGTGGGTGCCTCAATGGTGAGAAGAACCTCTAGATAAGGCTAGTTCCTGTGTGATGTATCAATGAAGATCCCTACTCTATGCTATGGACTACCATGGAAAAGGGAGAAGGAAACTTAAAGGGGAAATCCTGCCTAAAAGGGGTGATACACCAAAATTTGGATCCACTCAACTTAGAACCTTGAACATTAAACGAACAAGGGAGAAGTAAGACCTTAGATTTAAATCAATCACTTATGCATAAGTGATTCATGAAGAGGTTCAATCCAATAGCTAAAACCTGAGGGAAAATGATGGAGAGAGGTCTGATTAAAGACACTTTGTGGCCACCTAACATCCACTTACAGCTTCAACAAAAGACAATAAAGAACACTTTAACACGACCTGCACAAAGATAATATAGCAACAAGGTATGAAATAAATTTGGGAAGGGAGAGAAATCTACCACTTATGCAAATTGTTGAACAAAATATACACTATGCCAATGCTTGAAATTTGAAAGTACAGTCCTTCTTATTGATCAAAGAGGTTACACAACTCACCAATGGTAGAGTATGATCTAAACAAGAGAGATTGGATGATTTTTTAATCAAGGCTGAAAGCCTTTATATAGAAAATTACAAGAGGCCAAAGATTGGTGTAGAAACTTGAAGAGAAAGATTCACTTTGGTTAACTCAAGGATTTTTACTTGGCCTTTCAATAAAATATATTTTCCCTTTTGTCCTTGCATGAAGCTTCTTCACTTGATGAAGTGAACTTATCTTTGTTATGAACTGCCCACCTCTTTTTGCATGAAAATCTACACAAATGTAAAATTTAGAACTCCATGTGAGTTGCTCGATTGCTGAGTTGTAGCATTTGAAAATTGAGTTAACCATTATTTAAGCTGAGTTGGATGAAGAAATCATTTTCCTTTACATGGAAAGCTTCTAGTGGATGCGGTGTTTTAATCAATTAGTCAACTCTAAATCTGGAACAGTCAACTCGTCGTTCAAATTTGGAACTCCTATTGAAGCTGAGTTAGACCTTCAGATGCATGAGCTGACTGGAGATGAATAGGACTTTAATAATTAGTCAACTGAAGCTTTGATCAATGTTCAAAAATAGCTCTGATGTTCAAAAATAGCTCCTATGTTTGAAAATAGCTCCTGCTTGCATGTATTCTATTCTATTCTGATCTTCTTGTTCATGTCTATTTCTAGCAAGATTCTGTATTCAACTCTTTCATCAGATTATCTATTTTCTATTCTCTTTTGCCCAGTCATCCTCCATTTATTTCAAATTTCTTATCTCTTTGGTTTCAACAGTTACTTCCCACTGTCAAAATTTGATGGCTTGTGGGATGTCACTAGAAGCTTTATGCCTTTGAACTTCCGTCTTACCACTTTCCTATGGATAAAATGTCTGCAAGAATTATCTTGGTCTCTGGCCTTTAGAATTCCTACTTCGAGTTTTTTTTGTCAGGTTTATTTTCCTCGGGCTATTTATGTAGAATTTCTTTGAACTTCTCTCCCTTCGGATACCTTCCTTTATTATGGGCTTTTTCTGGCGGTCTTTTCTCCGAATTCCTTCAGACTTTTTGTTCGAAGGATATCTTCTCACTTCCTTGTTTTTTTGTGGCCTTTTTGCTTTGTGCAAGCCTCCCTAATTTCTTCAAACTTTTTGTCTAAAGGAATTCCTTCAGACAAAAGTCTAAAGAAATTAGGAAGGCTTGCACAAAGCAAAAAGGCTGCAAAAAAATAAGGAAGCGAGAAGAATTCCTTCGGACAAAAGTCTGAAGGATATCTCTTTGCCTTTGTATTTTGTTGTTGGACTTTTTTCGGGCCTATGACTTTTGTGAATTCCTTCAGACTTTTTGTCTAAAGGAATTCCTTTGGAAAAAAGTCTGAAGGTCTCCTTTGTATCTTAGCTTCACTTGTGTTTTCTGAAAAATGTTCCTCAACTTTTTAACCATGGTCTTTCCTACCCTTCGGGATTATGTGATGGACTTCCAGCCATTACTTCAAATTTCTTCAAACTTTTTGTCTGAAGGAATTCCTTCAGACAAAATTTTGAAGGATTTCTTTGTTGTTTGCTTTGTTTCAACTTTGAAAGGTGCCCTTCGAGAATTTTGCTTCAGTATTGTCGCTGACCAAGTGCCCTCTGCAAGGGCTAGTTGATCTCCTTCTGTGCCCTTTAGAAAAATTGGAGGGCACGCGAGCTTTTTGCAAAGGTCCTTAATTTGGTCTTGTGCCTTCTAAAGCCCTTTTTGCAATTCCACGAACTGATCAAAGGAATTATTCTTTATGCTTTTTCACTTTTGGGCTAGCTTTTGTAAAGCTACGGGTGTTCCCTTTATAAACTCTCCGAAGTATTCCTTCAAACAAAAGTCCGAAGGAATTACTTCCTTTGTTCTAGGTTTCTTCTTTTGTTATTTCCATTGCTTTGCCTTACAAAAATTTCCTTCAAACAAAAAGTCTGAAGGAATTCTTTGCCTTTGTCTTTTTTCTCTTTAAGTGCTTTCCTACCCTTTGCAAGGGTTGTTTGGCCTCTAAAATTGCCTTTCATAAAGTTGCAAAGGCCCTTTTGTTGCCTAAGTGTCAAGAACTTGTGTCTTTCCTGCAAAGTCCATAGAAATTTCCTGTAGAGTCCGTAGAAATAGCCTGTAGAGTCCGTAGAACTCAAACCTGTAGAGTCCGTAGAAATTTTCTGCAGAGTCCATAGAAATAGCCAAGGAAAACAATGTATTCTTCCTTCCTTGGCTAGAGATGAGAACTTTCCAAGTGGCAAGAGAAAATCTGATTTGTGGAAGATTTGTCAACATTTACTCCCTCTCTATTTTTAAATGCCAATCTCTTGGTTTTTAGTAATTTTTTATATTAATGGCTTTTCAGCCTTGTAAAAAGGATCCCTCTCTTGGTAAGACCAGACTCTATCATTGGTGAGTTGTGTAACCTTTTTTAATCAATAGGACTGTACTTTTAGATTTCAAGTGCTAGTATAGTGTACATTCAATCAGCAATTTGCATACATGGTAGATTTTTCTCCCTTCCCAAATTTTGATTCATACCTAGTTTCTAACTTATCATGTTATGTAGGTCATGTTCAATTTTTTGTATGTCTTTTGCTGAAGCTATAAGTGGATGTTAGGTGGCTATAAAGTGTCTTGTATCAGACCTCTTTCCATCATTTTCCCTCACATTTTTGTCATTGAATTGAACCTTCTCATGAAATACTTATGCATAGTGATCAATTAAAATCAAAGGTCTTCCTTTTCCCTTATTTGATTCAGTGCTCAAAGTTCCAAGTAGAGTGGATCAACATTCTGGTGTATCACCGTCATTAGGTAGGATTTCCCCTTCAAGTTTCTTTCTCCCTTTTCCATGGTAATCTACAGCACAGAGTAGAGATCCTCATTGATACATCTTATAGTACTAGCCTTCTCTAGAGGTTCTTCTCACCACTGAGGCACCCACCCTCATGAGAAGATCCCATTTTTTTAACTAGAGAGAAGATTAGCCATTTTAGAGCATCTTCGATTCATGGTGCAACTCTAGGTTGACAACATGTCCTTCGGCCTTTTATAAATTTCCCTTCAAGTTTTTTGGAAGGTTCCATGTACCCTTTGGCCTTTTGCAAAGTGTCCTTCAGCTTTTTGAATGTACCCTTCATATTTTTGTTAAGTGTCCTTTGACTTTTTGAATTTACCCTTTGGATTTTTGTTTTGAGACAATTTTTTGAAAAGGACTTGACAATTTTTCTAAAAGAATTGTCCTTGCCACTTTTTTTGAAAAATTCCTCCAAAGGAATTCTTCAAGACTATTTCAATTTTTCCATCCTTCTTGACTTATGTATCTAAGAGAATTAAAGCCACTCAAAAATCTTGATTGCCTCTTCTAGACCCCTTCAAGTTTTTGACATTACTTGACTTATCAACTTAAGAGAAGTAGTCCCTCTTCAAAATCCTGATTACTTTATCTAGACCCTTTCATGTTTTTACCTTTACTTAGCTTATCAACATAAAGAAGTAACATGCTTGCAAATCCTTGATCACCTCTTCGCTAGACCCTTTTGGGTTTCCCACATTGCTTAGCTTATAATCGTAAGAGAAGTAAGATGCTCCTAAAACCTCGATTACTTCTTCTCTAGACCATCTCAGACTTTTCACTTTTCTTAGCTTATAATCACAAGAGAAATAAAGCACTTACGAATCCATGATCACTTCTTCACTAGACCATTTTGAAATTTTCACTTTACTTAGCTTAAGTCATGCCGAAACTCTTATTTGCATTGCTTGGCTTGACCCGTTTGAACTTTTCATCCAACTTGACTTGACAAGATTGTGAAGTAAAGGCATTAGAGAAATTTGATTAACACTACAAGTTTATTCAAATCATCCTTTGGCATTAATGTAGAATAGCACCTGCTTCTTTTGACATCAATGACAATATCATAAACATCAATGACTATTTATGATAATCTCCCCCATTGTCATTGATGGCAAATCATTATCAAAATGCCTTAACTCTTTTTATCTTCATTTTGCTTACTCCTCCTTTCATTTTGCTTCTTTCTCCCCATTTGACATTAATGACAAAGAGTACTTTCCATAACATTCACTATTAGCTTGGTTTTTCTAATCCTCAAACCTAGTTGGTTAAAGCACTATGAGAGAAACTCCCCCTTGGGTAGTGGTACATTTGCCTAATCTTTCCTTAGACACATTCAAATCTGATTCTGTTGGCTCCATTATTCCTCCAGACATCATGTATATAGCATTGGTCTAAAAGACTAATCAATTAGTCAACATATCTCTCTAAATAGTCCACTCTCATGGTACCATCTATCTCACCCATGTCTCCTCTATTGTTATTCAAATAATAATGAGACTGTAGTTATTGTACTCGACTACTTTTTTTCTTAATTTAAGAGTTAGTAATTACTTCTTCAACACTCCCCCTAGATTCATGCCTTCATCCAGTTGTTCCTTTACTGACACTTACCAATTATTAGCCCACTGATTGCCATTGCACCAAAATATCGACCTTTTAGTGCTAGAACACTTCGTGAGAAGATCCCCCTTAACCAATCACACATTTGTTGGCATACTATGGACTTACCTAGAGATGATTTCTCTAGATTCAAGCTATGAAATCCTTCAGAGTAGATTTATATGGACTCCCCTTTGATCTACTATCTTACTAATAATCAATGAAATAATACTCATCATAGGATCATTTACCCATCAATATAGCATTAGTTTGAAAAGACCAATCAGCAATCTTCATATCTCTATATCAGTTGATGTTATGATCTTGGAGAAACTATGCTTGCTTCCCACTTGGAGGTCTCCATATTCTAACTCTAGAACTTTGCACAACAATATCAACTGGGAACACTCATTCATGCCTACAACACCTTCTGAAGAGCATCACCTACTTCTTTACTTATAGGGGTCTCTTAAGAATCATAGATAGAGACACCTTATTTCACAATGCTTTAGAATAGTGGAAAACTAGGAGTTACACATAACTCCTCACATTCCTTCTCTTCCTTTTTAGTCTTGTTCTTACTTTTGAGAGAAGTGACATGTTCATCGATCAAGTTATTCTCCTTTTCTTCTAGGATTGGAATACATGGAAACAATGTAGATCCTTGATGTATCTGTTCATCAGATGAATCTTTCTTGCAGTTGGAAGTTTCATCACTAGGCCCAAAATATTGACTCTTTATACCCATTACTGGCTCTACTACTATTGGTTGTTCACTTGAATTTGTGCATTCCCTTGACCTATCTTCCATAAATTTATTAGGCTTCTCTTTGAGCTTTGTCTTTTTCTTCTCATCAATAACAGATGTTGTGATCTCTTGACCTTTTCCAGCCTTTGTTGCACTCTCCACCACATCAACTAGACTGATGTGATCTAACGACTTATCAAGCTTTATGCTCACCACCTTTGGTCTCCATAAATTGATTTACCTTCCTTTTTTACCTTTAGGTTCTTGGATAAGATTGTTCAAACTTATAGACCTCTACTTGCAGAACTTGACCATGTGTCCCTTATCATGGTAGTTGAAGCACTCACCCTTGCTTACATTCTTGGTCTCCTAATGTGTTATGTTGGGTCTCTTTTTCTCCTTCTTGGTGGCTTGTGAGCCTTTTTTCATATTATGAGGCATACCTTTCTGCACTTTTTATCTCATAAAGCTTACTCTACAATGTTTAGCTATATGACCAATATTGCACCAATAACACACTATATTTTTATCTAACAAGGATGCAACTAAATTTTTGCTTATAAATTTATTTCTCCTTGTGGTTATAACTCTACATTTTCTAGCCTTATGACCAAATTGACTACAGCTATAGCAATAACCATAAAAAGAGGAAGAGTACCTAGTCATAGCATTGGGATGCCTTGTTGATCTTCTTCTCTTTGTGTGATTGACTGCATCATTTACATGTGTCCTCTGCATACTCTTCAATGTTGCATAGATAGATTCTTGGTTCTTCTTTGCCTTGAGTTTTTCTTCTTCTCTACCCTTTTTCTTCTTATTAACATTTCTTGTATTTGATTCTCCTCTATTGCAAGTTATCCCCTTCTTGGATCCTGGTCCTTCTGCTTTGAAGTTGTCGTCCAACTTAGTAGATGCATTTGTCATGAGACTCTTTCCGTCCTCATAACCAAGACCAGATCTTTCTTTGGATGGCTTTTGTGAGTTGATCAATGCATCAATAATGTCGAAACTTCTTTTTAATTTTAGACCTTTGTCAATTTGCTCTTTAGCCTTCTCAAGCTCCTTTCTCAAGGTAACTATTTCTACCTCTAGCTTCATACATTCAATAGATTTGAGGTGTAGTTCAATATTGACTACATATTCTATTCTTTTGAGCTCTTCATTTTGAGTCTTTAAACTCACCACCATCTGATCAGATTCTTCAAGACTCTTGGACATATTTTCAATTTCATTTTGTCTAATCTTCTTTTATTCTAAGTTTTCCTTCCTCAAACTATTAATATCATTTAGGGCGCATATGAGTTCTCCTTCCTCTTCTTCATCCCAGTCTTCATCCTCATCTTGATTTGAATCTTTTGAGGTTGATTCTGTTATCATGAATAGAGATTCATTTCCACTTGATACAAAGGCATAGTCATCTTCATCATCTGAACTCTCATTGTATTCCATTGAATCGTTGTCTTCCTTTATGTATAAACCTTTCTTGTTCTTGGAGAAGTTCCTTCTTTGTAAATGGTGAGGTTTCAATCTTGTACCATCCTCTTCTTGTTCAAAATCACCCTGTTTCTTATAGTGACATTTAGTAGTAAAATGTCCTATTTTACCATAGTTAAAACACTTTAGGAGTAACTTACCTTTGTATTTACCAAATCTTCTTTTCAGTCTTCTGACAAAGTTTCTAACTTCCTCATTTGTGTTCTTATATTCCAATGTAGATGCTTCTTCTTCCTTTGTCTATTTGGCAACTTTGAAAGCAACTTCTCTTTTAGAAGAGTCTACATCACCCATTCTCATCTAATAGGTAGGTAAACTTTCCATGCAACTCATCAATAGTGAGTTTATCCAAATCTCTTGCTTCCTCAATTATAGATATTTTTGAATCATATCTCTTTGGCAGCGATCTCAATACTTTATTGACTATGGTCAATTCTTCCATTTCTTCACTAATGCCTCTGATGGCATTCACTATTTCATCTACCGTGAGGAGGTAGTCGACAATATTTTCTTCTTCAATCATTTTAAGACTCTCAAACTACCCCTTTTAGGTTTGTATCTTGGCTTGCTTCATTTTGTCATCTCCTTCATAACGCTCTTCAACTTGCCCCAGATGTCTTGTGCATTTTTGCAATGCATGACTTTGACAAACTCAAAATTTAAAAGTCCACATAGAATGGCATTCTTTGCTTTGGCATTACTTTCATATGCCTTCTTGGATACTTGATCATTAGGAGGTACAAGTGGAGGTATATATCCATTGACTACTAACATCCATATATCAAATATTAATAAGGACAGTTATGCTTCCATTTGTATGCTCTAGAAAGCATAGTTGGTTCCATCAAATAAGGGTGCTTTGTTTTATAAGGATCCTTCATGACTAGCTATTGTGTTCATTATCCAAGATCTACATGATTTTATTAGACTTCTCCTAAGTAACCTTAGGCTCTAATACCAATTTTAGGACACAATTGTCTACTAAGAGGGGGGTGAATCAATAAATGCTTAAAACTAGTTATTCCAAACTTTTAAAGGAAACACAAATTCATATGCAAGTAAGGAATAAATGAAAAAATCACACACATATAAAAACATATGACACCATATTTTTACATAAAAACCCAAATTAAAAAACCACGGTTAGAAACAGCTACTAGAAACTACTATTATAATCTAACCTAACACAAAACTACCTTACTGACAAACCTCACTGGTTAGATTCAAGGACACCAATCCTTAGGAGACACCAATCCCCTAGCTAAGCACCAACTTAGATTAACTTTATTGGTTATAATATTTAAGGGCACCAACCCTAAGGAGACTCTAATCCCCTAATCTGAGCACCAACTTAGTTTGTCTGATGGCACCAACCGATTAGAACTATGGAGCTATAACTATAGTATACAAGAAGGATTCACAAATGAATCCAGTTTAGCTTCTTTTTTAAAAGTCTCATCTATAACTACTCAATCTCTATGTGTTCTTTCTCTTCCTGCTTGCTCAGTGTATGTTTGTCTATACCTTTACACTCTATATCTACATACATCTGGTTATGCTTTGTTTAGCCACACTTCATCCCCTTTCTTCTTCTCTACATTTTACTCTACCTTCATATGTCTTTTTCTTGACAGCCCTTTTCCTCTCTAGAAAATGCAATAGCAACAGCAACAATAGCACCCACATTATCCTCTTGAAGTCATGTATATTCAACTATCTTTTAGGGTTTTTCATCTTCTCCTTGCATTCACACCCAGCTACACTAAACCGGTTTTCCTTAAAGATGACTTTTACTTGCACATTTCTTGTGTCTCATTTTATGCATCACCTTGCAATGGTCAAATCTCTTTTCTTCATATGATGACTACTTAGTTTATCTCATAAATGCATAGCTTCATCAATCAAAGATTGATCGGTTGAATTGATCAGTCTTGAGCCCTATGTAGACCTTTCTGAGCTCACCATTTTCCTGCTCCTATCTTTAATTAAGGATTTACTCATTTTGTCTTTGGAATACTCCCCATCTATTTTGAGTCATCCACTATTTTCCCTATTTTGGAACCGTCGATCTTCTTTTGCACTATCCATCAGCTTTTATCTCATGACTTGATATTCTCTTGGTTCATTTTTGCTCCTTTCTATTACTTTGATATGCTTGACCTTTAGTCTTCATTTTGAACCTTTGGCTATGTTACAACAATCTCATGCTTGAGTAAATTTTGATGTGACTTATACTCCAATCGAAGTGTCTTTCCTCTTTACTATCCTCAAGCTACTTTTAAATCTATTCTTCTAATTTGGTCTCTTTTTTATTTGGGCTCTCTCTCCTTCTGGCTCTTCCTATTTAGGCTCTTTTTATCAAGCTCATCTTCTTTATATTCTTTCTTGGGATCATCTTCTCCTTCTCCTTTGCTCGAGCTCCTCTTCTCATTTTCCTTTTCCTAGGCTCTTCTTCTCCTTCTCCTTTTCTTGGGTTTCTTTTTTCCTTGGGTTCTTCTCTTTCTCAGGGTATTTTCCCAAGCTTATCTCTCTCCTTCAGACTTTATTTTCTTCAAACTTTTCATCCATCTCTCCTTTTTGGTCTTTGAGATCTTTTTCCAAATTTCTTTGGACTTTTTGTCTGAGTCTTTTCTCTCAAGACATTTCTTCACAGTTACCCTTCAAGTGCACTATCCCTTCAGGGTCTTTTGAAACTACCCTTCAGCTTTTCTTCTTAAGGTCTTCTTGCCCTTCAAGATTTTTTAACATACCCTTCAGCTTTCTAAAAGGTGCCCTTTAGCGTCATTGGAAGGGTTCATATATCCTTCAAAAAATTTGACTTACCCTTGGGCTTTCTTCAAAGGGTTCACATACCCTTTGGCTTTCTTCAAAGTGTCATTCAGCCTTCTTCAAAGGGTTCACATACCCTTCAACTTTCTTCAAAGTGTCCTTTGGCATTTTGTAAATTGCCCTTCAGGTTTTTTGAAAGGGTCCACATACCCTTCAGGTTTTTTCAAAGTGTCCTTCATCTTTTTGAATGTACCCTTTAAATTTTGATTAAGTGTCCTTCAGCTTTTTGAATGTACCCTTTGGATTTTTGTTTCTAGATAATTTTTTGAAAAGGACTTGACAATTTTTTTGAAATAATTATCCTTGCCACTTTTTTTGAAATAATTCCTCTAAAGGAATTCTTCAAGACTATTTCGTGTTTTCCATCATTCTTGACTTATGTGCATAAGAGAAGTAAAGCCACTCAAAAATCATGATTGCCTCTTCTAGACCCTTTTGGGTTTTCCACTTTGCTTGACTTGTAGATTTGAGAGAAGCAAAGCCACTTAGTAAATCTAGATTTCCTCTTCTATCCCCTTTCAGGTTTTTGATATTACTTGACTTATCAACTTGAGAGAAGCAATCCCTTTTCAAAATCTCAATTACTTCATCTAGACCCTTTCAAGATTTTACCTTTACTTAGCTTATCAACATAAAGAAGTAATGCGCTTGCAAATCCCCGATCACCTCTTCATTGGACTCTTTCAGGTTTCCCACATTGCTTAACTTATAGTCATAAGAGAAGTAAGATACTCCTGAAACCTCGATTACTTCTTCTCTATACCATTTCAAACTTTTCACTTTACTTAGCTTATAATCACAAGAGAAGTACATCACTTGTGAATCCCCGATCACTTCTTCACTAGACCAATTCAGACTTTTCCCATTACTTGACTTGAGAAATAAAATAAAGTTAAGTCATGCCAAAACTCCAATTTGCATTGCTTGGCTTAACCCGTTCAGAATTTTCATCTAACTTGACTTGACAAGATTGTGAAGTAAAGGCATTAGATAAATTTGATTAACATTGCAAGTTTGTTCAACTCATCCTTTGCCATTAATGCATAATAGCACCTATTTCCTTTGACATCAATGACAATATCATAGACATCAATGACTATTTCCAAAATCTTTAAATGTAACCAGTGAGGTTTGCCAGTAAGACAGTTTTATGTGAGGCTGGATTAGAACAATAGTTTTTAGCAATTGTTTCTCACCATGGTTTTTCCCTTTGGGTTTCTACGTAAAAATTTGGTGTCATGTTTTTTTTTGGTGTGTGTGTGATTTTTGCATATGTTCCTTACTTGCATATGAATTTTTTATCCTTTAAAAGTTTGGAATAACTAGTTTTAAAGCATATACTAATTCACCCCCCTCTTAGTAGATAGTTGTGTCTAACAATTATTATCAAAGCTTAAGCTTCCTTAGGAGAAGTCTAATTGACTCAGGTAGATCTTGGATAGTGAACACAATGGCTAGTCATGAATGATCTTCATCAAACAAAACACCCTTATTTGATGGAACCAACTATGCTTTATGGAGCATACGAATGGAAGAATATCTATCCTCATTAGGATTTGATGTATGGATGTCAGTAGTTAATGGATATACACTTCCAATTGTACCTCATACTAATCAAGTAGCCAAGAAGGCATATGAAAGTAATGTCAAAGCAAAGAATGTCATTCTGTGTGGACTTTCAAATTCAAAGTTTGTAAAAGTCATGCATTGCAAAAATGCATAAGATATCTGGGGCAAGTTGAAGATCATTTATGTAAGAGATGACAAAGTGAAGCAAGCCAAGCTACAAACCTACAAGGGGTAGTTTGAGAGTTTTAAAATGTCTGAAGAAGAAAAGATTATTGACTACCTCCTTAGGGTAGATGAAATAGTGAATGCCATCAGAGGCATTGGTGAAGAAATAGAAGAATCGATGATAGTCAATAAATTATTGAGATCACTGCCAAAGAGATATGATTCAAAAATCTTTGTAATTGAAGAAGCAAAAGATTTCACTGTTGATGAGTTGCATGCAACATTTATTGCCTATGAGATGAGAATGGGTGATGTAGACTCTTCCAAAAGAGAAGTTGATTTTAAAGTTTCCAAACAAACAAAGGAAGAAGAAACATCTACATTAGAATCTAAGAACATAGATGAGGAAGTTTCTAACTTTGTCAGAAGATTGAAAAGAGGATCTGGTAAATATAAAGGTAAGTTACCCCTAAAGTCTTTTAACTATGGTAGAATAGGACATTTTATTTCCAAATGTCACTATAAGACACAGGGTGATTCTGAACAAGAAGAGGATGGTAGAAGATTGATCGTGCCATTTCCAAAGAATGAACTTCTCCAAGAACAAGAAAGGTTTATACATAAAGGAAGACAACAATTCAATGGAATACAGTGAGAGTTCAGATGATGATGATGATTGTGCCTTTGTAGCAAGTGGAAATGAATCTTTGTTCATGATAATACAATCAACCCCAAAAGATTCAAATTAATATGAGGATGAGGACTAGGATGAAAAAGAGGAAGGAGAAGTGGATTTGGAATGAGAACTCATATGCACCCTAAATGAGATTGATAGTTTGAGGAAGGAAAACCTAGAACAAAGGAAGACTAGACAAAAGGAAATTGAAAATTTATCCAAGAGTCCTAAAAAATCTAATTAGATGGTGGTGAGTTTAAAGACTCAAATTGAAGAGCTTAAAAGAATAGAAGATGTAGTCAAGATTGAACTACACCTCAAATCTATTGAATGTATGAAGCTAGAGGCATAAATAATTACCCTGAGAAAGGAGTTTGAGAAGGCTAAAGAGCAAATTGACAAAGGTCTAAAACTAAAAGGAAGTTCATAAATTATTGATGCGTTGATCAACTCACGAAAGCCCTCCAAAGAAATATCTAGTCTTGGCTATGAGGAAGAAAAGAGTCTCATGACAAATGCATCTACTAAGTTATATGACAACTTCAAAGCAAAAGGATTAGGATCCCAGAAGGGAACAACTTGCAATGGAGAAGAATCAAATACAAGTAATGCTAATAAGAAGAAAAAGGTTAAAGAAGAAAAGAAACATGAGGCAAAGAAGAAGCAAGAATCTATCAATGCAACTTCAAAGAGTATGTAGAGGACAAATGTAAATGATGCAGTCAATCACATAAAGAGAAGAAGATAAGTAAGGTAGCCCAATTCTATAACTAGGAACTCTTCATCTTTTTATGGTTATTTCTATAGTTGTAATCAATTTAGTCATAAGGCTAGCAAATGTAGAGTTTTACCTACAAGGATAAATAACTTTATAATCAAAAATTTAGTTGCATCTTTGTTAGATACAAATATAGTGTGTTATTGGTGCAATAATTTTGGTCATATAGCTAAACATTGTAGAGCAAGCTTTATGAGATCAAAAGTGTAGAAAGGTATGCCTCTTAATATGAACAAAGGTTCATAATCCACCAAGAAGTAGAAAAGGAGACCTAACATAACACACAAGGACACCAAGAATGTAAGTAAGGGTGAGTGCTTCAACTGCCATGATAAGGGACACATGGTTAGGTTTTGCAAGCAAAGGTCTATAAATCCAAAAAATCTTATCCAAATGCCTAAAGCTAAAAAATGAAGGAAGATCTATTTACGGAGACTAAGGGTGGTGATTTTAAAGCTTTATAAGTCTATATATCACATCAGTCTAGTTGATCTAGTGGAGAGTGCAACAAAGGCTAGAAAAGGTGAAGAGATCACAACATCTACCATTGATGAGAAGGAGAAGACAAAGCTCAAAGAGAAACCCAATAAATTAATGGAATATAGAGTAGTAGAGCAAGTAATGAGCATAAAGAGTCAATATTTTGAGCCTAGTGATGAAACTTCCAACTATAAGAAAGATTCATCAGATGAATATATACATCAAGGATCTACATTGTCTCCATGTATTCCAATCCTAGAAGAAAAGGAAAACAACTTGATGGATGTACATGTCACTTCTCTCAAAAGTGAGAACAAGAAGAAAAAGGAGGAGAAGGGATGTGAGGAGTTATGTGTAACTCCTAGTTTCACACTATTCTAAAGTAATGTGAAATAAGGTGTCTCTATCTATGCTTCTTAAGAGACCCCTTTAAGTAAAGAAGTAAGTGATGCTCTTTAAAATGTGCTGAAGGCATGAATGAGGGCTCCCAGTTGATATTATTGTGTAAAGTTCCAGAGTCAGAATATGGAGACCTCTAAGTGGGAAGCAAACATAGTTGCTCCAAGATCATAACATCAATCGATATAAAGATATGAATATTGTCGATTGGTCTTTTTAGACTAATGCTATATTGATGTGTAAATGATCTTATGATGAGTAGTCTTGCATTGATTGTTAGTAAGACAATAGAGTAAGTGAGAGTCCGTAGAAATATGATATGAAGGAGTTCATAGCTTGAATCTGGATAAATTAGCTCTGGGTAAGTTCATAGAATGCTATCAAATGTGTTATTAGTTAAGGGGGATCCTAATAAATAATTTATCTATTGAGGTTGTGGATCTTAATAACTAATTTCTAGGGTTTTACTTTAATTGCCTCAGCTCGTGAACCACAGCTAGGTAATTTGGCAATAAGTAAGCCATTGTGTTTGGGAATATTTCAAAAAAGGGGAAAATATAGCAATGGTTATAGAAAGAGGAAATGTGCTTAGTAATAAATAGATTTTAGATTTTACTGCATCCACACAATCATAAATATACAAGAAAATCACACTTTCAGTAAGAAATAGAAGGAATAAATTCTATCTCAGATCCAAAATAACACAAAGTTCATCATGAGATCTTAATAGAATATTTAGAAAAATTTCATAGACACAAATTTCACCAAAAAACTACTTCCCTTTATTCAGTCCAGACTAGTTCACAAAATCACATCCAAGAGTTTCAACACAAAGTTTGAAATCTTATAAATGCACAACTTACAATAGCTTTTGCCAAAATGTTTTGATTTTTAGCCTGTAGGCTTCTTCTTATATTTATAGTGTCCAAAAGGCAAATAAAATGAGAAACATTAATTAATTTTCCTGTATGTGCAAGCTACAAAATTGGAGACAGTTGAGAGTCTTTCTCCTAAATTCCTTCATTGTATAGCATGGATGATTTTCAAAATAAAATCTCTCATTTTGCATGTTTGTCACCTATTTCCAAGTAATCAACTTTTTCAAACAACTTGAAGTAATGGATTTTAAACCAATTACTTCTTAAGTTTTTACAACTCAACTTAATTATTCAATTACTTTGTCGAAGAGAAGGAAAGAAAAAAAAAGAGAAAGTTAATCCAACTGCATGACCTTAATCTTGTTCTTATTCTGGTATTAGATGTACCTATCAAATATGTATTGCACCACTGTGTCACTAACTATTTTTGTTAGAGTATTGTAGAATTTGGCACATTCTAAAAAAAACTCTGGTAATTGGGTAGTACTTGGAAATGCTATAGCTTGAATGATCCCACTATTGGCCATAACTTGCATAAGAGTTGTCTTGTGGGTTGCCTTAGATCTGTCAATTACTTCACATACAGACACATCCCATATCAGTATCACTTATTTCAGCAAGTTTAGACACTATACATGATTTCACTGGATAGCCCTTGTACTCATATCTCATACTCCTTGGATGTGCTTTTGCCTAAGATTTTTCTTTTCCTCTCTTTCTTGAAGCTTTTTTAGTTGTAAGACTGGGATCTTCTTGTGTGAAAATTATTTCTCCTAACCTTCTACCTCTTCTGTCTCTCAATATATCTTCTATATGTGAGACATTTACCATAGATTCTCTCTCATAAATATGTGCACAACTTAAAATGTTCTTGTAAAAAATTTGAACAAATGTGTAACTCAACATTTGTCTAGTTCATTCATGCATATGATCAATTTTAGTTTCCCACGAATCATGGTATTATGAAATTTTAGGTAAACTTTCAATGCACATAATGAGAAGTGGGCTCAACTGATGATGACCATTTTGGTCTTGTAGACCAAAAAAAAAATCATCTCCTTTCTTGCCCTGTTGTCTTGAGCCGTCAGTCTTGGATGTATTCACCTTACTACAATTGTGCCATTTCCCTTTGTAATAGCCCTATTCTTATAAAGAGTTGAGTGATCTAAGTCCTATAGGTTTTCAGTTTGATATGGGGCTTATTTCACTTTGAGAAATTGCCTTGGACAAGCCTTTTTGGCAAAGGAATGGGCCAATTTTAAAAGGATGCAAGTCTTCTCCAAAGCTCTGAAGGTCAAGTGCCCTTACAAAGGGTAGGCAGGGTGCAAATGGGGCCATTCAAGCAAGCTCCGCAAGACATTTTGGACCCAAAGTGCCCTTACAGAGGGAAGAGAGCACATTTTAAAGAGAACAAGGTAGAAGGCCTGAAGGGGAGTTTTCCTTTAGAAAAATGACAAGGCAAGAGACAAAAGGTTTCTTCAAACTTTTATCTGAAGAAAATCCAAGGAAGAAACCAAGGCAATTTCCTTCGAACAAAATTTTTGAAGGAATTCTTTCAAACTTTTATCTGAAGGAATTTACAAAGAAAAGGCCAAGACTTTGAAGGCAAGATTTCCTTCAGGAAAAATGTCTGAAGGAATTGGGAAGACAAACGAGCCCGAAGGGCAAGTGCCCTTGCGAGGGACTGTCGACTGCCAAAAGGGGACCCTCTCCTCTTTTTTGAAAGATCACCTTCCCTTTGAGAGGGTTCATTTTTCAAAAGGTCAAAGGAATTACCAAAGTGATGATGGGCATGAGCACATCAACTTTAACATAGTGAACTAGCCATTGGAGGTTCAAACATCTGGTGATGTGCGTGTGAACATCAAATTTAAGGCATTAAAATAGTTTTTGGTTTTAAAATAGTGACAGGCTTGTGGACATTAATTTTATGGTAATGAAATAGCCATTGGTTTTTAAATAGTGATAGGCCTGCAGACATCAATTTTGATGGGATGCATCAGCCATTGAAGAGAAGCCAAAAAACCAATTCCTTCAAACAAGCACCTGAAATAACTCATGATAAGTGACCGAGAGAACACATGAGTGCAGACCTAAAGGAATTCAAAGGCTTAAGGCCAAAAGTAAACTCAGTGACCCATCGAGAAAGGATCCCAAGGAGCTAGGAAAAGATGAAAGATAGCCCCGAGGGCTGACAAGCCAAGACAAGATAGAAGTGAAGCGTAGAAATGAATAAAATAGTCCAGGTGGCACAGAAAGCATCGATAGGAGAAGTTATTTCTATAGATGAAATAGTCTCCACTAAGTGGTCATTAAGGGGAGCACATGCATTCAATAGAGTGGCCCATTTTTCTTCATTTTACATTAATGAGCAGACATTTACATGAACTTCCTAGAGAAGCAACCTTGTCATTTAGAAAACAAAGAAACCCATGCATAGTAAATTTAAACAGTGACATTGTTGTCATGATACAATCCATGGGAGGACAAATATTACCTGTTGCCTATGAAATAGCCATATCCGCTAAAAATTTCCTAGTACAAGAAGGAAAAATATCCCCTAGACCTCATATGTCATTCTTTCCTAAATTGCTACCCCCAGTTCAGACTGTTACACCCACCTTAGCTCTTCTACCTGGCATAGAAAGACCAACTGCTACCTCGCCCAATGACCTCCATGAAGTTAAGAGCTTGTTACAAAGTGTAACCAATGAATTGGTGGCTCTCAAGAGGTAATAGGCTCAAAGATATCAGCTAAATTAGGGCTACCAATAGTTCAGACAAACAAATAGACCCCCTTTTCAAAATTATAATCAAGGACAAGGTCAGTTTGCACAAGCCAGACCATATCAAGGTTATAATCCAGGTGCTTTATCATCCAAAGCTCTTATTCCCACTCAAAATAATTTGGTACAAGAATAGCCTAATTACCCACCCTTGGAATATGGTCAAGTACATGTTGCTTATACAAATGAGATGTTGAATCAATATATGAATGCACAAGACAATCAAGCAACCCAATTCCCAAGCTTTGAGGCATCAATATAACCTGGCATGGACAACAAGGAGGCTCAGTCTGATTCCACCCTCATGAATCACTTGGAAGGTGAATTCTATGTAGTTAATTATGTGGGTAGTCTGAATAACTAGGGTGATTATGTTACAGCCAATACTAGGTCTAAAAAGGGAGCTATGGAGGAAGCACAAGTAGCTACTCAAATTTTTGCACCATCTTCTTCATCACAAGTGAACCAGAAGTTCCCAAATTACAAGTTGTTAGTTACAGCCTCAGCTCCTCAGCTTACACCTCACACTGCAAGTGCCCCCAAAGAAAATTCAAAAGAAATCAACCCTCATATCACTGTGGTGGACCAATTGAAGAAGCTACACATGAATATCTCACTATGGGATTCCTTAGCAATGTTGGGATAAAAAGATATACTCCAGAAAGAATTATATACGCTGAATGAATAAGCTATCCCAGCAAAGGCTGATAATGTTTTAATTATGAATGGGCACCCTTCCATAGCAAGCCAAGCAAAGAAGGATGAAAAGGTTCCCTTTTTCTACCTATCCTTAGTCATAATATATTTCTTGGTTCATAATTGCATTATTGACAGTGGGGCAAGCACCTCAATAAAGCCCAAATGTATAGCGGATAAGCTGGGACTCAAATATGAGGAAATGACCAAGGGAGTCATGTAGTTAGATGGATCACTAGATAAGACCTTAGGAGTGATAAGAGGCTTGAATTTGACATTTCATGCCTATCCAACTTTCTCATTTCCCCACGACATGATAGTGGTGGATGTTCCTCCCTACTTTTCTCTCTACTTATCTAGGGATTTCACATCTTAAGATAGGTGGGTACTTAGCTGCAAACTAGTCTTACATTATTTTTAGAACCAAATATGGAACTAAAGTGAAGATTGAGTCAGAGCCAATTCACAGAGATCATTTAAAGTTATACTCACTCAAGGTAGCAAACATTAGCTATGCCATCATTGATGAAGAAGAATTCTAAATGGACCAATATCCACCCTCTTCTCTTGAAGGAGTTGCTGACATGATCTTAGATGAATGGGGAAGTGACAATTTTGAACATGACCCATACAAGTTCATCGAAGAGGCAAGTCTTGGAATTTATTTCATGCATGAAGAGGGTAATTTTGTGCCAAATTTGATGAAGGCAAACCAAGAGAGCTCTAGTTTATGGCAACTCTTCTTTGATGGCTCAAGAAGCAAATCGGGAGTTGGTGGTGGAGTAGTGTTAATTTTGCCCTCAAAGGAGAAATACTTCTCAAATTTCAGGTTCTAATTCTCCTACACTTGCAATGTTGCAAAATATGATTCTCTCATTCATGGTTTAGAGTGGGCAAGGAAAAGGGGAATAAAAGAGTTGCAAGTTTTCAAAGATAGTGAGTTAATTGTAAACCAAGTGAGAGGCCAAAATTTGACCAAGAATTCTTTGTTTAAGTCTTACAATCACAGGGTGTGGGACTTAGTGGAGAGTTTCCTTGCTTTCAACATTAATTCTATTCCAAGAGAACATAATAAGCTAGTAAACAGACTAGTAACAGTTGGTGCTCAATTTGACATTCCCAAGGAAATAGGTCAAGACAGTAGTCTATGCCATTTAAAAGTGGTAATTAGACCCTCCATGCCTGATAATGTCACCAATTGGTAGGTGTTTGATAATGATCAATAGATAGTACTCTTTTTACAAGAGGAGGCTAAGTTTGCTTCCAAGAATCAAGCCAAGCTGTAGCAGTAGTACGGTGGCTAGATTATTTAGTTAAAGAACAACAAACTTCCCAAAGGTTTGGTCACTCTTGAAATCATCTTCAATGAGGATGACCAATTGAAAAATGACAAAGCAAGCATCACAACCAAGAAATAAAACTATGAAAGAGTTGAAATATTCAAGAATAGACTGCTTGCACTTAGGAAGGTATGTACAAATGATGAAAGGCATTCTTTCATTTTGTTATTCCAAGAGTTCACCGATGTTTTTGCTTGGGAGTATAGTGACTTGAAGGGTTTTGACCCAAGCTTGGCCTAACACACCATTGAGCTAGAAGAAGGTGCCAAATCCATCAAACAAAAACAAAGGCCTATCAATTTGAAGATTGAGCCTCTCATACAGAAGGAACTCACCAAGTTTATTGAGTCTAGAATTATTTTTCTTATCAAACACTCTTCTTGGCTGGATAATCTTGTCCCCATTAAGAAAAAGAATGGGGAGATCAGACTATGTGTGGATTTTAGAGACCTCAATAGAGTCTCACTAAAAGATCACTATCCTCTCCCAAGTAGGGAGTAGATCCTCCAAATGGTGATAGGTAGTGAACATTTCTCCCTCCTAGATGGGTATTCAAGGTAAAATCAAATTCTAGTGCAAGATTGTGATCAGTACAAGACAGCCTTCACTACCAAATGGGTAACTTTTTCCTATAGGAAAATGCCATTCAAACTATCAAATTCTAGAGCTACCTTTCAATGAGCCATGGACATGGCTTTCTAGGGCCTAATAAATAAAATTGTACTGGTCTATCTTGATGATGTGACAATGTTCTCTAAGGAGGCAGGCCAACATCTGAACACTTGAGGCAACTCTTTGAGAGGTGTAGAGAGTTTGGTATCTCTCTCAACCTAAAGAAATGTGTGTTTGTAGTCCACAAAGGTAAACTCCTTAGCCATGTTATTTCAAAAGGGGGCTTCAATATTGATCTAGACAGAGTACACGCCATCCTATCACTATCCTTACCTAAACACAAGAAAGGTCTACAAAGCTTCTTTGGTAGAATAAATTTTATTAGGAGGTTTATTCCTAATTTTTCCAAGATAGTCAAGCCACTGACTTCCATGCTGAAGAAAGTTGAGAAGTTTGCATGGACATCATAAAGGAAGGATTGTTTTGAAGGGATTAAGCAAGATATTGCCTAGGCTCCCACCTTGATCAATCCTAACTTCACAAAGGATTTCAACCTTTACACCTTTAGAAATGAAGAGGTAATGTCTGCCATGCTCACTCAAGCAAATGATGAAAATATTGAATAGCCGCTTGCATTCTTTAGCCAAGGTCTAGAAGGTTTTGAAATCAGGTACACATATGTTGAAAATCAAGTGCTTGCAGTCATACGAAGCCTAAATAAATTTAGATATATGCTATCAAATAACAAGGTTCATGTCATGGTGCCACATTCCAGCGTCAAATATTTTTTGATTAGTCATGATCTAAATGAAAAGAGAGCAAGATGGATCACCAAGGTAATGGAATATGATGTGGATATTAAAACCACCAAGCTAGTAAGGGGAAGAGTGTTATGTGAACACCTTGCTATAGACCTTAAACAATAGAAAGAGGGCATTTTCCTACTCCATGATGAAGCTACAATAGAGGAACCAACAGTCATGAAGGACTAGGCACAAGACATGACACATTTCCTTCTCATCGGTGAATACCCACAGGGCCTTTATAGGACAAAGAGGAGGTATTTTAGACTCTAATCTCTTCCTTATGTCCTAATTAATAGGGTGTTGTATAAAAGGGATTTTTCAAGAGTACTCTTGAGATGCATAGACTCAAGTCAGGTTGATAGGGTACTATCTGAGTTTCATGATGAGCCAGCTGGTGGTCACTTTGCTCCTAAGCCTACAGCTACAAGGATTATGAGGGTTGGTTACTTTTGGCCCACTTTATTCAGAGACACCCATGAATTTGTATAATAGTGCTAGAAATGTGACCTCTTTGATGGAAATTAATGGCTAGTTGTAATGCCTCTATAGCCTATTCAAGTAGAGTAGTCATTCATGCAATGGGGCCTAGACTTCATAAGAATGATCAACCCTCCTTCTAGTGCTAGCCACAAATGGGTCTTGACTGCTACATACTACTTCATGAGATGGGTAGAAGTTGTTTCTTTGAAGGAAGCCAATGAAAGTGCAATCTTAGACTTTTGAAAAGCCCTAGTGACAAGGTTTGGAGTCCCAAATACCATCATCTCAGATAATACATTAGCTTTCTTGGGAACCAAAATAAGCAAGTGGGTGTTGGGATACGGCATCTACCTTATTACTTCTTCTAATTACTAGCCATAAGGAAATGAGCTGGTTGAGTCCACCATTAAGAATATGATCAGAATCATTAGAAGGACAATGGAGGAAAATTAGAGAACTTGGCACACTAAGCTGAAAATAGCCCTATGGGTAGACAGGGTTACTCCAAAAAGAGCAGTTGGCAATTCACCATACACACTTGTGAATGGAAGAGAAGTTAGACTTCCTATTTCACTTGAATTCTCAGCCTTAAACCTTTCCCACTAGCTACAATTGGAAGAAAGTGATAGCCTAGAGGTCAAACTTTGTGAATTGATGGAGCTTCAGGAGACAAGAGACCAAGCCATGGCTTCCATGATGAGCCATCAGTAGCAAACAAAGAATCATTTTGATAAGAAATCCTCATCAAAAGGCTTATCAGAAGGTGACATCATTTTTAAATAGGATGAGGACCAAGATAAACCTAGAAAACACATGAAGTTTGATGCTTTATGGAGTGGTTTGTATGTCATCACTCAGTGTAAGTAGCATAACGCATTCCAACTCTCCATGTTGAAAGGTGGAGAACTGCATATCCTATTTAATGGGATATATCTTAAGCATTGTCACTAAGTCTTCTCTTATTATGTATGTATTTTCTCTATTTTTTCCCTTGTTTTCCCTAAGTGATTTTGTGCATGTTTGTAGTTTTTTAGCCTTGTGTGTGTTTGTTTACCATTTGGGGGTAAGAGCTTCATGTTGATTCTTTAGTCTCTCAAGGTTATTTTCAACCTTTCAGGTTGTATTCTGACTCCATGCCCAACAGACTTGTAAGCCACTAGTTTTCATAAGCATATCAGGCATGCTTCCTCTGAGAATCACCAAATTTGTTGACCATTTTGGTCTTGCATGCCAAAAAAGAAATTGGTCTCCTTTTTTTCCCTGTTGTCCTGAGCCATTAGTCTTGGATGTGTTCACCTTACTACAATTATGTCATTTCCCTTTTCAATAGCCCTATTCTTATAAAGAGTTGAGTGATCTAAGTCCTATAGGTTTTTAGTTTGATATGGGGCTTATTTCACTTTGAGCAATTGCCTTGGACAAGCCTTTTTGGCAAAGGAATGGGCTAGTTTCAAAAGGATACAAGTCTTCTCCAAAGCTCTAAAGGTCAGGTACCCTTGCGGAGGGCAAGCAGGGTGTAAATGGGGTCATTCAAGCAAGCTCCAAAAGACATTTTAGACCCAAAGTGCCCTTGTAGAGGGTAGAGAGCACATTTGAAAGAGAACAAGGCAGAAGGCCTGAAGGGGAGTTTTCTTTCGAAAAAATGACAAGGCAAGAGACAAAAGATTTCTTCAGACTTTTGTCCAAAGAAAATCCAAGGAAGAAACTAAGGCAATTTTCTTCAAACAAAATGTCTGAAGGAATTACTTCAGACTTTTGTCTGAAGGAATTTACAAAGAAAAGGTCAAGACTTTGAAAGCAAGATTTCCTTCAGGCAAAATGTTTGAAGTAATTCCTTCGAACATTTTGTCTGAAGGAATTGGGAAGACAAAGGAGCCTGAAGGGCAAGTGCCTTTATGAGGGACTCTCGACTGCCAAAAGGGGACCCTTTCCTCTTTTCCAAAAGATCACCTTCCCTTCAGGAAGGTTCATTTTTCAAAAGGCCGAAGGAATTACCAAATTGATGATGGGCTCGAGCACGTCAACTTTAACATAGTGAACTAGTCGTTGGAGGTTCAAACATCCGGTGATGTGCACGCGAACATCAAATTCAAGGCATTAAAATAGTCATTGGTTTTCAAATGGTGACAGGCTTACAGATCTCAATTTTATGATAATGAAATAGCTGTTGGTTTTTGAATAGTGGTAGGCCCATAGACGTCAATTTTGATGGGATGCATTAGCCGTTGAAGAGAAGCCAAATAACCAATTCCTTCAGATAAGCGCTCAAAAGATTTCTTTCAAGCATTTTTCTCAAAAGAACTCATGATAAGTGACTGAGAGAACTCATGAGCATAGACCTAAAGGAATTCAAAGGCTTAAGGCCAAAAGGAAACTTAATGACCCACCGAGAAAGGAGCCTGAGGAGCTAGGAAAAGATGAAAGATAGCCTCGAGGTCTGACAAGCTAGGAAAAGATAGAAGTCAAGCATAGAAATGAATAGATTAGTCCAAGTGGCACAAAAAACATCGGCACGAGAAGTTATTGTTGTAGATGAAATAGTCTCTACCAAGTGGTCATCAAGGGGAGTGTAGGTATTCAATAGAGTGGCCCATTTTTTTTCATTTTACATTAATGAGCAGACATTTGCGTGAACTTCCCAAAGAAGTGGCCTCATCATTTAGAAAACAAAGTGACCCATGCTTAGTAGGAGCATTTAATATAGTTTGAGTAGCAAAGTCAATACCTATGACATCTATAGCATGGTTCTTTTAGGCCTTTTATGGAAGGATAACAATAGCATGAGTGAAATCCTCTTCCCCAGATGTTTGATATAGCATGGGCCACCTATTCTAGAAGGTGCCAAAAGTCTTTTTCTTAATGTTATATATTGTAACCTCTCAACTGAGAAATGTATCTGTCACTTGTGTAAGGCGAAGCCCTACCAAATTTTACCTTTGAATCAATACAACATGTTTTACCTCTATCTGACTAGTTATACTTCTAAATATGTCTGTGTATCAACTCTATGTTCAGTCATTTCAGCTTGATGCTTTCATAAGTTGACACCAACATATCTAGTGTAGCCAAGACCATTTATCCAAGTTAATAATAAGTGCCCAAGTTGGAGTATAGAGACAGAAGAGTAGTTATCTAATAGTGTGATTTTGTAGCACCTGTGGTAAGTTATTTTTCTTTGTATCTTCATTAAGCCCCTGTTAAAGCACCCTATAGTCTAGTATTTTGTTTAGATGAAGTGTTTGTTCACCCTTTTGGTCTGAAGTGTTAATATTGTTGACTAGATCAAAATCATTTGGTGCATCACCGTTTAGATAGGTTCTATTTTTGTTATATCCTCCTCTCTTTTCACCCCCACCCATTATTAACAGTAGTAGTTAAATACCTCAGAGATGCATCAAATGGAGCTAGCCCTTATCTAGAGATTCTTTCCTCAGTTTTTCCAAGCCTACAATAAGAGGAAAGTCTCCATTGTGCCGCGTGGAAGAGAGAAGCCAAGCCTTCTTTCTAAGGGTGTAATCCACAATGTCAACAACTGGGAGAGAACAAAGAGTTGCTTTGGTCTACTTGCCTTTACATGGTAGATTTAGAGGGCTGCCTTATTTATTTTTGAGTCATAAAAATTTTGTTTAAGCTTTCTCTTTGTATTGAGGACTTTTGGGGGTGCATTGCTTACAAAATAGAAATAAGTAATGACTTTAAAAAGTTCCCTTTGTATTTGGGACTTTTGGGGGTGCATTACTTACTTTATAAAAGAGAAATAAGTAATGACTTAAAAAATTTCCCTCTGTATTGAGGACTTTTGGGGGTGTATTACTTACTTTATAAAAGGGAAATAAGTAATGACTTAAAAAAATTTTGCTTGAGCTTTCCTTTGTATTGAGGACTTTTTGAGCTCACCTAATGAAAATAAGTAATGACTCCTAAGAACTCCACTTTACACTAAGCCTTTATATGGTGGACTTTTGGTAGGCTTGACTTGTTTCAATAAAGCAAGTAATAAGGCTAAGAAATTTTGATTTGGTCTTTTAAGTGGGTTGCAGGAATTTTTAAAGGCTTGACTGATTTTGGAGATGAAGAAATGACTTATTGAAAACTTGAACTCTTTCCTTTTGACTTGTGGATTTTTAAATAAGTTCAACTTGTTTTTCAAAAAGAAGTGATGACTCTTCAAAGACCCAGTTTGCATGCTAAATGGGATTGTTTGAAAAATATGATGGCTTTTATAAAGTAGATGGTGGGAATAAGAAATGCCTCAACTTATGAAATCAAAGAAGTAAGGAGCCAATGAAATCATAATTTGCAAAGGATGAGTTAAAATCGCAAATTTTATTGAAAGCTTGACTTGCTTGCTAAATGATCAAAAAAATTAAAGGCTTCAACTAATTTCAAAATAGAACCAAGTTGTGACATAATGAAATCCCGATTTGGTCTAAAAATGAGGGCTGCAGACTTTTATAGGCAACTTATTTTTTTGAAGGAAGTAAAGACTCAATAAAACTCTGATTTGGTCTAGGACAAAAAATTGAGTGACTTTAAGCACGTGAGCATTTTGCGAGTGGCTTTATGACTTTTTGGAGACAATTTTGAGTGACATGTGCAATTGAAAGTGAAAATCAAAACTTAAAATTAAACTAAATGGGAAAGTGACAACATGACCCATAATTAACACAAGTCAAAAAGACCAAAAAAATTTAAAGGGGTACTCCAAGATTTCTAGGTGAAATCTTAGGGACACCAACATACTCTACTTTCCCACCTCTATTTTGTCACTCTAATAGCAAGTTGTAGTTCCTCAATTCTTGATAGTTAATGAAACCACCTTGTTCTTACAATATTATCTTGGTCAGTAGTTTCTTCAACATCTCCACCATTGCTTTTGCAATGATTTTGTATATGGTATTGCAAAGTGATAGTGGTCTAAAGTCAAAAAATGTATTTGGATATTTACATTTGGGGATGAAAGCTATAAAATTATGATTTGGATCCTTCAAAAAATTATTTGATTTCCTTGGCTCAAGAACCACTCCCACCACCACCTTAATGATATCTCAAAATGAATGAAAGAAACCTGTTAGAAATCCATTTGGTCCTGGTGCTTTATCCCCTTTCAATTTCCATGCTACCTTCTTAACTTCTTCCTCTGTGAGCTCCTACATTAATAGTTTGTTACGATTTTCAATGATTACATTGGGATTATGTTATAGGAACCTTTTTTATTTTCCCCTTCTATCTTTCTATGTGGATGAGAGCACGGTTTTGAAATAATTGTTATCTTCCTTTCTATTTTTCTCTATTTATCAGTGATGGAGCCATCATCCTTTCTGATTTTTGTAATCTTATTGCTTTGTCTTCTTATTACTGTGGACTATTTGATTAATTTTGTATCCTTATCTCCATCTTTAATCAATGTTTCTCTAGATTTCTGCCTCTAATAAGTCTCCTCTCTTGCATATACTCCCTCTAATTTCTACAGTTCTTGTTTTTCTTCCTGCAACAACAACCCATTCAACTTTGTTTGTTGTATCCTTCCATTGAAAACCTTCATTTTTTATTCTAAGTTGACCTAAAATATTCTTAAAGTGTAATGAACCTAACCCAATCTGACCTAAATTTCTTCAATTTATTGCCCTTGTAATTTTTTCAAACAGTTAATGTCCAATGTGCTTGTTTGTTAATTTGAGTTTTTTAGTTTATGGATGATGCTTGAGATGAATGCTAAAGTGAGTTAATAGCTTGTAATAACATCTAAGATGTCTAAACAAGGAACCAAATTTAATGCAACACCTTTTTTGTATTTTTAAATGCATACAGATGAGAAACTACATAAGGGAATGCATCTACAGCCAATTTGACATTTTGTCAAACACTTGGCATGAAACCTAGAGAGCTATTTATTTGATAACGTAAATGAATATAATATATCATGTAGATGACTCCAATTGAATGCTTATTTATCAACTACTCTACTACAAAGATGCTATGAAATTTTCCAAGACTCTTGGCTTACAATGTGCAACATATAAAGAGCTTAAGTCTAATATGAAAATGGCTACCAATGGTAACGATGTTACAATAATAAAATGCTAATGCTAGACACCAAATAATTCAAGGAGAACCTAGTAGAAGTGGCACCCAACCATGTAGATGAAGAAGCAAGCAAAAACCAATGAATTGGAATCTCTCTAAGCTCAAATCAAATTTATCTCCAAAGCATCCATGTTTTGATCTGATATAAAAAATAAATAATATGCATCTTCTCACTCCTCTTAAGCAATAAATATCATCAATAGACTCCCTCAAGAAGTGCGCCTAGGTCAAGAAGTGAAATCGTTGCAATGGCAAGCTCCCACAAGCAAAATCAAACCTCTCATAAGCTGGTAGCAGTGACTGAAAATGCATATATCAAAAGTTATTATCAATTGATGATGATGTGAATTGATCCTCCAATGATGTAGATTCAAGAATGAGTTATCTCCAATACTCCTCCAAATCGTACCATGAAAAATTGGTCCTTGGCCACTAATTTTGCCCAAGTGAAATAACTCAATTACCACTTCCAACAATTACAAACCTTCAAAAGGTATTTTGCTTCCTCAGTTATGCTATCAATGGGAGTTGTCGTTCCCAAAGACAAATGTGAATACTCTGTAGAAACCCTTGGCTCCATAATATGCTCATCAAATAGATATGTAAATAATTGGATGCTGAAAAACAAGCCAAAAACATCTATTTATTCTTTTTCCCCAAGGGGTTGGCCCCTTATAGAAGCTTCCAAATAAACAATATAATATTATAATATATTTACACTTTATTATACTATAAAAATATAATTCATAAAGTGCAAATAAAAAAAATATGACACAATATGTTATCCAACATCCAAGATATCCAAACAAATAAATATCCAAGCATCCAACGAGCCAACCAACACTTGGGTAACTATTGAGAGGACCTTTTATCCATACCCTATTAGCCTACGAGGACCACTAATAGGCTAATCATGCTGATATATAAATGTCTAACTAGAAGGGGACATTATAATCTGCCCCTCCTGAAATTTCTTGTCCCCAAGCAATCTCAACTCCAGATGTTGTAAAATAGCCTCACTCTCCCAAGTAGCATCCTCAATTGGCAAGTCCCTCCATTTGATTAAATACTCCCTGATAAGCCAGTGGTGCAAATGTCTCTCCCTCATGTCTAAAATAGCCTCGGGCACCAAAATTAGCTTTCCCTCATCATCCAAGGGAGATAAAGTCATGGAAGTAACCACACGATGTCCTAACAAGGTGTGATACATTAATTACATTATATACTCTGCTATCTACCGGCAACTCCAACTCATAAGCCACCTCTTCTAATCTCTTGATGATCTTGAATGGTCCATAGTAACGTGGCTTGAGTTTGTCTACACCACTCCTCTTAAGACAGGACTTTTTGAAAAGTTGTAACATCAAGTACACCATATCTCCAACCTCAAATGAGCACTCAACTCTTTTCTGATCTACATACTACTTTTGTTTGTTTTGTGCCTTCTGGATGTTCTCACGTAGGGCTTTTATGATGTCCTAGTTTTCTTGCAATAAATCCCCAGCACTAGGCACTTTGTTCTCACCTAACAATAAGTCTAGAAAGCTCGACGCATCATACCCATACAAAGCCATGAATGGTGTCATCTAAATCAAGAGATGGTAAGTGGTATTGTAGCAATACTCACAAAGATATAACCACTTAACCTAGCCCTTCTATTGCCCTGTAATATAATTCTTGAGGTATCCCTCCACCCACTTATTTACTATCTCCATCTGACCATCTGTCTATGGGTGGTAACTAGTACTCAGAGTGAGCTTGGTCCCACATAGCCTAAATAGATCCTACCAAAAATGACTCATAAACCTATTATCTCTATTGTTGACAATGCTCCTAGGCAACCCATGCACCTTGAATACCTCATGGAAAAAGAGCTCGACTACCTATTTAGTTGAATATGTAGTTTTGATTGGAAAAAAGTGAGCATACTTAGTCAAAAGATATACAACCACATAAATATAATCCTGGCCCTGGGCTCTCGCAAACTAGTAATGAAATCCATCGACAAACTCTCCCACTTCCTATCAGGAATCAGAAGTGGTTGAAGTAAGCCTGCAGGGTATGTGTGCTCCTATTTATTCTGCTAACAAACAAGACACTCTCTGACATATCGATGAACATCTGATTTAAGGCCCTTCCAGATGAATCTCTCCCATATCTATTTGTAAATCTTGAAATATCTGGGATGTCTTGCATGGGTGTATCATGAAAGGTCCTCAATATTGTGTTCTTCATCTCCAATCCTGAGGTCAAATAGATCCTCCCCTTGTAAAAGATAAGATCATTTACAATTGTGTATCTATCATCTTGTACTGACCCCTCAGTAACTCCTAAATCCCAATTGTCATTGGCATGATTTGCCACTATCAGGTGTCTTTACTACAAATTTACTACCCACCAAATACTGCCTAAACTTGGCCAATGCATGCATAATGGCCAACATCTCCTTATTATATATGTTGTAGCTACTCTCTGGACCACGTAGATTCTGACTCTCAAAATCAATCGAATGTTTGTCCTACATGAGGACTACACCTATTCCCTCACCTGAAGCATCACACTATAGCTCAAAGGGTTTAGAAAAATTTGGCAATGCAAGTACTGGGCAAGTAGTCATAATTAGCTTGAATATCCCAAAGTAATCATGTGCCTTAGGAGTCCAAACAAATGCCCCTTTCTTGGTCAAATTTGTGAGAGGTGTTGTATGCTATGAATACCCATTAAAAAATCTATGGTAGAAGCCACATAGCCCCAAAAACCCTCTAAGCTGAGTGAGATTCTCTGGTGTAGGCCACTCAACAATTGCCTTGACCTTATCAAGATCCATGTGTACCCCATTTGTGCTGATGATGTGGCCTAAGTATAACAACTCCATCATACCCAAGTCACACTTGGATTCCTTGGCATAGAAGGATTCCTCACCAAGAATACCCAAAACTATGTCAAGATGAGCAATGTGATCCTCCCATGTTTTCTTGTACACCAAGATATCATTGAAGAATACCAGCACAAACCTCCTCAACTTTGAATGGAATACCCTATTAATTATGGACTGGAAAGTCATAGGTGCATTGGTTAGCCCAAATGGCATAACCATGAACTTAAAACGCCCACAATGACACCTGAAGGTTGTCTTCTGAATGCCCTGCTCCCTAACCTGAATCTGATGATACCCTGATCTCAAGTCTATCTTTGAAAAATACCGGGCACCATGTAACTCATCTATCAACTCATCAATCCTAGGTATGGAATATCTATTCTTGATAGTCCTCTTATTTAGTACCCTGTAGTCAATACACATCTGCAAAGTCCCATCCTTCTTTTTGACTAAAACCATAGAAGAAGCAAAAGGGGACATACTAGGTCTGATGTGTCCCATAGCAAGCAACTCTTTTATTGTCTTCTCTATCTCATCCTTAAGCCATTTGGGGTGCTTGTAAGGAGTGACTATCATGGGCTTGGAACCCTCATCCAACTCAATGATATGCTCAATCCCTCTATCTAGAGGTCTACCAGGTGGAATATCATTGAATACCTTCGTATGCTTAATCCTTAATTCCTGAATGTCTGGATGGTAATCTAGCTTCTGCTATTCTTCCTGTGTAGGCATCAAAACACATTGTACTACCCACTCAACCATGTCATGTCTCATGAGCCTCACCATCCTCCTGAATGAGATCATCCTACAATTGGAGTCTCAGATGGCCTTAAGGATTTGATTTTTCCCATCCACTTGAAATCTCATCTCCATCTCCCTGAGGTCAAGGGTGAATTTCCCAATATCATGCAACTATCTCATGCCAAGAACCATATTTGTATCTCCCATATTCACCACATAAAAATCCATTTTTATATCATAGTTGTTCAAGCGTATAGGTAACTCTGGGATCATTCTATCACATTTGAGATTGTATCCATCGGCAACCTTAACTCTTATCCCCTCAAATTCTTCTATCCTGATTCCATGCCTCTCAACCAATCTGGCATCAATAAAATTATGTGTAGCTCCTATGTCAACAAGAGTGATGATTTTCTATCCTACAAAAACCCCATGCATCCTAAATGATCCCTCTTACTGGATGTTGGTGATGCATGCATCTTGTCGCCCAGTTGCTCTTCCCTGTTCTTCACCACTTTTGGACCTTTCGTCCTCATGATCAGCTCCTGAATACTCTGAATTGGATTTCTAGTCTAATTTCTTAGACTTAGAATCCTCATAAAATGCCCACATAACCCTATTTGCTTTGCCCTTGGGTCTCAAAGGATAATCATGATTTGCATCATAGGGCCCCTCACAGTAGAAGCAAAGCTTTTTCTTCTTTAAATCATTAAGGGTATCTCGATCCAAAGGTGTTGCACTCTTCTCCTTTTCATTTGGTTTGTCCTTTTTAGGAAATGATTTGTTCTCCTTTGAAGAAGATGAACCATAATAGAACTTACTGCGAGGTGTTGTTGTTTCCATACTACAAGCCTTCTGCATAGCCTCCTACAAAGTGGGGGGATCAAAAGCTTTGATGCATCCTCTCATAGGCTCATAAAATCCCTTACTGAACAATATGACCAACCTCCTTTCCAAAATTCTTGTCACCATGACTGAAAGCCTCTAAAATTCACTTATTTATGTTTTCAAACTACCTCCCTGCCTCAACTATGCAAGCTCTCAAAAGTAAAGCTCAGGGTCCTTATCAAAGCACTCAATGAGCCTATCAGTGAACTCCTTATAGGTAGTAACCAAATGATGTTGCAAGGTGTACATACCGTGATACCACCAATCATGTGCCACACCATCTAGGTGCAAGGTTGCAAACTTGATGGCCTCATCCTCCAGCATAGGTCTCAATGATAAATAGTTGTCCATCTTCTAAACCCATGACTGTAAGAACCCTTCTGTGTTCACCTTCTATAGACTGTCTCTTGAGTTTATTGTTTTGCAATTTTTTTTGTGTTTTTTCAGGGTTTCTACTTTTTTTTTGGGTTTTTTTGCATAAATTGAAACAACTGCAAGGCATAAAAGAAATACAAATAAACTAGAATAAATTGTTGCTCCTTAATGTTTTATTGTATTGATCAAAATCCAGATGAATAATTAAATACAAACATACCCATAAAAGAAGAGAATAATGGTTGCTGATTTGAAATGACTGTGAAAAAGCAACTCAATCAAAAATTTTGTTTCTCCTCAAATACAAAAACATCTAGCCCGAATTTACTATGGCTGGCTCTACAAGACTGGGTACCCCTTCAGGAATTTTTCTAGATTTTTTTGGAGCCTCTAAACCCCAAATCACCCTCCTTCTCAGATCACCCCTTTGCTACAATGAATGGTTGCAAAGAGCAGGTCATACCTTCCTTGAATCCTATGCCAGTAATAAAGAATGTAAAATTGCAATGCTTCTCCACAATCCTTCTGAATCTCTAGATAGATATTGCACTAAAAATTCCTCTAGAAGTTCTCACCAATCTACACTATTAGAACCCCTGAATGAAGTTCTCATGAATGCCAAATTCAATAGATATTACACTACTTCAAAAGGCTACGTCACTGAAGAATGATCGTTCTCCAATGGCTCGTAGAAGGCTAAAACCCCTGACTTCTTCTCAGACAATTTCATCCAAAATAATGCTCAATAAATAGCATGAATAAAGATTCCAAAGCAAAATATATAAGCCCTCTTGAGAAAATCAAATTTCTCAAAAAAAACCACATTTAATTTCATTAAATGTAATATTCTTGCATCTCTCTTAATATTTCATTAAATACTTTGGAGTTGGCACCCAATAATTAATTAACTCCACTGACCCCATGCTTATGACACCTAAACCCTCAATATTAAGTCAAGTTATAACTTAATAATATATCCTTTTAATTAATTAATGTTTATTTGAGCCAAATAAACATTAATAACTCCATAAATACTCAACATCTCTGAATGTTGTCTAAATTGGGTGCTAAGCTAAGGTAACTGCATGCGACCACATGCCTTACTAAAAATAGTAAGGGTCGCTCTCTATCAACTTCTGACTTACTATAAATAGTAAGTTGAGCACACCGAGCCCTGGAAGCCTCAAACAAAAGCCAAAGCTGGAAATTATTGATAGTTGGAGAAGCTACAATCCTCAGAAGACACTCTAACCACCTTTATTAGCCTACAAGGGTCAAAATGATAGGCTAATCTACTGAAATTGATGTCTATCTTGGAGGGGACATTACTGTTGTCAACTTGGAGTTGCACCCTAAATCGAAGATGTGATGAAATAACCAATCCTCTCTCTGGTTGAAACAATGGGATCTTCTCATGAGGGTGGGTGCCTCAATGGTGAGAAGAACCTCTAGAGAAGGTTGGTTCCTGTAAGATGTATCAATGGATCTCTACTATGTGCTACGAATCTACCATGGAAAAAGAAGAAAGAAACTTGAAAGAGAAATCCTACCTAATGATGGTGATACACCAAAACGTTGATCCACTCTACTTGGAACCTTGAACACTGAATCAAACAAGGGAAAAAGACCTTTGATTTCAATTGATCACTATACATAAATATTTCATCAGAAGGTTCGATCCAATGACCAAAACATGAGGGAAAATGATGGAGAGAGGTCTGATATAAAACACTTTACATCCACCTAACATCCACTTACAGCTTCAACAAAAGACATATTGAACATTGAACATGACCTACATAATATGATAAGCTAGCAACTAGGTACGAATCAAAATTTGGGAAGGGAGAGAAATCTACCACATATGCAAATTGCTGAATGAATATACACTATACCATTACTTGAAATCTGAAAGTACAGTCCTTCTATTGATTGAAGAGGTTACACAACTCACCAATGGTAGAGTCTGGTCTTGCCAAGAGAGGGACACAATTCAAGGCTGAAAAGCCAACATATATAAAAAATTACAACAGCCAAGAGTTGGTGTTGGAAAATAAGGGAGAGGCTAAATCCGTCCAACTTAGCCTTTACAAAAAGTCTATTTGTCTTGCATGAAGCTCCTTGGCGTTAGAGGAAATGGACGGTGAGTTTGTCGAAAGTCAAACTCTTATCATGCAAAATTCTATGCCCACCTCCAAATATGGACTTTCTCTTGAGCCATTTGATCATTTGAAAGCATGAGATAACGAGAGCATGCATGAAATCCATGCCATGCTAAAATTAGAACTCGAATTGAAACATTAGAAGCTGAGTTGGAACATTTTAAAGCACGAGTTGATCCAAAGATGAGCTTGACTTCAACAACCAGTGAACTGAAGCTTTGACCAGTCAATAAAAAATAGCCTTTGCTTGCATGGATTTCCACGTTGACTCCATCTCTTGTTTTGGTCTGCCTATTTGTGTTATGTCTATTTTTGGTGGGATTCTATATTTGGATTTATTTTGTCTATACTAGTCTATATTTCCTCACATTTATTGGCTATCTCCTTAGCCTTTATTTTAGGCTTTTTCATTGACTTCATGTTTTTCTCTTTGTTTTTCCTTCGGACTATCCCCTGTCGACTCATCTTTTTTCTACAAACTTTTGTGTATGCAATTTTCCCAAACTTTATATTGGCTGATTTTCCTCTGGACTTATGTTTTCTCACTTTCCCATAGGGTTTTGTGTCCTTCATATTTCTGTGGACTTTATTTCCTTCCCCTTCAGATTTTACCGTTGACTTCTGTTTTGGTTTATAATTGTATGCGGACCTTTTCCTTGTCCTTTCCTTCGGGCTATATTCTCTCAGGTTTATTGTCCATTCCTTCAAGGTTTTATGTTTTGCTTTACCTTTGATTTCCTTCAGAGTTTTATCTATTTGCATTTTCCTGAATTAATCCTTTGGAATTTTTGTCCGAAGGATATCCTTCCTCCATTTTTTTCTCTTTGCCTTTGTTTATTTTCCATCGGGTTTTTCTTTGTCCCAAATTTCTTCAAACTTTTTTTTAGAAGGAATTCCTTCAGACAAAAGTCTGAAGGAATTAGTCTCCTTTGTCTTTATTTTGTCACCAGCCAAATGCCCTTTGGGAAAACTGGAAAGGTCCTGCCACCAACCAAGTGCCCTCCATAAGGGCTTGTGTCCTTCCTCTGTGCCCTTCAGGAAAATTGGAAGGTCCTGCCACCGACCAAGTGCCCTCTGCAAGGGCTTGTGTCCTTCCTCTATGCCTTCGAGAAAATTGGAAAGGTCATTTCACTGACCAAATGCCCTCTACAAGGGCTTCTATCTCTCCATAACTGGCTTTTCGAAAGAATTGAAGGGCACCCAAGTTTTTTGTAGGGCCCCTGGGCTTTTTGTAGGGAACCCAGGTTTTTTATTTCCTTAATTCCTTCAAACAAAAAGTTCGAAGGAATTGAATACTTTATAAATTATCCCTTTGAAATTCTCTCAGACTTCTTGCAAGTCCTTTGAAAAATCCTTTCCCTCAGATAAAAAGTCCGAGGAAATTGTCCATCTCTTAGCTGACAAAATTTTGAGAAGACAACACTTTGGAAAGAAAACACTTGGGAATAGTCGTTGTAAGTCTGAAAAATAACCTTGTATTCCATAGGTGTTCGAAAGAAAACACTCGCCTTCATTCATAAGCGAACCTACAGGGTTGTAGGTTAATCCTTAAGGATGGTTATAGGTGGACATTGCCAAATCTAAAAAATGAGAACACCCCTTCGAATCCTTTGAATGACCAAAACTTTACCTGGTTGTAGGCTTTTTCCTTGGCTTATACCTGGTTGTAGATGGCTCCTTGGGTCATTGTAGGTATGCATTTAGGCTTGATTGAACTTTGCAAATCCTTTTCCTTTTCATTATTCAGTACCCAAAACTAATTCACAAGACAAACTGGCACAATATGCAGAGTTTCGAATAGTAGGGATGACAATTTGACCTGTGGGGAAAAATTGTCAACAATTACAATAACCTAGTTGTATATTTGTTAGTACCATCAAAATGGAGCAATGTGATCTTGCTTATAGCCTGATGGAGATCCCTATTCTGTTGTGGTGGCTGTGGCTGAGGTGTTATGTGCTCAATCATACCTCCTCTTGGTTTCTTCACATCCAAGAACTAATGAATAGATAAGACCTATCGGATCTCAGGAGCAAGTTTCATATATTCGGCATAATGTCTAGTCACATCTGCTATCGACATGCCATGGGGTGCTTGAAACTCTGGTTGTTATTCCATTTGCTGGACTAGAGGGGTCTCCCTAGGAATGAAAGTACGTTGCCCAAGCCTACTCTCTGACATACCAGATGACAAATTTTGTTGGACTGATGGCTGCTCTATTTGTGAAGTCCCACTAGTCTGACCTCGCTGAAGCACACGCTGCTATGGAATAGCTTGTCTCACAATACCCAAGAGTTCAGACACCATATCCATCAAATTATCAGTCCTTCTTTTGAATTTTGTTTATGGGCTCTCTCCTCTAGCTTCTTCCTCATTATTCCTATCATTTCTTTGAGAACCATCGTATACTCTATCACCCATCTCTTCTAAAGGTGTAACCTCCATTGGATTACCTTCTTGCCAATTTTCTTCTTGCTCTGCTCTACTCCTAGTGTAGTATATGTGATGACCTCTCATGTGATCTTCAACCCTCCAAGATGGTAGGATCAAAACTCTGATACCACTATAATGAGCCTAACCCAATCTAACCTAAATTTTTTCAATTTACTACCTTGTAATTTAGTCAAACAGTTGATGCGCAATGTGCTTGTTTGCTTATTTGAGTTTTTCAGTTTATGGATGATGCTTGAGATGAATGCTAAAGTGAGTTGATATCTTGTAATAACCTGTACGATGTCTAAACAAGGAACAAAATGTAATGCAACACCTTTTTTGTATTTTCAAATGCATATAGATGAGAAACTACATAAGGGAATGCATTTACAGCCAATTTGACATTTCGTCAAATGCTTGGCATGCAACCAAGAGAGCTAGTTATTTGATAATGCAAATGAATACAATATATCATGTAGATGACTCCAATTGAATGCTTCTTTATTAACTACTCTATTATAAAGATGCTATGAAATCTACCAAGACTCTTGGCTTACAATGTGCAACATATAAATAGCTTAAGTCTAATATGAAAATGGCTACTAATGGCAACGATGTTACAATAACAAAATGCTAATGCTGGACACCAAATAATGTAAGGAGAACCTGGTAGAAGTGGCACCCAACCATGTAGATGAAGCAACAAGCAAAACACAATGAATTGGAAGCTCCCTAAGCCCAAATCAAATTTATCTCCAAATCAACCATGTTCTGATCTGATATAAAAAATAAATAATATGCAACGTCTTTCACTCCTCTTAAGCAAGAAATATCATCAATAGACTCCCTCAAGAAGTGTGCCTAGGTCAAGAAGTGAAATCATTACAATGGCAAGCTCCCATAAGCAAAATCAAACCTCTCACAAGCTGGTAGCAACGATTAAAAATGCATGTATCAAAAGTTATTATCAATTGATGATGATGTGAATTGATCCTCCAATGATGTAGATTCAAGCATGAGTTATCTCCAATACTCCTCCAAATCGTACCATGCAAAATTGGTCCTTGGCTACTAATTTTGCCCAAGTAAAATGACTGAATTGCCACTTCCAACAATTGCAACTCTTCAGAAGGTATTTCACTTCCTCAGTTATGCTATCAATGGGAGTTTCCGTTCCTAAAGACAAATGCGAATACTCTGTAGAAACCCTTGGCTCCACAAGATGCTCATCAAATAAATATGTAAACAATTGGATGATGAGAAGCAAGCCAACAACATCTATTTATTCTTTTTCCCAAGGGGTTGGCCCCTTCTATAAGCTTCCAAATAAATAATATAATATTATAATATATTTACACTTTGTTATAATATAAAATTATAATTCATAAAGTGCAAATTTAAAAATATAACATAATGTGTTATCCAACATCCAAAATATCCAAAGAAATAATTATCCAAGCATCCAATGAGCCAACCAAGCCATGGGTAACTCTCGAGAGGACCCTCTATCCATGCCCTATTATACCTAATGAGGCTCACCAAAAACAACTAGACCTAATGAGGCTCACAAAGCATGCACCCCTGCTTCATTCCAAGTTGGCATTTCTTTTCCACAAGGCCTATTGTTTCCTTCTCCATTAATTTGGATTCCTGTGTCACCACTATTTCTGATCTTATTAATAGGATCTGGCGTTTCACCAACCGTTGTTTGTTAGGGGCATTTAGGCCCCTAATATTCCATGAAAGCCACTTCATTTCTTTTGTGGAGGGACCTTCAGCCTCTGTTTGTCCATGTAGATGGTTAGCAACTTCTGTGATTTGCTTCCAATTTCCTCTTGTGTCTCTTCCTTAAGGCTTGTTGCTTCCATTCGTCTTCCTCTTCTTCTTTCTGGTCTCCAAGACCTTATGATCCTAATCTGTTTGGGAGATCATACAATTCTCTGCCTTTAAGCCTTCTTGAAGTTATATCTCCTCCTCATTATCTGTTCTTTTTTCTATGTACAACCTCGATCCTCCTATTTGGGAGATCGTACAATTCAATACCTTTGAGCCCTCATGAAGTTATATCTCCTCCTCCTCCTCCTCATTCTCTGTTCTTTTTTTCTCTATACAACTTCAATCTTCAGTGCTAGCTTGGTCTTACAATTTAGTGTTTTGTTGTGTTTGGGCTTGCATGTCCTTCCTTGTTCTTCCAGTCTGCTCCTAGTTCAGCTGGGTTTCCTTTTGCCTGTCCTCTTCCATGGTGTTTGAAATATGTTCATTTTCCTTGTTCTTGCTCTTTGTCAATTGTCAGAATTGATTTGCTCTTATATCTTCTTGGTTGAAGAAGCTATCATCATGTAGCCAATTTCACTCCCCAGCGTTTTCCTGTGGCATATATTTTCTTTTACATGCTTTCATTCTACCATTTATGTTATGCTTAAGTCCACAATGTTTCCCTAATTGCCCTTGTTGTCATCACTTATTGCATCTGAGTGGTAAGCTCTTATAGTCAATTTCTTGCACCCATGTGACATATTTTAAATGCAAAATAATCTTCTTATGCAAGGGTTTACTAATATTAATCATCACATATGTTCTTGAATAGTTTGCAACACTGCCTCCCTCAGTTGCTAACCCTAGGTCCAGAAATTCCATGATACTATTCCCAATTTCAGTATTTTCTTGTTCAATAACTCCATGGGTATACTGAGCAATCTCACCCATGTTGGAAACTTGTTTGAGAGTTCCCTCATAGGGTTGACAAGTGGACTTCATTTCTGCAGATACAAGTTTTCACTATTCAGGAACCAAGGCCATCCTCTCTCAAGTTTATCCTTTTTTTCCTTATTTTTTAAGGTGATCATAAAGAAACCTTTAGGTAGTAATTTTAGTTCTGGGTCCACTTCCCGAATACATTTTCTGATTGCCAAAATCCTATGAATTTCCAAATTAGGGTTTTTTCCTATAGGGATCTTCATCTTTAATGGGCATTTCCAACGCAGATTCAGCGACTAGTAGCTTCAATGGTATGGAGAATCTTTTACCTGCCCCTCTTCCTGCTACCTATGCATGCATATATATATATATATATATATATATATATATATATATATATATATATATATATATATATATATATATATATATATATATTCTTTTCATTTCTGTTGGCGTTCTTTTGTTTTTTCTATTTTGAATTGGGTTTCAGAAATTGTTTCGTCATCCTCTTCCTCTGTAGGTATTACTTGCTGAATTGTTGAGTTGATATGAGTATTACTTTGATTGTGGCTCCCCCTATCCAGACTAGTTCCTTTTAAACGTCTCTGTCCTCACCTCTCAGCGTCTCTTGCTCACTCCCCATTGACATTTAATGTTTATTATCATATATTCATTTGTGCTTTAAATGTTCATTATCATTTCTAAATTTTTTATCTTTTTTAATGCACATATATAATTTATTAATTTATTATAATTCTTCCACAAACATACCCCATTACTACACACCGACGTTTTGAGGGTCTGCATTGAGTACTTTGTACCCATACCGTGCATCATATAAAAAATATGTCAAATAATAACAATAACAAAAATAAGCCACTGCTAGCACCTAAAAACAAGGACTATGAGAATGAAGGGTCCGCCAAGGGATGGGAGAAACTCAATTTTGATGGAGTCTCTTAAGGATAATTCAGGTTGAGATTGTGTTGGTGGAGTGATTGGGAATGAGAAGGGTGACATCATCATAGCTTTCTCCATTAAGATTCCCCATAGGTCAAACATGCAGCAAAATATGTTAGTTAAGTGGAAGGGATAAAACTGGCTGTACATCTAAAATCCCCAAAACTGTGTTGGAAGGAGATTCTCTAATAGTTATCAATGCGGTGCTCAAGGATCCACCCCCAACTAGATACTGAATGACATTCTTAATGAGGCAATGCAGCTTACTGAACACTGATAAGGAGATTACATTCCAACCTTACTTCTGCCCAAAACAAATAAACCTGCAGACTTTTTAGCTAATGCAGGAATATGCCAAGACCATCCCGACCTATTAGAAAATGTACACGCAAATCCTTGCGACTGATTGAAGAAATTTACAGAAAATGAAGTGAACTCTATTTAACAGGTTAAAGGTAGATTGGAAGTTCATCGAATCAAAGGATTAGCTAAGTTGCAAATGGTTGGAGGCTGTTAAAGGTTGTGTGGTTTTGTTACTGATGTGAGTTCGTGCTAGAAGATTGCTGGTGCAGGTGTGTGAAGTGTGCTCCTGCTAGTGTCGATGATGGAGGGCGTTCATGGCAAGAATTTCCCAACCTACTCTGGCTAGGCATGCACAGTCATCTCGTTTATTGGTGAAAAATCCAAGATGGCTGATTTTTTTCCTTTATCCTGAAGAAAATATGCATGTTTTGTTCAATCTAGACTATCTGAGTGTATTAATATAGGACTAGGATTTAAAAGTAGAAGCTGTTTGGTCAGATTGCTCTAGAAGCCGTAGTGTCAAATTTGGACTATCAACATAATGAGTTTGGTGACATTCAAAATTGATTGTGTGTTTCCTGGTCTGGTTTTGAGCTTGAGCCCATTATTTGGTTTTTTTGTTAAGTGGGGGACTTGTTATCAATCCCTGTTAATAACGATAGAAGTACTTTAGTTGTAAGGATGAAGAATAATTAATCCTTAAGTTACAAGGGGTTCCCCTTCCCCTCTTCCCGCCTCAACTTATAAAGATAATTAATCCAAAGTTATAAGGGTCGCCCTTATAAATAAATATAGATCCGAAAGTGAAGGATCAATTTAAAAATATTATACTTGATGTGGACTTGCTTTTTAAATTCTATTAAGGAAATAGGGTTGCCTGCATAACAAATGTTGACGAGATTGTTTAACACTAAACTCTACAATTTAGTGTTAGCAGTGGAGGCTAACAGGGGAAAATTGAAGCCAGAAATTGCAGCATTAGGGAGTGATATTGCTTTTGAATTTAAAAAGGTATACACTGAACCAAGAAAAGGTAGAAAATTCTTGTCAACATTTGAATGGAAGTGATTCTTCAATATAATGCTACATGATACTTTAAGATATCCCATAAAAAGTCTACAAGGGTAATTCGAGAAAATACTAGTATTTATCAACTACCAAAATAATGGTCAAAACAATAGATGAGTCCAGTTAATAGTTCATGAAGTAGAAACTAATAATGTTCAAATAGATAGAACGCAGAGAATGATGAGAATGGATACCTATAAAATGAGATAATCTTTTGCACACATAATAAACGTCAACCTTGACCATCCAAAAGACAATTTATATGAAGTTGTAGATTGGTTTAATAAATTAAATTACATTGTGGGACTAAATCCAACGAAATGTGATTTAGAATCAATCTAGGAAGTATACTTGCAATTGGAGGGAACTGCATTTAAATGGTATAAATGGCGGCATCAAGTGACAAAGGTTTTTATATTTACTGTAACATGGGAAGGATTCTTGGAGATTTGTGAAAAAGAGTTGAGCATCTAGAGACAAATTATTTTAATAGATCAACTTGTTTGTGGCAAAAAAGAAAAGTTGATTAAGATTTGTAAAAATGGGAAACATTAGAGGCTTGTTTCACAGCTATTCCAAGAAATCAATTCTCTGAGTCCTATTTTGAAGGACTTATATTTGAAGTTAGAGATGAACTTTAAGTACTTGATATCTAAACAATTTAGGATGCAATGAAAAAGAGTGAATGTGTGAACATAACATCATAAAACATAGCTAGAATTCATGGGTTTCATATGACTATTAATACTAAAAGTTGTTAGGAATATCATAGTTTAGTGATAAGATTATATGTATGTATGGATAGTTGAATATATGTAATTGGGTGAGAATAATGTGAGTTGTAGGTGAGCTATAACAACTCACTAGAAGATAGGATTGTGGGAAAATCTTTAGGGATAAGAGAAATATTAGGAGAGATTTAAGGGATTGCAGAGTATGCTTATCTCCTTGTTTTAGATAACCAAGAGAGTATATGTAACCCTTTGAGATAAAGAAATATCCCGAATGAGTTGAATAATATTGAAGAAGGGTTTTTGTTGTTAATTTTTGTAAAAGCTCTAGCACAAATAATATTTGGTATCAGAACAATAAATATTCTGTACCTTTGATGGAAGAATAGAAGGATAAGGGGCAGCGTTGTATTTCTTTGCCCTTGAAAATGAGTGACATTAGCATTGTAAAAGACCTTTTAATATGGTAGAATTATAATAGATTTTCATAGTGTTATAAGGTATTTTGTTGTCCTAGCATGAATCCATCCCATCACCATGTTGATCACTGTAATGAGCTTATATTTGAGAGAGATCATACATCCATATCTTATTTGCAAAATCTAAATGTGTATTTGGGTATCGTGACTCTGTGCTCAAAATAGAGATTATTCATTCATTGGCAGACTTTTATTGTCATGAATATTGCTTCTCTCTGCCATCGTTCCTGTCATGGCCTTTCTCATCCATTGACGTCTAACAATCAATTTTCTTGCAAATCTAAGGTTGTGCATCTAATCTTTGTCTCCATGCATCACATCAAAGCTTCATAGCTTCTTATCATTCTCCATTGCCATACATATTAGTTTGTGCATTGAATCATAGAATTAATCTTTGATTAAGAGAATTTCAATGTGTACTAAAGCTTTAATGTTGACCCTATTGAGCCACAGCTCAACCAAAGATGTAATGTCCCCAAATGGGACAATTTAACAAAAAAGGGGTTTTCCTCTAAATTCACAAATTCCGAAATAAAAATCAGCAAACCCTAGTTTGCAATGAATGCTTCAAAACCCTTACCAAACCCCTAGAAACACTAGGCACCACAATACAAGGGACGTGAATACAATTTTCAGACACTATTTTATCCAAAATTCACCTGAATGTTTGCTAAAATAATCAATAAATTAAATACAGGAAAAAAGTACCTTTTTACCAATTTAGTAGTGATCAAATGTAACTTTAAGATGGCTGCAAAAATTTGATTTTCCTCTCAAACATAGTTGTTGTTACTTGCTATTTTTTGTTTCAAACCCTTGCCAAAAATATGCCACATGTGCCCAAAAATCAAGGAAAATTCCAGCGAACCCCTAGGGCATCCAAAATGGCCTGAAAAGTCCTCCAAGTTAATCGCCCAAGTCACCAAGGTGCATAAAAAATAGCAAAAAATTAATGGAGCAAGATCCCACCTTTCACAAGTGAAAATGATCACGAAACCTGTCAAAAATAATTAAATATTAATTTAAAAATTATTATTTAATATTCTATCAATTTAGGGCCTCAAATATTCCATAAATCTTCTCCAAAACCCTTCGCCAATATGCAAAAAAATAGTAAATAATTCCATAATATTAATTTGCACAAATAAACCTTAAAAGGGATCTCCAAACCCTCAATCAAGCCTCCAAAACAAGTCGCTTCACTTACAAAATTAGTGCAAATAATAATTAAAAATAATATGCATCAAAAGAATCTCAATTAATCCACCAAAACCTCACAATAGTTCCTCAAAGCAAATCGCCCCACTCCAGGGCAAGTAACAAAACCTCCTTTAGCACAGTGGGCATCAAAAAACACCTTTTGTAGAATGATCAACACCAAAACAGTGAACACCTATTGGGCATGCATCCCAATAGTTTATTCAAGCATGAAGAAATAATTATCAAAACTCAACATATCTTCAATTGTGATCTTCACCTTGTATTTGTACCTTCCAAAGGGGGCGAACCAACTTGAAGAGGTAAAATGCCTCATAACCCTCTCTTGCCAACTTTAAGGATATATTTTTTTTTTTTTTTTGCTTTAGCTCCCAAGCCGACATTCCTTTTAATTTCACTTTGGACCTTTTTGAATTAGTTAAATAACTTGCCTCAATAAATTAGTAATTAAAAATTACTTTGTGACAAATTAAATAATTATTTTATGTTAGGTTCTTGCTTTAATAATTAATTAAAATTGCTCTAATAATTGAATTGATAAAAATTGCTTTTCAAGCAATTTATTAATTATAAGACCCCTTAGAATAATCATTAAAATTACCTTAATTTTCCAAATGGTTAAAACCATTTTTCTGATAATTCAAATAATTATCCAAGATAGTTATATTTTAATAACTAATTAAATTGCCTTATATTTTCGAATGATTAAAATCACTATTCGGGCAATTTTATTAATTGTTAAAATGATATGAAAAGGGGACACGATAAAAGAAAACCTTGGTGCATTTATTTTTCCCCTCATTTTGACCTGCATCAAAGCCTCCACGACCTACTCTCCACATTCAGACACTAGCTCAAGCTCATCCCATCTAGTTTTGCACTCTTCAAGCTTCGATCTAGACTCGCTCACCGTATCAGCTTGCCTGTAGTTTTTCATATACCATAGGCATTTGTTTAGTAGTTAGATTTAATATATATTTTTATTTAATGAGTCTATTTTAAGTCCTTAGTATTAATTGTATTTTGTTCTAGGTATCTTTAAAATTTGGTATGTATCGAGTCTATATTAGTTAGTTATTTAGGCATCTTGTTTATTACTTGTAGTCATTGATTATAGTCTTTGGTTATAGTGTAAATAATCCATGTCTCATTAGTATCAAAATTATTATATATAAAAAAAATGAGTCATTTAGTGCTTGTCAAGATAGTGTCTTTAGTGTTGTTTTATTTTAGTCGGTCCAAATGAAGTATGTCGTCAATTGTCAAAACTCAAAATTTAACTCTCCTTGTAATGGATGCATTTTCGGGGTTTCTGATGTCCTTGAATTAATTGTGTCAGTCTTACTAGGGGGGATGGGGTATTTGTTTACAAAAATGACATGCAATTGAGCCTCAAAGCCACATACGTTGAATAAGCAGCATTTCATAGAAGGATCGAGGTAATGGCGGTTGGAGGTGTTTTAGCATCCTCTCATCAACCACTAGTGATGGGGCCACACATCTGGATTAGTGCCAAATAAATTGTGCATAAATGACTATGCCAAGGATGATCACCAGTGGAAGTGGTGACTATATACACTGTGCGAGATTGAGTGGTAGAAATCAAGTGTAGATACTATAGAAGAGATGAGGAATTAATCCTCATTTTTAGTTTTTTTCATGTTTTCCTATTTTGTGTGATATAATAAGTGAACAATTCCAAATGTAATCCCTCAATGTAAAAATGTAGTGGAGTACTAAATCATATAATGTTGTAGCAATCATGATACTTGTATAAGTTGTCGGTTGAAGCCTTTATAAAACCATCTTTGTAGGCTGTTTGTTTGAGCCTTTGTAAAACCATCTTTATGGGTTGTTGGTTGAAGCCTTTTTAAAACCATCAATGTATATGTGTGGAAGATGAACAGAAGTGTGGGTCCTTGCTCATACTTGGGTGGTTGTTGTATCCATCCATGAAAGCCACTTGTGAGAATATAGTTTTGGAGAGTTGTGCGACAGTGCACATAGATCAAAATCATGAGCAAGCAGAGGCAGCACATTGTAGTTTCAAAGAGATGTTTTCTACCATATTCGCACTAAGGGGGGAATGTTAGGAATAGCATAGTTTAGTGCTCACAATATATGTTTGTATGTGTAGTTGAATATATGTAATGGTGTGAGAATGATGTGAGTTGTATGTGAGCTATAACAACTCACTAGAAGATAGGTTTGTGGAAAATTCTTTAGGGATAAGAGAAATCTTAGGAGAGATTTGAGGGAGAGAGATAACAACTAAAAGGTCTACACTTAATTAGCAATAAAAGGTCTACACTAAGTAAATGAAAATATATGAGAGAGAGAGAGAGAGAGAGAGAGAGAGAGAGAGAGAATATTGTGGGTATCTCATGGTGGGAACAAGTATTATATGTTGTGTATATCTTGAACATCAATGTCACTTTTGTATCTCATGGTGGGAACAAGTATTATATGATGTGTATATCTTGAACATCAATGTCACTTTCCTCTCACAGAGGAACAAATAGTATGGAAGTGTCCCGAAGCTTGGTGGAGAAGATAGAAATATATAATCTTTGACCCCCTTTTGAGATGTGGGAAAACTTGTGAAGCACATGTATCAAAAGAAAGGATTACACACACCAAATGCAAAATGGAAAATAAAATTGCTAATAACTAACATAGATACCATCATGAAAGCATGTATGTCAAATAAATGACATCAAATGGCTCTAAAGCATACTCTATATAAGGGCAAGTGTAGTATGCCCCAAGTGAGCATGATATAAGAAATATAAACATGGTAACAATAAGATGCCATTCATAGATAAATATAATAAACAAAGAACTAAGATAGCATGCCCCTATACAAATAGTGTAGCAGCAAATATAACAATGGAAAGCATACACACAGAGCTTGTGTAAAGTACCCTTCTCGGATGTGCAATATTTTTGATTGTGTTCAGTTTGATGGATATAACATTTTATCACCTCATAGCATATTCCTATATGTGTTTGATTGACATTCAATATGTAATGCAGATACAAATCTAGAAATCAATACTAAGACATTCCACTTCCCAATATGATTGATTTACAACAACTGCTCAGAAATTAGTATCAGACTTGTGCAAACTCAGTAAATCCCACAAAGATATGACTATGGTAGCAATAATAATACTCAGATAATAATTATCTCAGACTGATACAAGGTTATACTATGCTTTGTTTAGGATTGATATGAATCATTTAACACTCAAGAGTTAACAGTGATAGAGGGAAATAATTAGCTTTGTCTGAAATAATATTTCCACCCTTACAAGTTTAGTCAGATTGAAACTTAACAGCAGATACAAATTTTATGACCATTAATGATTGAGTGAATAGTAGATGCAATTTAGACAACAAATACAAACTATTTCAAATCTAGAAATGTGGTGCAGACCTAGTAAATGTTAACAACAGCCTGTAGAGTGTTAGAAACCATCAGACATGACCACGTCAAGCTATTTTCACCCTCTTACGACCTCTAGTTTAGCATGAAATAGACCTCACTTCACATGACCTACTAACTCCATAAATTGACCCTCATAACAATAATTCCAATACTGTTAATAGAGCCCATGTCTCACCAAACCCAACAATATTGCGGAAGATGATCACGTCACTATAGAGAATCATTGTTCATGCCACTGTAGTGAATTATTATTCATATCACTGTAGTAAATCCCTCAAAATGATTCATCCTGCAAAATAAAGTCTCTAATATGCAATATTAATAAACCTCCAAACCCTTGTACAAATCCAAACTAAAGATATATTTGTTTCACACTAATTTTGTCTCCAAGGAGACTCATAAAATTACATTAACACTCTAGGTGATCTCCTCAATGAACTAGCTAGGGTGGAATCATTTCACCACTGAAACCAGATGCCCTAGGGTTTTCCTATCCCCAAGACCAAGAAGCTTTGAGAGCTCTCCAATATGAAAATGATAAATAATTCTAGCATGAATGTAAATAAGCCTCCAAAATGCCTTTTATATTTCTCACTTTAATTTTTTGCTCAAATATAATAAAGTGACTTTATTAAATTACCTTTTAATATTTCACTTAATGTCACTTTATAAAATATATAATTAATCACTTAACATTACCTTTTTGTAATATTTGCTTTTCCTGCTAGGTAATATTAAATAATTAAATAAATGAATTCCCTTCTCCCACCTTTAGCCTACAGGAATTAAATAGGCTAAAATAGCACCCTGGGTGATCATAGAGAAGGGGACATTATAGCTTGGTCCCTAATAGATACATGATATGAATTATGACAACTTTGGCAAGCACACAAGATCTGCATGATATGGATCATGATAAATTAAAGACAATTGTGCATGATATAGATCATAGCATTGATCATATAGTAATGCAGAGTAAATAGAGCAAGGTAGGCACACCAATCATAAATGCACAACACCACACAGAGTAAAATAGGAAAACATTGTCACACAAACAAAACAATAGAGAAACAAAACAATCAAAGCAAACAAGCACAAGCGTGTGACACAAAGTACATAACAAAAGCAAGGAGCACACATCCAACATAGAGAAAACAAGAAAGAAAACACATCACATACACCAAAATAAAAACTATAGAGAGGCAAAGCAAAAAGTATCATTGAAGTCACAAGTACAATAAGAACATGAGCATATATAGAATCACTAAGCACATAAAGGTACATGCAATTGTCAAGATAGACCAAAATATATAAGATCAAAGCCTAATATGATAAAGGAAATCACAAAAGATAGAATCTAAAGTGTTGCTAGGAGATTCCCCCTAAATGCACTTAGAGTAATCATGCAAGGTGCCTCCATGATCCAAATTCTTGATCTAGTATGTTATCCATTGACCTAACTACTTCAACTATTCTCATCTATGTAATAAATAATTGAAAGACATTTCTTGACAATTCACGTAAGAATATTAGGTAGAAACGTGCACAAGGAGTTTCCAAAGTTAGAAGAAGTTTTAGAATGATCTATACACTTTGGGAGCATCCCTCTATTTTGATGCAAACCTGGCACCATGACCTTTCAAAAAAATCCATGTCAATGTCACACCTTTAAAAAAAAAACAGTGATGGGGTTGTGTCTTATTATTAAATTGCATGACCTAAGTTCAAATAAGTAATGGTTACAAACATGGCTTGTTTTTGGACTTTCTATCGGTTTAGTTCATCACCTGGGTGATCTGTGTACCTATTTTTTCTAATATTTGTATAAATATAGGCATTTGGGAGAGGCAAAAGCATTTAATAGAGTTGGGTTTAGTAGTGTAGTTTTAATTCTTGAGTCCATGAGTCAGTGTTCCATTATTTGCCTAGTTGGTGTTGTTTGTTAGGTGTTCTGAATTGTCTGAGAAGAGTTGTAAGAAGTTGGAAAGTATTGTGCAGGCATTTGGGTAATTTTGAATTGTAAATGTGTCTATGAAGGCCACTAGATGGCACTAACCCTATACTTGAGAATGATATAGTGGAAAGAAGAATAAGCACCTCACTTTGCTCAAGTTTTCTCATATTGAGTTTCTCTAGCCTAAATCTTTATGTTGTGTTTTGCGTATTTCCTCTGCTTTCTTTTTGTTTCTATTTATTTCATGTACAACACTTAACATCTCTATTTTTCCTAAGAAAAGTGAGGCATAACAGTAAACAAACAAACATGTATGTATTAGGAGATGAATAGGATTCATATTGATGAATTGTGAGTGGACTATACACCAAATTATGAATCAGATTGGTATCAAAGCTGATTTAATTCCATTGTGTATGGTTTTTGTGTGACTATTATATTAGTTTTATGCCCATTACTTGAGCATCAAGTGCTAGTGGTGTAGTGGTGATGGTATCATAGTTTCCTTACAACAATAGTTTTTCATAAAGAAGTGGAATAGACAAATCAGAGGCATGGCCCACAGTGGTGAAGAAACACCTTCGTTTGATGAAGAAAAATTCTACAAGCTAGAAGAAGATGTTGCTAACATCTCTCTATCCATGATCAAGATGGATAAGCTTAAGAAGTTGGACTCTATTATGAGGATTCTCATGGTGAAGCTAGGCATTTCTATAGAAGCTCTGAAAGCAAGGGAGGAGATGAAAGCTCCTGAACACGAGTAGGTGAAATAAAATCCCTAGACCAACCAAGCTCCACTACCATTCAAAGCTCAAGCAAAGATTGAGATTCAATCATATGAAGGAGAGATGAATGCGGAGAGACAAGATAATTGGCTAACTCAACTTGAGGTATATTTTAGTTTGCATTAGATTAATGAGAATCAATGTATTTATTTTGCAAAGTCAAAATTAACCAATCATGCTTTAACTTAGTTGGAAAGTTATGTTCATACCTTGGTTGTTAAGAAGCTTCTTCCAATCACTAAGTGGGATGAATTTAACTAATCAAGAAATAATTTTATCTTATTTGTTGTGAGGAAGAGAAGTTTACATATTGATAATATCTTAGGCAAAAACAAGGCCAAAGTGTGTAGGAGGATACAAGTGAGTTCTTCAAGAAGGTATCCCAAATGGGAAAGGATATAATGAATAGTGACCTGCTAATATGTGGGTGGTCTCCATAGCCATTTGAGGAGATCCATGCTCTTGGCCAAGCCTACGGTTATAAATGAGGCTTGTTCTCAAGCTCACAACATAGAGATGGATCAAAAAAAGGGTCTATCTACCTCTTCAAACACATCAAAACAACAATGTGGTTCTAAGCAAAAGGGGATAGGTAAATGGAAAGGTAAGCGTAATGCTACTACTAATTTTTCTCAAAAAAATATTGAAAGACATTGTGGACATTGTGATGTTGATAGTCATTTAGAAGGAAAGAAAGAAAGAAATTATATTAATGTCCACAAATGACCAAAAGTAGGTCAACGAGACTCAAGAATAGAATAATTAAAAATAAGTTCTAGGAAGAGGGAATCCTAGAAGTGAACTAAAGAAATAAAAGTACAAAATACAAAATAGAGTAGTGTGCAAATAACACAAGTGGAAATGATATCAATACAAATAGCAATAAAGGGCAAACAAAATCCCTAAAAGCATGTGCCAATGAAGACCATAGGGAAATCTTATTGAATGTCTTTATTTGTGACTGAAGCTGAGGAGCATCTTAGTCATTATCAATCACTATGAAAGATCAGATAATGCTCATCAAGGAGTACATAGCGCTGGAGGAGCCAGGTTAGGGGATCCTAGGAGGAAGTAAGATACTTCCTCTAGAATATCCCCTAACATCCAAGGCTGATGTAACTCCTATAGTAGAAAAAAACTCATAATATTAGCTTGTCCCTATGGTTTGGAGTCAGCTGGTAAGTAGTAGATCCATGTCGCTAAAAAGGGATAGAGCCATGCCAATAAGAAGGAGAAAAGCCATGATGTTGAGGGAAAATAGGCTTGGGGATATAAGTAGTTTGATTAGTAATGGTCTCCTAAGAGAAGCACTGCCTAATTGATCTATTAGGTCTGATGTGTGTTGTACCAGTGTCCAAAGGATGCTTAGTGCTTCTAATTGCCTATATGGACTGGAAGAAAGAGGTGATCAACATGAGGGCTCTAGAGTTTTTAGGCTCCTCCTATAGGGATCTTTGCCATAGGGTGATGACCTCATCAATCTAAAGAGCTAGGCACTACTGGTTTATATATCTAAGGAAAGTTACTAGAGTGTTGTTTGAGTCATTGTAGAGCCAATCATATCTTCTGTGAATCTCATAATAAATGGGTTATCTAAAAATTAAGTGTTCCTCAGTCTCCACATCCTGTAGGGAGCAAAGATGATAGATCAAGTCTTGGTGGAGGATGTGACGATCTATTTCAACTCGTAACTAATGAGAACATACTCTCATCTGGCCAAAGGAAACCTCAAGCCATGGGACCAATGGCATTGGAGATAGTGAGGACGATAAATACTACCATACACTACTTATAAGAAATGATCAACATAACAAACAAGCTTGGTGCTGAGTGTATGTAACAATCCTTGCCCAATCTGCCCTTAATTGTCTCAATTTGTTGCCTTGTAATTTTTTTAAACACTTTGTATGCAAAGTGCTTCTTGTTGGTTTTATCAAAGTTTGATGATTCGTTTGAATGATGATGGATTAAAGCTTCAAGTGTTTATATGACAATGCAAGAATGATAATGCTAAGTTCTAGATGCAAGAATGACTTCTTTTTTTGTTCTTTCCTATGTAATTAGATGAATTCACAAAGCAAACTAATCACCTATAGCCAATAGACATTTAGTCAAATAGTTGGCATGCAACCTAATATCTAAATTCAAATACTCAAAAGATAATTATAAATGACCAGAAACTTGTGATTCTTATTTGTATTGATGATTTGATATAATGTTCCACTAGACTAGCCAAGACTCTTAGCATAAACAAGAATTATAATTATATGGTATGATAGTATGAAATATGCACACCTACAGCTGTAAATATAAAGTATACTAAAAGATGAATTGTATGTAATTAAACTTGGTTGGATTGAGGCACCCTTGAGAATAGATGAAGGAGCAAGCAATTTCCATGTGAAAGGATGATCTCCCAAGCCAACCGCCCCTATTCTGGTCTGATCTCAAATTTGAAATAATATGCAATGAATATGCATTTTCTCAAGCATCTAATATCATCTTCATACTCCAAGGAAGTGGGTGCACCAAGCCAAGCAAAGAATTGATGCAAATTGGAACCCCCATAAGCAAAAACGTCCCTCCTAATGGCATCCTTCCTTGACTGTAAATATCTGATTTCTCTACAATGCAATATGTTCTCTTAACCAAGGAAAATTGATGCCGAGCTATATAGAAACCAACACCAAAATATAGTTATGAAACCTCTACAAATTCACCAAATCAATTTCTCCAAAATTGGCCAATGGCCACAAATTTTGCTCCAATTGAGATGATTGAAATATCACCTCCAAAATGCAACCCTTCAAGAGATATTTCACTCCCTCATTTATTATATCAATGGGAGTTATCATTCCCAAAGACAAATTGATTCACTGTAGAAAAATCTAGGCTCCACAAGCATACCAAAACAAAGACACATCAAATCGGAATGATCCATAATGGCAGCCCACACCTCCCTTTATACTTTTTTTTCTTTCCTTCATTTGGGAAGCTTCTAGAAACATCATACTATTTTATTATTATTTTTACCTTTTAATATATTATATTTGCACTTTAATATAAAATAATGAATAATAACATAAAGTACAAATATAACATCATTTTGTAACATGAGCTTTCTAAAAATAGAAACATTCTAATAAATCATTAGAAAACCTCCAGAATATGTCATAACTTCCCCCAAAAAAACCAACTACCATTTGGGTAACTATGGAGAACGACCCTCTAATCATGTTGTATTAGCCTATGAGGGCCACTGATAGGCTAATCATGCTGAAAGTACAATGTCTAGCTAGAAGGGGACATTATAGTGTAATATCCCCAAATAGGACAATTTTTTGAATTTTGGATTTATTTGAAAACCCTATCCATGTTCGGATCCACTCCTTAAGAGTACAATTGATTACTTTTGTATCAGCAACTAAACATGGAATTGAACCAGAAGTAATAAGTAACTAGAATTCAGAAACAACAAATAATAGGAGATACAAGAAACAACCAATCTTGTATTAAACTCTTCCAAAATACAATGAAGAAATCTCACTCTTCCCACACCTCTTGGGTGTACATTAGTTCTCTCAAAAGTTCTCTCTCTCAATCAATTACAATCAACTCAATAACCGAGTTGTTATTCCCTTACTTACCAAGCAGACCTTCTTAATCTTGCACACTTGCAGATCTAACTAGTCTTGCTTACCATGTAGATCTTCCCTGATCTTACACACCCTGCAGATCAACTGATCTTACACTTGAGGATCTAATCCTTAGTCCTTCATCCTTGATTACAATACAGCCCCATGGGTCTCTTAAATAGATCCCAATACAAACAATAATTAGAAACGCGGACTCAAGACTAAAATTAGTCTTTACATGCAAACTAACTATTCGTCTAAAATTAGAATAGTTCTAGAATGCACAAATGACCGACGTCAGTCTTTGTCTATCTGGAGATGACTGACGTCGGTTCCTGTCTGACCAATGCCAGTCGACGCCTAATCGATGCCAGTTGCTGTGTAACTAAACATTGCCGACATTGATTAATCAGACCGACGTCGGTTACTGTGACACTCAGCAACCCCCACCATTTTCATAACAATGAAACTTTTAGCTCCACAAATTAACAATCCGAATATGTAAAATTCTGATTTTTGTAACATAAAACCCTAGCTGCCAAACACTTCCAAAAATTGCTCAAAAATATGTTAAACCCTGAGCAACAATTGGCTGATCCAAACAATCAATTATTGCCCTTCAAAAGATGAATTAATCCTCCAAACCCTAGGCACCCCAAACTGAAATAATGAATTGAAAATTGTAGTTGTTCTACCATACAACAAACTTTATAATACCCTCAATAAATTGCACAAATATTATTGGATTGAAAGACAAATTTTTTATGAATTTTATGAATGTATTTAAGGCCAAAAACCCCGTCAAACCAAATCACCCAAGCTGAAATATTATAAAATTATTCCAAGATAATATTGACCCTCAAATAAGGTCCAAACCTCCTTCAACACAAGTCACCTATATGCAAAATATTAGAATATATTTTATAAATGTCTTAAGGGCATAAAATCACCCAAAAGCATGAGAATTCATCCACCAAAAAAGTTGCCCACTTCCAAAAGCAAGTCACCCATCTGAAAATAGAAAGAATGGTGTTTCAAACTCCTTTGTATAAATTGATAGCTCAATGGCAGCCTCTAAGTGAAGCTACCCCAATGAAGAAAGAGGGTTTGCATCCTCTAACTCTTTGCTTGAAGGGTTTTGTCTTCAAAGCAAATGGCTTAAGCATTTTCACGCTAAAAGACCAAGATTTGAATATCAAACATAGCATGAACCTCTCCAAATGATTCCTCTTTTTCCCTATATAGCCTTCCAAGTGTGGCACCCAAAATGGGAAGGGAGAGCAACTCAAATGTTAAAAAAGACCTTTTCCTTATGATCATTTTAAAAATCAATTAAACATCCATGACCCTTAAAGATCCCCTTATTAAGTGAATTAAAAAAACATAAAGTAACTTCCAAAAAGGTACCTTTTACATATATTCAATCATAATCACTTAATTCTCTTTCCCTTCTTACTTGTCCACCCTCAAAATTTAGTTAAAGTTAAGGGTCTTCAATGATGTCCCTATCAAAAGAGGGACATGGCAATCCTCTCTGCCCAAAATTACTGGTCCTCAAGCAATAAAAGTAACCAAAGTGTTATTTCCACCATAGGCCTTATGCAAAACGTGATCCTAGGCCCTTTGCAATGAAGAGAGCCCTCTTAATGAAGCCTTCTACTACTGTAGATGAAGTTTCCTTACTATTCATGTAAGCTGAAAATGAATAAACAATAGTACCATATCCTTTTGCCTCTTGCCATTGAGTCCATGTATTTCAAAAATGCCAATAAGATGATAAAAATAAGAAAAAATTCTGAATTGGCATCACAAAGGTGGCTGGAAAAATGTGTTCCAACAAGGTGATCTTCAAGTATTGAGGCCTTGATTGCCCTTATATCAGCACCTGCACAAGAAGAAAACACATTAGTCCAAAAAAAAGTCTTCCATTTCACTTTTGTATCTTTGTTAATGCCTTCTTCATGAGGTATGGCTACAAATTCCCCATTGCTAGGTAGGGTACAACCCTTAACATCCTCTATCAGCCTTCAAACTAATTTTTCTTCCTAACAACTTGCTACCCCAAGTGTACTTTTCCTTATGAAACTCATAACAGTTGTATGTATCCTTGATTCCACCCCTCAAATTCTCAATTTTGAACCTCTCAAGGGATGGAAACTCACATGGGAGTTGTGACTCCATCCTTGGTCCACATACACATTTTCCTTCTCACCTTAGAGAGAATCAACTCCTTAAGAAACCTAAACCAATTGTTATGTGGCTTGCATTGGCCTCCAATATCCTTGCAAATATTCAATGGGGCCAACCAATCTATCACCAATTTGGCCTCCAACAAACCCTTCACATCTAAGCCCCATAAGGAAAACATTATGAATCCAAGAAATAAGCCAAAGGGATGAGAGTTATCAAAGAAATAAAAACTAAGTAATGTCAAAGAGTTACCCTTGATATACATGTTGATAATCCTGGGAACACATGTTGAGTCCCACAAACATTGGAATTGCATACCTTGGGGAAGTGGTGCATCAATTGGATCTTTGACACCAAGGAAAGACCCAAACTTCCTTATGAATTCAGATTTAATAAGGTGTTGTTCATCATTCCTTTTCACCTTGTTCAATTTATATATACTCAGCTAAAGTTACCCATTTGTCCCTTCGATAATACCAACACCAAGTGTCCCCTTGAATTTATACCTTGGGGTGCATTTATCTAGCTAGGTTAGCACCTTGTTCATCACATTCTTAGAATATATACTTATCTAAATTGACATAAAAAACTCGAAAAAACTTGAGTGCATTTGCAATCTCTTTCCAATGCAAATTTTAGAATTTCTTATCCTCCTTACATATGGAAATTCAATCCTTCTCAACACTAATTTCAAGCATTTATTTTCAGAATTGGTAGGGCTTAGAGAAAAAGAAATTAAATAATTTCTTCCATACCTTGGTAGCAAACTAACATGGTATTCTTTCAACAAACCCTTGATCACTCTAACATGCCTTAGAAACCAGCTCATGCAAAAATGAATTTGAAAGGCTTTTACATACCTTAAAAGTTGTTCTATGACCAATTTATTGATTTTTTTTATAAGGGTAACCTTTTTCCATTTTTTCTCCACTCAACAAGCCATGTATGTGACCCATTTCCTTCATGAGAGTTGGTTGTTCCAACTCAGAAAAAACAATTTGTCTTGTCACCCCTATTAGAATCCCTTCATGAATCATGCTCTTCATCCTCTTGGATATTGTCCCCTTGGGGTGCCTTATGCAAACCATGTAGAATCACTTCTTTCCCATTTGCATCAAACTTGAGCTCCATTGTTTGGAAACTTTGTGTGTACTCCCCAAGAGAGTGAAACCATTGTATACCAAGTACAAGGTTGGTCTCTCTAATACCAACCACACAAAAATCATCCTCAATGAGATGTGCTCCCATTATGATGCTCAACTTGGGGACTTTAGTGGTACAAGGGATGGTGAAGCCATCTGCTAGAATCACCCAAAAACCATTAAACTCAATAGATTACAACCCACACAAAGCAACCAATTTCTTATCAATGAAATTATGAGTAGTTCCACTATCAATGAGAATAATGGCATCCTTACCTTTCAAATTACCTTTTACATGAAAGGGATAGTATCTAGGGGTCCCCGATAAGGAAGCAAAGGTGCCATCCAATTTTTCTCCTCCAAGGATCTCCAAGTGCTCTTATTCATAAATGGCTGCCCCTTCTTCTTCACCTTCATCTTCTTCATCTAAATGTACCTCAATGTAGTGCAATTGACCCTTCCCATGACAATGGTGACCCAGTGTCCAAGGTTCTTTACAATCAAATCACAACTTCTTCCTTTTTAATTCATTTCTTGTCTAATAATTCCCTCTTGGCAACTCTCTTTGTTGTCCCAAACCCTGCTAGTTTTGGCCTATCAAACTACCCCAAACCATGCTAGTTTGGCCTATCAAATTGCCCCAAAGGAGCTGATATGGTGGTCCAAAAGTGCTGCCCCATGGCTGTCCCCACTTATTGTCTTTTGGTTGTCCAAAAGGCTTGAAAGAATTAGTTTTTTGTGAAATAAATGGCAAAATTTTACCTTGTGGTGCCAAGGGCTCAAGATCAAGGGCCTTTTGAATGGATCCTTGGAGAGTAGAAGGGTCAAAATCCTTGACCAAACCCCTAATAAAATCAGCCAAGCCCTCCATGAAAAGAACCACCAACCTTCTTTCTAAAACATCTATTACCATGACTGAAAGCCTCAAAAATTCAGTCACATACTTATCTACAATATCCTTTTGTTTTAATTGTGCGAACTCTCTAAAATGTAGCTCTGGATCATCCCTATCAAATCTTTCAATAATCCTCTTATTGAAGTCTTCATAAGATGAAATGAGTTGGTGCCCTTGAGTGACGAAACCGTGATACCACCGTTCATGGGCAGCCCCTTCCAAGTGTAAGGTAGCAAACTGAATGGCCTCTTTTTCCATCATAAGTCTAAGAGAAAAGTATGTATCCACCTTTTGAACCCAAGCCCTAGCTGAACTCTTCAGAGAACCATCAAAATGTGAAAGTGAGACTTTTCCCAATGCATGGTGGGATCCTCCTTGGCCACCCTTTTGCTTTTGGCCAGCCCTATTACCACTTAATTGGCCATGCTTCCATGAAGTGAAAACTAAAAAATCCATTTGATCCCTAAAAATAGCTAGATATATCATGTCTTCATTATAATCTCTCAACAAATTACCCCTCAATGTGGGTTGTGTTGACGTAAGAGATTGCACCCTTGGCAGGAGGCAAAGCTCCTACCTTCTCTTCGCAACTATGGAAACTCCCCTCTCGCCTGTGGGATTGGTGAAGCTAGAGGGGAGAGTCTCTAGATAAGGGCTAGCTCCCTTTGATGCATCATATTCATTCCAGCAAGTGCAAATACAGATATATATATATATATATATATATATATATATATAATGGGGGGAGGGTGAAAAGGGAGAAAGATTTTCAGGAAAACAAACTACTCTAAGGAGGTGATACACCAAATGAAATGACCTTCTCACATCCACACTTGAAACTAGACAAATGCATACATACGCTTCACACTTGGTAGAAAAACCAGACTGTAAAAGCTTGACAGGGAGGTTTGAATGAAAATACAGAGAATAGAGGTTCACCAAAGGTGCAGTGAAATGCACACTTGCAAGGTAACTGCTATTTTTGCACCTTCAAATAGAACTCTCCTTACTAGTCTGCAGAAAGGACACTTTGTAGACAATAGATACATTGGTATTGGACCTGTGAAATCACCAAGAAAATAATGACTAAACACAAATCAACACTCAACACATACACATAAAATGTCTATCCAAGATAGAGGTAAAAATTGTGTTTATTGATTTAGGTGGAAATTTTGCCAGGGCTACGCCTTACAAAAGTGAAAGATGTTTCTTAAAAATGACAAGTCTGTAATATATAAGAGAAGCAAGGAGGCCCATTTGGCACTCCTTTTTTTTACAAGTGGCCTATCGCATCCCTTCATTGGTAAGAATAAGTCACTCACAACATTAATGAGTTGTGCGCTTTATCTATTTGAAGTCTACCTTTTCAAGGTTAATACACAGTTTGTCCACCTATTAAATGTAAAATGGAGAAACCAGTTGCGTTACTAGCTGTTTGCATCCTTTAGTGATCAATTACAACCACTATTTCACCTGCTAGAGTCACTTCTCAAATTGGCACTTCCTTTCGCCACTTGGACTAACTGCTTGCTCGTTCCATGCTTGTCTCCTTGTCTTTTCCCAATTTTGTCTCTTCTAGCTCCTTCGGCCCTCGGGGGCAAATTCTTAGCAGGTCACTACATTCTGGGCCCTTGGTGAGCTTTCTCTCAGTTTGAAAAGGAACAACTATTTCACTTTGTTAACTTTGACGTTCATACGGCCGTCATTAGTTTGAAAACCAATGGCTAATCTGCTTTGTTGAACTTGACAGCCTTCAAAACGTCTTCAGGCCCGTCAAAATGTCATCAGGTCCTTTGCTGGCCTTCTATGGCTTTGCTTTCATTTTAACACTCTCTTTGCAGGCACCTTTTGCCTTTGTATTTCCTTAGCACCTTCCTGAAGGGAAAGTGACCCCCCGGTCTTGAAAGTGCCCTTTGCTTCGTATATTTTCCGTGGACTTTTGTCCACGGACATTTTCCTGCAGACAAAAAGTCTGCAAAAATTCTCCTGGGTTTGGCCTTTGCTTAGAAGCGCACCCGAATTCCTTCGGACTTTTGTCCAAAGGAATTTGGGCTTAAACCAATTTTGAACTTAGACCAATTTTAAAATTAGACAAATTTGGGACTTACCCAATATTTTCCATTAAAGCGTATGCCCCCCGCAAGGACAATTTGAAATTTGAAGACTCCCCTTTGGTCGCGAACATACCCTTGAACCGAGCCATTGAACCAAAAATGATTCAACCATTGTGTGCGATGATAAATGAAATAAAGCCGATGAACTTCTGCCGATTAAACCACCTAGTTAAACCAAATGTCGAACCATCCCTTTGAACCAAGCCTATTGAACCAAGCCCATTGAACCAAGAATGGTTCAATGGTTCAACCATTGCATGCTAATGAATTGTTGAACCAAGCCGATTGATTGAACTGGGCTGATGAACCAAGTATTGAATCAAACTGATGAACTTCTCTCGTTGAACCAATCCGTTGAACCAAGAATGTTTCAACGGTTTAACCAGTGATGAATCGAGATGTTGAACATGAAGATGGACTTTTGAACCAAAGGTCTAAGAACCACTTGAACCAGGCCATGAACTTCTCATTAAACTTGTGCAACCTAAAAATGACTGCCATTGAATAGTAAGGGAAGAAGGGGACCAAAAAATTTGCTTGTGGGCAAAATTGGTCAACAGGTTGCAACTCTCCATCTAGAATGACAACTTCTTTCAAAAAAGTACGTTGATTAGGCCTGCATGTAGCTTTTCCAACCCCTTTAGAAGGTTGATCTATGAGGTTGTGTCTTCCAAAAGCACTACCATCCCCATTGGATGGTTTGTCACCTCCCATCTCCTTTATAGTGCAGACAAATTCTGCCATCATAGCAGTCATTTATTCTTGGACCTGTGTACCTATAAAACCTTTGTTCTTCTCTATTTTCTACCTCATTCCTTTGTTGATCCAAATGAGAGATAGTTTTTATTTGTGGAATTTCTTCCAATTTATTCTTACTCAAGTAATATCTTAATTCTTTATCATCCTCTTGCATGTATCACCTTAAAAAACCATGACTAGTCAAGATATGACTCTGATACCACTGTAATGTTCCCAAATAAGACAACATTTTGAATTTTGGATTTATTTGAAAACCCTAACCAAATATGTAAATTCTAATTTTTGTAACAACAAACCCTAGCTACCAAATACTTTCAAAAATAGCTCAAAAATATGTTAAACCCTAATCAACAATTGGTTGATCCAAACAAGAAACTATGGCCTTTCAAAAGAGGAATTAATCCTCCAAACCGTAGGCACCCCAAACTAAAATAATGAATTGAAAATTGCAACTTGTAACTATTCTACCATTCAACAAACTTCACAGAACCCTCAATAAATTTCACAAATATTATTGAATTGAAAGACAAATTTTTTATGAATTTTATGAATGTATTGGAGGCCAAAAAACCCCCCAAACCAAATCATCCAAACTAGAATATTATATAAAAATTATAGAATTATTCCAAGACAATATTGACCCTTAAATAAGGTCTAAACCTTCTCCAAGGCAAGTCACCAATATGCAGAATATTAGAATAAATTTTAAAAATGTCTTTAGGGCATAAAATCACCCAAAAACATGAGAATTCATCCACCAAGCAAGTCGCCCACTTCCAAAAGCAAGTCACCCACATAAAAATAGTAAGAGTGGTGTTTAAAACACCCTTGTAGAAATTGATAACTCAATGGTAGCCTCTAAGTGAAGCTACCCTAATGAAGAAAGAGGGTATGCATCCTCTAACTCTTTGCTTGAAAGGTTTCATCTTCAAAGCAAATGGCTTAAGCATTTTCGTGCTAAAAGACCAAGATTTAAATATCAAACATAGCATGAACCTCTCCAAATGATTCCTCTTTTTACATTTATAGACTTCTAAGTGTGGTGCCCAAAAGGGGAAGGGAGAGTAACTCAAATATTTTAAAAGACCTTTTCCTTATGATCTTTTTGTAAATCACTTAAACATCCATGACCCTTAAATGTCCCCTCTTTAAGTGAAATAAGAAAACATAAATTAACTTTCAAAAAGGTATTTTTTACATATATTCAATCAGAATCACTTAATTCTCTTTCCCTTCTTACTTGTTGATTAGTCTTTGGGAATTAGTTAAGGCTAAGGGTCTTCAATAATGTCCCTATCAAAAGAGGGACATGACACTGAGTGGCTCACGGGAGGGAGTTCTAGGTGGCTTGGATATATTGATTATAGATGTCCTCTCTAGTAGCTCTAGTGATGACATTCTTCGTGGGAAGGAGCTTCAGAGAGGGGGGAGAGGTGTACAGGGAAAACATGAAAAGGGGTAGCCTATTAATAGAGATACTATAGAAAGAAGACATTACCTAGTCTCAAATTACCAACAATGTTGGCTTCTGGTGGGGACTAATGAATCAATCCTCTCTTAAGAGCAAAGTGTTAAATAGGGATATCTCTCACAACCAGAAGCAAAGTCTACCAAGTATCTGAGTTTATGGATGTCTCTCATGACTAGAAGCTTAAAGATAGTCTCAAGGCGTAACAGCTAGGTGGCATATTCATCTTGGACAATGTAATGTCCCCATTTTGAAATTAAATAAAATTATTACTAAAATAAAAAGTATTATTAAATACTTAAAATAAAGAATTAATAGTCTAATTTTCTTTTCACTTAAGTTGGGATTTTTTTGAGGTTCTGTTATAGCTTGGAATTGCACCCTTGTGAGAGATTTATTCAGGCTCCATCACTTCCAGCTATAAGCATGGGGACAACCTCAAGATGTGGGTATCATTTGGTGAGGTTGAACCTCTAAGATTTGTTATGAGGCTAGTTCCTCAAGTGCTTCACTTTAGCTCTTGATCTCACACTAAAATCTACTGTCAACTAAGGAAAAGGGATAGGAGGATTACTTGAAAAGAAATCTAAGATAAGGGAGGTGATGCACCAAAAGCAAGTGATCCACATGGTCTAGGGAATGACACTAATTCAATGTAAGATAAGTTTGCTTACACAACCTCCTAATCAACTAACTTGCATAAATGTTTCATAAACTAGGCTCATTGAACCATATGTGAAACAAAGAGGGATTTCTAAATCCACATTAAGCATCTATTAATGGCGAAAAAGCTCAAGTTTAGACCTAAAACTAACTGGAAAACACCTAAAAATAAGCAAGAAAGAAGGACAATAAGGTTGAAAGGATGCTTCTTCACAACTCTATTGTGCACAAGCTAACTCAACACAATTTTTAGACAAAGAGATAGGTAAAATAATCTTTATTGCTTCAAAGGTCTATTACACAGTGATTTTCATAGATTGATTCTATCATCAATCTAGGGATCATTTTCTTGGCTCCAAGGCCTCTATTTATATAGCAAATGGGGAAGAGAGAAGGAGGAAAAAGAAGAAGTCACTGATGGTGGGAATTCTGACATTGCACTTTTTTGTTTTCACAAAATGCACCACTCAGGATCACTTGGCAATCCTCTCAAGCCCCTCTCATCTTTAAGTTTTTCTTTTGGTGTATCTAAGAAACCATGTTGTGAGTATTTGGAATGTCTCCTCTTGGTATCATGTATTTAAGCATCGAACAATGATTACAGGCAGTGAACCATGGCAGATGAGAGCCTTCATAACTTCCAACTACCAACCACTTGGACTCTCCCATGCTCATTAGTATCCTTGTGCCACTTGTCCTTTACTAATTGGTTCTTTTTTCTCTAGCTCATGCCATGTGGTAGCCTTTCATTCATTACATCATGATTCTTGCATTATTGGACCCAGCTTAAGTCGAGCATTTGGAAAATCCTAATTTACTCTATGTAGAGTAATTCAGGTTCTTTAGCCTCTCCAACTTTGGACTTTCCTGAATCCTTCACTTATAAAGCTTTTTAAGTAGAGTACTTGGAGAAACCTGATTTACTCTATGTAGAGTAATTTGAGTTCTCTAAGCCTACTTACTTCGGGCTTGTCCATCTTGAAGTCTTTTAACTTTGTTGTTTCCCAAGCCTTAAGACTTCAAGCTTTTTAAACCCAATTACTTTTAATAGCTAGTCACTTATCCTAATTTTGATGTCCAATTGCCCATCATTTCCTTTGGAGACTTAGTCTTGAGCTTCCTTCTCAACTTATTTATTTTTTGAAAATCTCTGGAAGGAATTCCTTTGGAATTTTTATCTGCATTTGTAATCAAAAACTACCCTTCAATATTTTCACAGTGGACTTTCCCAAAGGGTAAGAGACCCTTTAGGCTTTTTGCATGTCCCCTCAAATTTCTGTAAATGATCCTCCCAAAGGGAAAGATACCCTTTGGTAATTTTGAAGTGATCCTCCCAAAAGGTAAAATACCCTTCAGGAAACTTGCAACTGTCCACTTGGAGAAGAAAGAGCCCTTTAGATTTATGAAGTGTACCTTTAGAAAAGTTGACTGGCCCCTTTTACCCTAAGAAGGTCCTTCAACATTTTGAAAAAGACTCATCCTTTGAAGAACCTGAGAAGCACTATTTTTTAAGACCAAATCAGTTTTGTCGAGCCCTTTTACTTATTTCAAGTTTTTGATTGCTCACAACTTATGAAGTAATCAAATAGTGCTCCTTGGAATACCTAAAATACACTATCCATGAGTAATTCAGGTTTGTAAACCCAAATTACTTCTACTTATAAAACCTTTAGAAGCTAAGCACTATTGGAAACCTGATTTGCATTGTGCCCTCAGAAACCCAAAGTTGTCACTACTAGAAAACCTGAAGTCCTCCTAAATACTTGCCATTTTCTTGTTTGAAAGCTCCCTTTTTCATACTTAGGCAAATTTTGATATGTGGGCCAAAAGTGGCCAACATGTTCATGGGCTTATTTAGCCCTTAAGTGATTTTAAAAGTAAATTATCCTTATAATACATTAACTCTTCCTTCATAATTTAAAGGTGGATAGAAAAAGGGGATTTGTATTTCAGTTGAGATTATGCATTTTTAGACATTGAAATTATTGATCAAGTATGTCAATCTTGTTCACCACAATTTTAGGACAAAAACCTTCAAGTGTGACAAAGGTTTGGAGACAAAAACCTTATTTCCTACATTCAAGGCAACTCTATTTAAGACCTATAATTGTGCTTCAGATTTGCATGGTTGCATGCAATTGGACCTACAAAGGTGTTTTAGAATGCCACCTTCATTTGAATTGAAGTGAACCCTTAGAGAGCTGATTTTAGATAAAATTATATGTCTTGGAGGTTGGTGACTTACATTGAGAGGTTGCTAGCATGGTTTGGAGCCATCCCATTGGGTGGCGAGTTGATTTGGTCAAGAGGAAGTCCCCTCTTGGGAGGGTTGCTCTACATGAAGACCCCTTTTAGGGTTTGAATATTTAATTGTGAATTTTTCTAACTTGGGTGACTTGCCCTATGAGTGTTTGGGAGGTTAATTGGTGACCTTTTTATCATTATAATATTATGATTTTATTTGCAATATGTTTTGAGGTGTGCCATTGGCTTTTGTGGGAAGATTGTGAGGGTTTTGATGCCCAATATGCCCAGTACAAATAATAATAATTTTTGAATTGTTATTATTTTATTTTTGAATATTATATAGGCTTTTTGGTCAAGTTTGGCCCTTGATAGGGTAATAAAATTTTGAAATACTATTCTAAGTGTGGTGATTTGAGTTGGCTAAAGTTTGGTCATGATAATACCTTAATTTGATGTGGAACATTTCTAGTTATTTTATTCTGAATTTTCTATAATATTTGGAGTAATTTTGCAAGGGTTTGGATATTGGCAAAATTGAGTGTCATGGTGTATAAGGAGATTGATGTATGTAATATTGTCATTGATGTCAAATGATTAATGTTCTATCAAGCATTACATACAAAGGTGTTGAGTTATGTTGAGCTGAATAGATCAGGTGTAAAGTCCTCATGGAGATTGTGTGTACACCTTAAATTCCCAAAATAGTCATGTGAATGCCTCTACTAGTTTGTTGAATAAGGCTTAGTACATAGTTTGTTGGTAACTACATTTGCATTTAAGGCAACATCTGGAGTAAATAATCACATCGAGCTACTCAAGTTTTTGCCTATTCATTATGGTCCAAGTTCTGAGTCATGTAGATGGAAGGAGCAAAATTTATGCAGGTGCAAAACTAGGGCTCCCAGGTAGTTGAATGGTATCTAAAAACTTAGTCAAGTTTACAAGCTTGGTCTATTCTTTTAGAAAAGTGTCTTGGTCAATTATTTCATAAATATTGGTTAAGTCAATTCTTTCAAAAATATTGGTTAAATCAATTCTTTCAAAAATATTGGTAAAGATAATTCTCTCAGATAAAATGCCCACAACAAATAAGGGAAATCTTTCAAGAAAATATTAAAGGCAATTCTTTCAAAAATATTATCTCAAAGGAAACTTCTGAAGGAAATGAGTCCTGTGCAAAAATTTTGAAAGGTACTTTTGTAAAAATCCAAAGGGTAAGTGGACCTTTACAAAAAGCTGAAGGGTAAGTGGACCTTTACAAAAATCTGAAGGGTACTTTTACAAAAATCTAAAGGGTAAGTGGACCTTTAAAAAAATCCAAAGGGTAAGTGGTCCTTTAAAAAAAAGCTGAAGGATATGTAGACGCTTTCACAAAGTTGAAGGGTACATTTACAAATTACCAAAGCGTATGTGGACCTTTACAAAAAGTCAAAGGGTACATTTGTAAAGCCCCAAAGGGTATATGTCCTACGCAGAAGTTCTGAAAGAAATAAGTGAAGAAATAAAGGGCAATTAAATTGTCTCGAAGGATACTTAGGCTTTTTGTCAGGTAAATTATCTCAAAATGTCTTACACAAAAAGCCCGTGAAAATTATCTCGAAGGGCACTTGAACAAAAAGACCATGAAAATTGTCTTGAAGGGGACTTGGACAAAAAACCCATGGAAATTGTTTCTGAAGGGGAATTTGACAAAAGCCCACAACAACTTGTCTAAAGGGTTGTCTAACTGAAGAAAGGACACTGGAAAGTTTTGAAGTACAATTTACAAAAATCCTGAAGGGTAATTCGATTGAAGTTGAAGGACACTTGAAAGTGCCAAAGGATAATGACAGAGGACACAAGGCTTCCATGATAAACTCTTGAAGGACATATAGACAAAGATAAAGTTTGAACATATTTAAGACAATCAAAAGGAGTGAAAGTGAACCAATCATATAGGAAATATCGAGATGCAAGAAAGAGCTCAATGGTTAATGCATGAGAGATCGACAATTTTATTTCAAAAGTGGAAATATCTGACGATTCAAAATAGACAGTGAATAGTGCCAAATAAAAGATGAATAATTCTCATTTAACGATATGACCAAACAAATAGTGAGCTCAAAAAGTCTATACAAAGCTTGAGATTAATTGATCCAACTGATCAATCATTGATTAAACAAATGACGTAGTAATGACCTGAATCTAGTAGTTGCCAAACATAGTAAAGAGACTTGACCATTGCAATGTGATGCATGAACTGAGACATGAAAATCTTATAAGTCAAAATTGCATTGAATGAGAATCGGTTAAGTGTAGTTGAAGTATGAACGCAATTGGAAACATGAAACCATAAAATCCATTATATATACATGACTTCTAAAACATTATTGTGTTGTTGCTACCATCACAATTTTAAGAGTGAGTCATGAGCTACCACTGCTATTGTTGAAACTAAAAAAGTGCCATCAAAGAAAAATCGAAGGGTGTCAACTCAAGATGTATGTAGACACAGATTGAAAGAGAGTGGGACATAGAGTGAGGCAAAGAGGAAGAAAGAACACATAGAGAATGTACACAGATTAAGTAGAGAGAAAAAAAGCACATAGAGAATGTGTAGAGATTGATCAAAGAGGAAGAAAAAGAACACAGAGAATGAGTAGAGAGTGAGATAGAGAGAAAGAAAAGGCACACAAAAAATGTGTAGAGATTGAGCAGAGAAGAAGAATAAGCATACAAAGATTAATCCAAGAGTGAGTAGTTACAAACTAGACTTATAACAAAGAAACTGAACTAGATCATTTAAGAATCTATCTTGTATACTGGAGTTGTAGCTCCATAGTTATGATTGGTTGGTGCCATCAAATAAACTAAGTTAATGCTCAGTTAGGGGATTGGAATCTATTTAGGGTTGGTGCCCTTAAATCTTGTAACCAATAAGGTTAAACTAAGTTGGTGCACAGTTAGGGGATTGGTGTCTCCTAAGGATATGTGTCCTTGAATGTAACCAGTGTGGTTTTTCTAGTGAGGTAATTTAACTGTGAGGTTGGATTAGAACAGTAGATTCTAGCAGCTATTCTCACCATGGTTTTTCCCTTTGGGTTTTCCACATATAAATCTAGTGTATTGTGCTTTTGTGTGTGTGCCCTCTACATTTGTTCTTTGATATGCATATGTTTTTGTATCTTCATTAAAAAGTTAAACTAGTTTTTAGCTGATCTACTGATTCACCCCCCCCCCATGTTCAACATTAGAGACATCTTATGATAGGAAAAAGGTGGCTGTAAGCTATCATAAAAATTAGACTTGAAAGGGTAGAGATAGATGGGAATCGCACCTTATAAGTAGCAGCTAAAAAGGTATTTTATTATATCTACTTTGGGAGAAAATTGATTTTAATTTGGCATGCTTATTGGAGAAAAATTTGATTTGAATAGTGGCTGGAAGTTAGCATTTAACCTTGGCATCTTGGCACCTAGGGTTTGTATTTTGATTTGGTCATTGGATAGTGGTATATTTTAGATTGTATCAGCACTAAGATTTGCTAGTTTTCAAGGAATATTCTTATATTTGTTTGGGTTTACAATAAGTTTTTAGAATTAAGGAAATTTCCCTATTCAGGGATATTACAGAAAAATACATTGAGAAACTATCCACTTGTAACCGATCATGCATTAGAACATGAGAGTTTGGATCCTCTCAATATGGGCCTAGTCAACGACGCTCAGGCTAGGTCCCCAAACATTTAAACCATTCAAAATTGTAGGTATGATTTTATCAAAAAGTCATAACTTGGAAGGGATGTCCTAGAAGTGGATATAGGAATGTTGATGTTCCAAAATAGAAAGAGAAGCATACCTCTAGCAAAGGCATGCATGAGCAACGAATTTCATGCTAAAGCATGGACCAAAAAAATAGACTCCCAAATAAGTGTAGGTTGATGTGATCTCTAGAAGTTTCTCTTTATATAAAAAATGGAATATGGAGATAGAGTGCTTGCATGTATTGAAGATCATGACCTTAGTTTTACTAAGGTTGACCACAAGCTATTGGAGTTCACAAAAATGAGCAAGGGCATCTAGATGTCATTGTAAGCCCTTGTAGAGTGTGACAGGAGGACAACATCATTAACATAAAGAAGGATAACTATAAGCACCTTATGCAAAATATAACCATCATCCATGTTGGCATATTATCTAAATGAAAATGCTGAAAAGATTTTGTGAGAGAGCACATCCTTACTTGATCCCAATGGCACCCTTCACAAGTTTAATAAACCTTGAGAAGTATGAAACTACCCAATAATTGTCTCAAAAAGTCTCCAAGTGATGGTTTTTAGAGAATCTAGGATGTTGATATCTCTCAACTTCTAGAAATGTAAGTGTCTCAAAACTAAGTCAAAGGCTTTCCCAAAGTCAATAAAAGGCTTTAGAAGACCTGTGATGAGCTTCTTTAATAATAGCCCAGAGTATAAAGATGTGGTCAATAATATGGTACTCCCTTCTAAAGCCAGTCTTCCCCTTAGCTTTGATATTATTCCTTTCCAAGTATTCTAACAATGACATGCAAAACAAAATGGTATAAAGTTTGGCAAATGCATGCCCAATCATAATGGTCTTGTAGTTTCCAGGGACAAAGAGATGCCCCGACTTATGAATAGGGTGAATGATGTGTTGGGTCCATGATTAAGGCAAGATTGAATACATCATTTGATTAATGAGTGTGGCTAGGTGAAAGGCAAGTGAATCCACACCATATTTGATGAACTCAGCTTTGAGACCTTCATAATTAGTTACTTTATTGGTGCACAATTTTAAAATAGCTCTTCACAAAATAAGTAGAGAAAACAAAGGAGGATGGTGGAGGAGTGGGGGTAGTGGCAGCAGGATGGACTATAACTATTGGCCATTTTTGGCCCACATATCAAAATTTGCCTAAGTATGAAAAAGGGAGCTTTTAGACAAGAAAAAGGTAAGCTTTTGGGAGGACTTCAGGGTTTATAGCAGTGACAACTTCAGGTTTCTAAGGGCACAGTGCAAATTTTGTCAGGATCTTGCTCCTCAATTAGAGCACATATGATTACTTCTTGTATTAGCAACTAAACATGAAATTATACCAGAATCAATAAGTAACTAGAAATATGAAACAACACAAGATTTGAGAGACAATACACAATTGTATTAATAATCACTCAGAAGAATATACAATAAGGAAGATGCCACTTCTTCCTCCACCTCAAAGGTTCGCCACGCCTCAAGACCTTCTTCCCTCTCTCTCTCGGTCACAACAATCAACTCCAATATAGAATTGATGTTCACCTCTCCAACCAGTCAGTAACACGCTGCCAGTACACCAAGTACACAACCGTACTCCAAGTAGATCTCCTGCTCTCTGCTGCTACCTAAAAATCACCAGACCTTACTCACTAATGTAGATATCTCTACACCCCTGAAGAACCCTTGTCCTTGCCTCACCAAGTCCTTATGATTCTTCAACCAGTACCCCGGTGGATAAGCTCTTAGACCTTGCAGACCCTGCAACTCTCCCTGATCATACACTCTCAGCACCCCTTTGGAACTAGGAAGAGCTAATCTAGCTCTCTCTAAAAGCTCTATGGCTTTCTAGCACACTTTTACAATATAGCCCATGAGTCCATATATAGATCTCATGCTTACAATAATTAGACTATCATAATTACAATAATTAGACACGCAACTCAAGACTAAGACTAGCCTTTGACATGCAAACAAACAGTCCAAAAATAGACTCTCTCAAATCAACATGCGAACTGCCTGTTCACGCACAGGCTGCCGACGTCGGCTCCTACATGACCGATGTCAGCCGACTGGTAATCGACGCTGATTGCTTCCTCACTGCCATCTGACCGACGTCGATTGATCAGACCGATGCCGGTTTCCCTGCAATTGATTTTACAACTCCCCACAACTCTGCATCCTCCATAACTTCTCCTGTTTGCCTCCTAGTGAAGTTTTTAGCTCCACAACCTAACAATCTCTCGCTTGGAGATAAATAGTTGCACCTGTACCTATACCTGTACACCGTCTAAATTATTCCCTGGCTTGTATCCCTCTTCAAGATCAATCCTAAAGACCAACCACCACACAACCTGTGATGCTATACCTGTCATTCAAGTAACCTGCCATATCCGAACCTACACATCCATGTAGTGAAGAACTTAACCCTGCATAACAAGAATCCCTGCTGCTAGTCCCACTGAACTGTCCCCCAATACTCCTTCCCTGAATTGGCTCCATACTTTCTGACAACCCCCACTGATTGGGAAAACTCAGGTCTACACTAGACCTCATGTGATTTCAAACCCTGTTTCAAGCTAGGCTTGAACTGTCTAGCCATTGGTGTGCTTTCTGATTTTACATCCTGCATCATGAACCCCACCAACACCGTCTTCACATCAGCTCCCATTGGAGATAAAATCTCCATGTCTCTTATGCCAAAGAATTTTCCTGCTCCAAATTCTTCCTGACATACCTCTGAACTAACCTTACCCTTAGCTCAGCAAAACCCTGTATGTATAAACTTGCTAGCAAACCATCCACATACAGTAACAGAATAATGTTGCAATCATTATCCACTTGGTAAGATAAACACAATAGTTACACTGACATTGACTGAAGCCATGCTTAGTCATCCCCCTATCAAACCTGTACCACTGTCCTGCAGCTTCCTCAAGACCATATGTACCTTGGCCTTCCGTCTCACGTATCCATCCACTCTCTTCTTTAACTTGGGAATCCATTCCATCTCTCAGTGCTTTCTTCTAGCTGACAACTCTACCAACAAATACCTATTTGGTTCTTCTCCAAGGACTCACACTCCTCATCCATGCCAAGCTCCCACTATATCTGGATTCTACCTGCATTGCCTCTTCATGTCTTCCTGGTTCTCGACCATCAATAAGCAATATAAAGAAGGTGAACAACAAATATGAGGTTCACTTACCCTTTCTGACCTCAACATGAGCGTTTGAGACTTGTTGACAGCTTGCTGTCTGCCCAATATCCGTTCCAGTGACCGATCTCGGCCATCTCCCAGTCTGCTCCCGACCGATGTCGATTTCCTGCACTGACCCTAACTGCCAACATCATTTCCCTGGCTGACATCGGTATCCTTTCTGCCAACGTCGGTTACTTCATGACTGACATCAGTCTTCCTTTTGTCGACATCGGTTACTGTCTGATCAACACCGGTACCTGTGTTCATTTATGAGTGATAACTTTTTACCCGCAAGCTCTCTGTGGATCAAAACCCTGTTCAAATCAACATAGCCCTACTCTGAATAATTCAGTTCCCTCACCTGATCTCTGTTCGTCATCTCCTCCATGAACACCAAGGCTTTCCAGTTCTTTAGTTTGTCAAAGACATCTATCTTCTGCTTCAAAACCTGCATTCTCCTTCTATATATGTGACTAAGCCTACGAAGCCACATCTCTACAACAGAAGGTGAATCAGTAATATAAGTAGATAGATAAAGGATACCTACTTTCTTACCACCATTTAATTCAAGTGCATCCGCTGTGAGAGTTACAGTGCATCTCTCATCACCCAAATTTCTTGAAGAAATTAGACTCATCTCCAAGACTGGTACCTGCATGACTTCCTTCAACCACTGTGTGTCGTCCGTCTGCAATTTCAGCTTCACTTCCCCTTCGTCAATAATTTGACAAGGCTCTCCAGCTCCTAAATAAATCTCTCCAAAGTCTACAAAGACATACCCATGAAAAGATGCTCTATTTCGAACTGCATGGAAAGAGGCAAAAGAATCTGTAAACCAAGAGTCCACTTTATCCAGAACATCCTATGCAACATCCCCTGTAACATCTTCTCCTCCCTGCTGATCTGCTACCAACCAACAATCTTTATTTACCTGCTCTTTCTTTCCATCAATCAGACCATTCGTGTTATTCAGTTTCTCCATTCGTAGCTTACTTCCTTCTACCATTGCTATACTCCCACTCAATCTGAAACCCCTACGAGTGACCTGTAATCAAAAAACACTACCAGATCTGAACCACCTATTAGTCAACCCAACCAAAAGCTCTGATACCAACTTGTTAAGATTGGTATCAACCTGGTCCACCTGCTCAACCTGCTCTGATACCAACTTGTCAGGATCTTGCTCCTCAATTAGAGCACATATTATTACTTCTTGTATTAGAAACTAAACACAAAATTATACCAGAATCAATAAGTAACTAGAAATATGAAACAACACAGGATTTGAGAGACAATACACAATTGTATTAATAATCACTCAGAAGAATATACAATAAGGAAGATGCCACTTCTTCCTCCACCTCAAAGGTTCGCCACACCTCAAGACCTTCTTCCCTCTCTCTCTCGGTCACAACAATCAACTCCAATATAGAATTGATGTTCACCTCTCCAACCAGTCAGTAACACGCTGCCAGTACACAACCGTACTCCAAGTAGATCTCCTGCTCTCTGCTGCTACCTGCAAATCACTAGACCTTACTCACCAATGTAGATATCTCTACACCCCTAAAGAACCCTTGTCCTTGCCTCACCAATTCCTTATGATTCTTCAACCAGTACCCCGGTGGATCAGTAGAAGGACACCCATTCATCTTTGAAACCCCCTAATAGAATGCTTCAGGAAAAACCTTGTTGGTTGGAAAGGAGATGTGCTTTAACAAGTTAGAAATCTTATGTTTCTTAAATCTATTCTTCGAAGACTTCTCATTTATATCATGTCCCTCTTCAAAATTCCCTCCATCATTAGCCAAAAAATTGATCAGATTCAAAAATGTTTTCTCTTTTCCAAAACTTAAACTATAAAACACTTTCGCTTATTTGCTTAGGACAGTGTTTCTCTACCTAAGCAACATGATAGGTTGGGTTTAAGTAGGATTAACCTCATGATAGATTGGCCATTTTTGGCCCACATATCAAAATTTGCCTAAGTATGAAAAAGGGAGCTTTCAGACAAGAAAAAGGTAAGCTTTTGGGAGGACTTTAGGTTTTATAGCAGTGACAACTTCAGGTTTCTAAGGGCACAGTGCAAATTTGGTTTTCAATAGTGCTTAACTTCTAAAGGTTTTATAAGTAGAAGTAATTCAGGTTTACAAACCCAAATTACTCTTAGACAATGTATATTGGGTTCTCCAAGGAGCATTACTTGATTACTTCATAAGTTGTGAGCAGTCAGAAGCCCAAAATAAGTAAAGGGGCTTGACAAAACTGATTTGGTCTCAAAAAATAGTGCTTCTCGAGTCCTTCAAGGGATGAGTATTTTTAAAAAAATCCGAAGGGCATTTTCAAAATGTCAAAGGGTCTTTTTAGGGCAAAGGACTAGTCAAATTTTCCAAAGGTACACTTCAAAAATTCTAAAGGGATTTTTCTTCTCCAAGTGGATGGTTGCAAGTTTTCTAAAGGGTATGTTACCCTTCGAAAGGACCTTTTCAAAATTCCTGAAGTGTATCTTTCCCTTTGAGAGGATCATTTGTAAAAGTCTAAAGGGACATGCAAGAAGCTCGAAGGGTCTCTTACCCTTTGAGAAATTCCATTATGAAAAACCCAAAGGGTAGTTTCTGAAGACATACTCAAACAAAAAGTCTGAAAGAATTCCTTCAAATAAATTGTTTGAAGAAATTGCTTTAGGAGATTTGCTTTAAATAAATAAGTTGAGAAGAAAAACTTGAGTCCAAGTGTCCAAAGGAAATGACAGGCCAATGGATGTCAAAATTAGGATAAGTGACTAAACTATTGAAAGTAATCAAGTTTGAAAACCCTAAAGTCTTAAGGCTTGGGAAACAGCTAAGTGAGAAGACTTCAAGATGGACAAGTCTTAAGTAAGTAGGCTTCGAGAACCCAAATTACTTTGCATAAAGTAAATCATGTTTTTTCAAGTACTCTACTTAAAAGGCTTTATAAGTGAAATATCTAGGAAAGTTCAATGTTGGAGAGGCCAAAGAACCCAAATTACTCTACATAGAGTAAATCAAGATTCTCTAAGTGCTCAATTAAGTTGGGTCTAGCAATGAAAAAATCATGATGCAATGAATGGAAGGCTGCACATGGTGTAATTGGTGTAAAAAGAGCCAGTCATTAAAGGACAAGTGGCACAAGGATGATCAATAAACATGGGGAAGTCTGAGTGGCTAGTAGCTAGAAGTTATGAAGGCTCTCATCCACCATGGTTCACTACCCACAATCACCATTCAATGTTTAAATGTGTCATGCCAAGAAGAAACATTCTAGCTACTCACAGCATGACTTTTTAGACACATCAAAAAAAGTCTTAAAGATGGGAGGGGCTTGAGATTATTTTTTAGTGATCCTGAGTGGTGCATCAAGGGGCAACAAGAAAGTGAAACATCAGGATTCCCACCATTGATGACTTCTTATTTATTCCCCTTCTCTCTTTACCTTTTTATATATAAATAGAGGCCTTCATGCCAAGCAAATTATCCCTAGATTGGCGATAGAATCACTCTACAAAAATTACTTTGTAAAAGACTCTCTTAAAGCAATGCAAGGAAGACTTTTTCCATTTTTGGTTAAGACAAGTGTTCACATTTGGTTTCATTTTGCAGAATGTATGATTGTTATTCATCACCTGTGATTTCTTCTAGCACCTTACTTTTATTCCCCTTGGTTTTGTATAGGATTGCATGAAGTGTCTATGTGTCGAGCTCCTTTGAAGCATTACCAGTTCATAGTGTCTCCCTTAAACCTAGTTTGTCATCCTTAAAAGTGTAAGGCTTTTCTCCAACCTCCACACAAAAGATCTATGCCTATGGCCTTGAGATAGAACCAGAATATCCTGTGTCTTATTTGGATTCATCAGTAATTAGCTCTATTCCTGGACCAAGTGGATCATTTCTTTTGGTGTATCACCTCCCTTAACTTAGATTTTCTTTTCAAGTAATCCTCCTATCCCTTTTCCTTAGTTGACAGTAGATTTTAGTGTGAGATCAAGAGCTGAAGTGAAACAATTGAGGAACTAGCCTCATAAAAAATCTTAGAGGTTCAACCTCACTATAGGATACCCACATCCTGAGGTTTTCTCCATGCCTATAGCTAGAAGTGAGGGAGCTTGAAGAACTCTCTCATAATGGTGAAATTCTAAGATATAACAGGAACATCATAGAGGGAACTAGCATAAGAGACCCTTATTTGGAGGGTGATGTTGGAAACTATGGTTTTTCATGGGAGAAGAGTACGCCAAAAATTCTTAGGTGAGTGGTGGAGATTAGCAAGGGATAAAATCCATCTAGATGTAAGAAACTCCTATTTTTTACATCAGAGAAGATGATAGTATTCCCTACAAAGGTTGGGTATGGAAGGAAGGTCATGGGTTAGGGAAAATAGAAGCCTCTAATGAAGGGATTTACACCCATCATCATACCACTGGTTGATGGGGCAGGTTCCTTGGTGGGTGGTAGATTTGGAGTAATGTATAGTTTGGGAACAAGAGTTAAGGGCACTGTCCCAGAGGGTTTGACGTAAGAACTCATACATGAAATGAATGGTGGGAAGAGGGAGGGAGTAAAACCCATACATAAGAAGGGAGATATGAGCAACATAGTCAATGGTATAGTCATCATAAAAGTAGATTGTGGTATGTTTATTGTTGGCAGCATAGTGGAAATGGAAGGGGAAGATAGGTGAGAACTAGTATAGAGGGTGAATTTCAAGATGACATGGTCATCAAGGGGTATCTGAGATAAAATTAAGAAGCCAAAGATGGGGATGATGGATCTTCTAGTGAAAACATAGTCCACAATGATCACACCACTACCATTTGGAAAACAAGTGAATCTACTAGAGTTAGGGAGGTGAGGAAGCTTGTTGAGAATTTGGAGACTTTGAGATTCACCCAATCCAAGGAGGTGTCTCCCATAATCTGTAACTATAAAATTCTTGTCCATAGAGGCACTCTGTAAACCAAAATCCTATAGATCCAACTCATTAAGACATAGTTCATCTTGAGCAAGGTCATGAATAAGTGTTTGTGGATTCCCTATACATATATTAAAATTGTTGAAATGAATGATATCACCGATAGTGGAGTACGGAGTGGTCTTTGGATAGAGTTCAAGGTATGGGTTCCCATCAACATGAATGGCAAATGGAGATGTGGTTGGGGGAAGTAGCAAACAACTATGAAGACATTTTGAAAAGGTGGATCTTTTTGAATCAGTAGCCATATGTATCTGGAGTGGGCATCATAATCCAAAAGTGAGACCCTAGCCTTGAGGCAATCCATACCCCTTAAACAACAAACACCACCTGATCTATGAATCTCATGATGAGAAGTTGAAACCCATGAGTACCCTATAACTAGAACGAGGGCCCATTCAAGCCTCTCATGGGTTTTAGTGAGGAAGATGAGATCTTAAGAAGCAATAACATCCTAAAAGGTGCTTGGAGAAGACCATAAAGCATTGTTTTAGCTCTAAGAAGCAATGAAGATGCCACTACCACCCACTGAGACCACAAGTCACTATCATGCTAATGGTCTAGGGCATGACAACCCAAGAGGGGGCGAATCATAAATGACAACCCTATAGTCTCTGATAATAACTCACTTGTTCTCCTTCTTAGTAGCTACAACTTAAATATGAGCTTTTTGAAGGTCATCCACTTGGAGTCCTATGAGATTTGCATCCACATAGATTTTTTGTAGAAGGGAAAAGAGCTTCTTTTTTGCTTTATGAGATTACAATTGCACTTTTGTTGTTCAAAAATGGATAACAAAGGTGTTTTTTGATAGTGTCCAAGATTTGTTAATGGATATGTCTTTCATGTCTAAATATTCATGCAAGAACATGTGATTTTCTTGTAAGGGATAAGCTAGCTTAGAGAGGCCAAAAACATGAAGGTTGTGTGCCCTGGTTTGACTTGCTTTTATAAAGGAAACTTGTTGGAAGTTGCATCCAAAATTACATCCATACAAAGGCAAGAAGAAGGAGGTCTTGAACTCATTCCAAGGGAAAGAACTTGCATGTAGCTTCAATGTGGATGAGACATAACATTGTACCTCTATTCACAAGGAGGTAAGTTTGGGTAGCAATACTGCTCAAGATAAAGGTGAACTAATAAAACCTTTCCATATTAAAAGTTCAAATTAAGAATACTAAAATGGATGCTCTTTTTTATTCTTGCTCTCAAGAAAATTTAATAAGGAGTTAGTGGACAAGTTGGGGTTATAAATTGACAATCATCCTAATCCATTTGCTTTGGGTTAGGTAAAGCAAGGAGTAGGGTTAAAGGTGACCAAGCAATGCAAGGTCATGTTTGTTACTAATAAACATTTCATTGATGAAGTCATAGTAAATGATGATCCCCTTGACATATGTGGTATAGTGCATAGAAGCCCTTATATGTATACTTAGGATGCCATCCTCATGTGAAGAGCCAATCAATATTGTTTGGTGAAGGATGGAGAAAGATACATCATTAAAGCCTAAGAAGGCAATTTGAAGATCTCCTTGGTAAGTGATTTTACTTTTTTAAAGAGATATGCAAGATCAAGAAGTAGATGCACACAATACTTATTTTAGCATGTTTACTAACAAAGTGCAAAAGTGAATGGGAGAGTTAGTGTAGCAGTTCAAGTAATTTTTCCAACTGCCCATGAATATGCCACCCATGAGGCCTATTGAGCAGGAGTTTCATTTATTACCAAATTTTCCTTTTCCAAATTTGGGTCTCTATCGGTAGTCTTTGGTAGATGCAAATGAGGTAAAATGACAATTACAATCTTTGATTATTCAATGTATAATTTGTCCTAGTACTTTTACATGTAGTTCTCTAATTGTTTTAGTAGATAAAAAAGATGGTTCATGGGGAATGTGTGTTGATTATATAACAATCAATAAAATTATCACCAAGAATAGGTACCCTTTTCCATGGATTGATGATCTATTAGATCAACTCCAACATTCCAAGTAATTTACTTAGTTGGATTTGAGATCCAAGTATCACCAAGTGAGGATTATGTAAGAGGACATATGGAAGATATCATTTAAGACAAGGCAAGGCTTATATGATTGGTGTTAACTTTTAGGTTGTACAACACCTTGGCTACTTTTATGTGGTTGATGAATGAGGTATTGATAATATTTATAGGTGTTTTTGATATTTTATATTTGGATGTTACTCTTGTTTTTAGGAGAACTTATGATGATTTAATTCATTTGAAATAAGGTTTGCAAGTTTTGAACGACAAGCTATTGTTGATGAAAAGAAAGGTCAAACATAATTATCTACTAAGAGGGGGGAGTGAATCATTAGATGAGCTAAAACTAGTTGATTTAAAATTTTTGAGGAGATAAAAATTCATATGCAAATCAAAGAATAGATGAAAAGATCACACACACACAAAAAAACACATTACACCAGATTTATATGTGGAAAACCCAAAGGGAAAAACCACAGTGAGAATAATTGCAAGAATCTACCATTCTAATCCAACCTCACAGTAAAACACCTCACTGACAAAACCACATGGGTTATATTTAAGGACACCCATCCTAAGGAGATACCAATCCCCTAACTAAGCACCAACTTAGTTTTTCTGATGGCACCAACCAATAAGAACTTATGAAGCTACAACTCTAGTATACAAGATAGATTCACAAATGAATTCGGTTTAGTTTCTTTGTTAAAAGTCTAGTCTATAACTACTCATTCTCAATGTGCTCTTTCTTCCTCTCTTCTCAGTATCTACACATTCTTTGTGTGCCCTCTCTTCTTGTCTACTCAATCTTTGTCCCTCTGATTCTCACTTTGTGTCTACACACGTCTGGATATATTATGTTCAGACACTCTTCATTCCCTTTTGTTTTACTCAGCCTTTTACTCTATCTGCATAAATTTTCAATGGATAACCTTTGAGTCACTCTCACATTTTTAATGATAACAATGGTAACCCACACACAAGGTTCTAGATGATGGATATATGGGCAAATGAGTCTAGGTTTTCATATTTGCAATGTGTCCACACTTTAACTCCCCTTTTTTGGTTTTCATTCAATGTGACTTTAAGTTATATGCTTTCCTGTGTCTCGGTTCATGCATCACATTACAATGGTCAAGTCTCTTTACTATGTTTGGCATCTTCCAGATTCAGCTCTTTACTATGTTTTTTCCTTAATCAATGATTGATCAGTTGGATCGATCAATCTTGGGCTCCAAGTAGACCTTTTGAGCTAACCATTTGTCTGGTTATGTCTTTAAATAAGGATTATTCATCTTGTCATTGGCACCACTCACTGTCTATCTTGAACTATCATATATTTCCACTTTTGAAATAGAACCATCAATCTCTCTTACATTAACCATCGATCTCTTTCTCACATCTCGATATTTCATATATGATTGGTTTGATTTCACTCCTTTCGATTGTCTTAGATATGCTTGATCTTTAATCTTCTAATGTGTCATTAAACTCTAGCATGTTGATGTTATCTCATTTCTTTTGGCATCTTTGAAATGCTTCCCCTTCGTCGATCTCTTTAGACTTGCTTGATCTTTAATCTCACCTTGATCCTTCAACAATATTGTGTCTTATACTTCATCTGAAATATCCTTTGAAAACTTTTGTAAGAGACCATTCCATCCAAAAATTATCCTTAAAGAACTTTGTAATTATCCACTTGCCCTAGACAAATTCTTTGAAAGAATTCATCTATGCCCTTCTTTTGAAAGTGTCCTTCGAAAGCTCTTGTTTGTGGCACATACCCTTCAAATCATATCCTTTAGACAAATTATTGTGGGCTTTTTGTCTACATGCTCTTTGGGACAATTTCCCTAAAAGAATGTCTAAGTTCCCTTTGGGACAATTTCTGTAGGCTCTTTGTCTAAGAAATTTTAGGACAATTTCTCTGGGCTTTTTGTCTAAGTGCCTTTCAGGACATTTGAATTGCCCTATAATTATTTGCTCATTTGTTTAGGACACATACCCTTCAAATTTTTTGTAAAGCTCCACTTACCCTTCAAATTTTTTGTAAAGGTCTACATACCCTTCAACCTTTTGCAAAATACCCTTCAGCATTTTTGTAAAATTTCACTTACCCTTTGGCTTTTTTGTAAAGGTCCACATACCCTTCAGAGTTTTTGTTTGGTATTATTTTTATAAAAGAATTCCAAGTGGCACTCTTTTCCTTCAAAAATTTTATTGTGGAAAATTTGTTTGATAAAGCCTTAGCTAATTTTCTCAAAAGAAATCGTCGAGCTAATTTTTTGAAAAGAATTCCTAAGCACTTTCTCGAAAGAATTCCCAAGCTTATAAAATCAACTAAGTGTTCAGATACCATTCAACTACATGGGAGTCTTACTTTGCACTTGCATAACTTTTATTCCTTCCATCCGCATGACTTAGAACTTGGACCATACAAAATAAGCACAAACCTGAGTAGCTTAGTGTGATTGTTTCCTCTAGATGCTACCATAAATGCAAATGTGGTCATCAACAAACTGTGTACTAAGCCATACTCAATAAACTTACAATGGCATTCATATGACTATTTTTGGAATTCAAGGTGCACATACATTCTTCATGAGGACTCTACAACTGATCTATTTAGCTCAACATAGCTCAATACCTTTTTCATTAATGTTTAATATAACATTCATCATTTAACATCAATGACAATATTACAGATAACAATCTCCTTGTACACCATGACACTCAAATTGCCAATAATATCCCCCTTTGTCATTGATGTAAAAACATCCTCAGAATGACTACCCTTCATCATTCTGCTTTTTCCCCCTTTGACATTAATGATAAACAGTGCTTGTCGTAACATGAAAATGGGTTGCTTCTTTATTGTTTGGCTGTTTTGATCCTTAGACCTGACTGGTTAGAGCACTGTTGATAGAAACTCCCCTTTTGGCAATGACACATTTTCCCAAACTCTTACTCAGACACTTTCAGATCTAGATCCTCTGACTCCATTACCATTTAAAAGATCATAAATATAGCATTGGTCTGAAAGACCAATCAAAAATCTATATATCTCTATATTGATGGGCATAATGAACTAGAACCAACACACCTTTTTCACTTATTTTGATAGAAAATGACAATGAAACTACAACTTTTTCACCAAATCATCTTAATCTTAATTTAGGAGTTAATAATGGTCTTACAATGCTCCCCTTGGATCCATGCCCTATCACTAGAAGCTAGTGATGTGGTGTGGGAGCCACTACTCCCAACTTCTCTCTTAGATACACAAATTTCTCCTTTGGAAGAGGCTTGGTAAATATATTTGTAATTTGGTCCATTGTTGGCACATACTCAATTTTGGCATCTTGATTTGTAACCTTTTCTTTTAGAAAATGATATTTGATGGATATATGCTTGGTTTTGGAATGCATCACTAGATTCTTAGATTTGTTTATGGCACTTGAGTTATCACAAAAAATAGAAATAGGTTATTTGTATTCTACCTTGATGTATCTAAGAGTTTTCTTCATCCAAAAGACTTGGGTGCAACATTTTGTTGTTGCTATACACTCTGATTCTATTGTAGAAAGCATGACCAATTCTTGTTTTTTGCTTAGCCATGACACAAGTTTATTTCCAAGGAAGAATGCACCATCACTAGTGCTTCTATCATCCACACTTCCTACCCAATCAACATCTACATATACAATCAAAGTGAGATCTTCACTTGTAGGGTACCAAAGACCATAATCAGTTGTGCTCTTGATATATCTAAAGATTCTTTTCACCACATTGACATGTGATTCCTTGGGAGCTACTTGAAATCTTGCAACCATGCATACAACTTGCATGATGTCTGGTCTTGATGTAGTTAGGTATAGTAGGCTACTTATCATTGAATTGTACATAGTATTATTCACATCAGGGGACTCATCTTCTTTGCTCATTTTGCATCTAGTTATCATGGGAGTACTAATCGGTTTGTTGTCTTCCATTCTAAATTTTTTGAGCATCTCCTTTGCATACTTGGTTTGAGATATGAATATCCCTTCATTGGTTTGTGTAATTTTTAGACCAATGAAGAAAGAAATTTATCCTAGCATAGACATTTCAAATTCACTTTGCATTTGTATGGCAGATTCTTTGTACATATTGCAATTGCCACCTCTAAAGATGATATCATCTACATAGACAACAATAATTAGCATATGCTTACCTTCTGATCTAAAGTACAAATTATTGTTTGCACATCCTTTACTAAAACGTTGTTTTAGGTATTGATCCAATCTTGAATACCATGCTCTAGGTGCATGTTTTAGACCATATAATTCCTTTTTCAATCCGCACACATAATCTTCTTTATCCACTAGCTGAAAACCTTCTAGTTGTTCAATGTAGACTTCCTCTTCTAAGTTTCCATTCAAGAAGGCTGACTTTACATCCATTTGATACACTTTGAACTTCTTTCAAAAAGAAAATGCCAAAAACATTATTATGGCTTTCAGTCTTGCCATTGGAGCAAATGTCTCTTTAAAGTCTATGCCTTATACTTGTGCATATCCCTTGCACACCAATCTTGCTTTGTTTCTTACAAAAGCTCCATCTTCATTGAGTTTGTTTCTATAAACCCATTTTGTTCCTATCACATTATTGTTTGAGGGTCTAGGAACTAATTTCCATATTTTTTTCTTATCTATTTGACTCAGTTCTTCTTCCATGGCTTTTAACTAGTTTTCATCCTTGCTGGCTTCACTAAAGGTTTTAGGCTCAATTTCTGAAAATAGAGAAAAACTTACTTGCTCCTTGTTCATTATAGCTCTTCTCCTAGTCTAAACACCCTCATTCTTATTGCCAATTATTTTCTCCTTGGGATGTTCCTTTTAAACAAACCTTACAAGTGCCTTTTCTCTCTTTTCTTCCTCTTCTTCACTATCTTCTTCTTCATTTTCTGCTCCTTCTAATTCTTCAATTTTGATCTCCTCATCAGGTTTGACATGTTTAAATCCTTCTTCAACCTTGACATTGATGCTTTCAACTATTTTATGTAGCCTCTTATTGTAACATACATAGGCTTTGCTATGAGTGGAGTAATCGAGAAAAATAACCTCATCACATCTTGACTCAAAGCTACCTAGTTTGTCCTCATTTCTTCTAATGTAGTTGTTGGCAATCTTGCCCCATAGGTTGAATTGTCACCCATACCATTTGAAACTTCATATATCATGTTAGTTTGTCTTATGAGTCAGTTTTTGGTCCTTAAAAAAAAACCCTCGAAGAATCCATGGTTAACGGGTCGTGAAGAGTTGTTTAGGTGTTTTAGGGTCTTTTCTTTCACTTGTCTTGTTCTTTGCAAGAAAGTATTGACGTTGATCAAAGCAGTGAAAGGAGCAAGCTTTTGGAAGATGCCTGAAGTAAGAAGAAAAGGAAGACCCAATGAAGTGAGAGTACCAGTCTATTTCCTTTTGGGATTATTTTTCACCAAGTGTTGGAATTTCTTCAGACTTTTTTTTTGAAGGAAAGGCTCTGAAGGGTCCTTTACAATATTCCTAAAAGATATATTTCTAAAGGATTTGTTTCAAACTTTTTATCTAAAATAACTTGTGTACTTCATTTTCTAATTGGTCCTATACAAAAAGAAAGCTGAAAGGTTACTTTATTTTCAAAGTGGACCATTACAACATTTTTGAAGGTAATTTTCAAAGGGAAAAGGACTCTTTCATATTTTCTGAAAGATTCATTTCATTTTTTCTGAAGGGCACTTTCTTTGGAGAAGTGGACCAAAACAATAATTCTAAAGGGTATCTTTCTTTTGAATAAATGGTCCATTTCAACTTTGCTGAAGGGTCACTTTCTTTTCAAAGTGGACTATTGCAACATTTTCGAAGGTATTTTTCAAAGGGAAACAGATTGTTGTAATTTTTCCAAAGGCTCTTTTCAAAGCTTCAAAGGACCATTTCAAAATTATTGAAGGGTATTTTTCCTTTTGAGAAGGTCACTTTTCAAAAGTCCGAAGGGTATCTTTCCCTTCAGAGAGTCCTTTTCAACAAAATTGGAGGGTCATTTATTTAAATTCCTTCAGACAAATTGTCCATAGGAATTATCCATTGAAAAAAACCCAAAGGAATTGTTCAAAGCAAAAAGTATAGAAAAATAGCCATTTGAATTTGAAATCCTAAGACGTTCTTGCAGATATCAAAGATGGGCTCATCAAGTAGTTATTTATATACAAAAGAGGTCAAAAGGAGTCAATGAATCTCAAGGGTGAAAGTGTATATGATAGGTGTTAAGGATGCATTCAATTGGTAGGAGATTGATGACTCCCAAGCATCCATGTCAGTCAGATTGACATTGTAAATCATGGATCTGAGTCAGTTTCTAATAAATAATCAAAACAAAGGAAATCCCAAGTGACTGGTAGGAGCTATTAGGTGTGAATTAATGGAGAAGCCTTTATCCTTTGATATGGCTCTCACCTCTAACAAGTGGTTGCTCGATTAGAGGTAGCATGGCTAGGTCTTGATTCAGAGAATGGGGATTTTGTCTTTTTTCAAGCAGGACATGCAAAGGCAAAAGGGGCACACCAAGTTTTAAATGTAATGATCAACTCATTCACATCAAGTAGAGACATGCAGCTACCCTTGACATGGCTCTATTAGTTCAAAAGGAAGAGACTTGAATGCGTGAAGGTCTAAAACAGATTCACAAAGCAAATTTGGGAGATTGGAGAGACAGTTGTAGCATTCAATAATGATCAAAACCTTTGAAGATATTTTCTCTTTAAAAGGATCACAACTCACCATATGAAATAAACTCTTATCCTCTAGTGCACTTTTCAAGGCCAATGAGAAGGACTTGAGAACTAACTAGAGCTATTGAATAAAAAATGTCGATGATGGACTTGTCCTAATTAGATAAAGCGGTGGTGGGGCATGCCTTGAAAGGTGGAGCTCATTAAATGATCATGGACAATGTGCCCCTCTCCTTTCTCTCTTTTTATGTCTTCCCTCTTCTATATATCACCTTTTTTTTCATTTGGTAAGGGTTCCCAATTTTTAGACTTTTTTAATCTCTCTGTGAGATGGGACACTCTTTGAGATATTATAAAATATGCTTAACTTGATTAGGCTCAACCCTGTCAAGCATTTGTAATAACTACCTCTTGATGCAATAAAAGATTTTCTTTGCCTAGATCTTGCCTTGGATTTGTGTATATTGAGTTGGTACTCCTTTCTGCACTATGGCATTGATGTGAAGGAGAATCTTCTTCATCCATGGTACTCCTTTCTGACCTTGTTTAAGGAGCCCTTATCCCCTTCTAACCCTTTTTTTAATGTTGTTTGTAGGTCAAGTTGATTGCTCTTTCTGCCATTGATGTGAGCTGTTAGTGAGTCTTATGTAACTCCTCTTTATTTGCATTCATTACTGCTATTTTTTGAACCTCTTCCATGAAACATTAATGCAATTATCTTGATCTTGAGGTTGTGAATAAGTTAAGATTGTCAGAAAGGAGATCCTCTATAAATACATAATGTGGGTTCAAGCTTATGCTTGTGAGTTTCCCATTTTATTTTGGTGCATCACCTAAAGAGTTGTTAAGTATATTTTCTTATTGATAATTATTTGAGCCCTTATCCCCTTCTAACCCTTTATCCCACAGATGGAGCATTAGTTTAGCTTTAGTTTTAGGTGATCTACCAAGCCAGGAAGTCGGCCTTCTCTAGAGGTTCAAGCTTCACCTCACTACATGATACCCATAGCTTGAGGTTGTCCCAATGCTTGTAGTTAAGAGTGAGAGAACCTGAGAAACTCTCCATGGGCTGTATTGTTAAGTGGAGAATTTGGAGAAGAGCTATGTGAAGCTTGGAATTCTATGCTACAACAATAGCATTTAGCGGGGTAGCTTTCAAACACTCTGGAGAGAAAGTACTTAACTGATGTAGACTGACCTATGAGAGAAGATTCCATACCATAGTTCATATGGCATTTTATCACTTTTCACCCTTAGTTGAACTCTGTTCAGGATGTATACTGCTTAGCATTTACTTTTTGGACTGCTTCTCTCATATGGCAATATCCATCAGGAGATAGTTTGGCTTCTTTCCATCAATATTGGCTTCTTTCAATATTATTCTAGCCATCTCCTTAACAGTCCTATTCTTTCTCTCAACAACTCCATTTTACTGTAGAGTTCTTGTAGTATAGTAGTGCCTTTTAATCCCATGTTTCTCATAATATTATATGAACTCATTTGAGGTGAATTCTCCACCTTTATCAGATCTCAAACATTTGATCTTTCTTCTGATTTCATATTCAACCATGGCTCTAAAGATCTTAAATCTCTCAAAGACTTGAGATTTGTCCTTCAAAAAGCTTACCCATGTCATCCTTGGATAATCATCTATGAACATGAAGTAATAAACTCCTTTTGATCCTCTTGTCTGGGTGGGACCACATAGATCAGTATGGATTAATTGTAGAGCCTTTGTAGTCACATATTATTTTGTTTGAAACTTGATCCTTGTTTGCTTGTCTAATTGACATTCTTTACATGTAGTATATGTGGGTTTGGTTATCTTGAGAAACTGTCTTAACACTTATTCAAACTTACTTTGATTAGATTATCAAAATTGACATGTCCCATTCTCTTAGGCCACAACCACTTTTCATCAACTTTTCATATGAGGCAGCTATTACTATTTACCTCAACAATATTGTAGATATTGTTCTTGATCCTTTTCCCTTATAAAACTATTTTTCCAAATCTCTTTAGCTTGCAACTTTTAGCATAATATATGACCTTATTATTATTGTCACAAATTTGGTAGACACTTAGTAGATTATGTTTTATTCCTTTGACATAAAGATCATGTGTAGGAAGCTTACCATCAATATGCAAGGTTCATTTACCTTTGATTTTTACTATTGTGTTGTCTCCCAAGCTGACAATTCCTTCCTTACACTTGCTAACCTTGGTGAACTTGCTCTTGTCACTAGTCATGTGCTTTGAGCACCCACTGTCTATCACCCACAAGTTTTTTTCTTTGGCGTGGAGTGCCATTTTAGAAATCAAGAATTGATTTTTCACTTTCCACATTTTATTGGGTCTCTCATATGCCCTTTTCTTTTCTTTATCAGTGACTTGTGAACCTTATTGTTATTAAGAGACTTGCCTTTATTTACATTGTATCATTTTGATGTTACAAAGTTGGTCCTACAATGCTTAGCTATGTGATCAAAATTATTACAATTGTAGCACATTAAACTTGAATCTAGCAGAGGAGCAAATAAGTTTCTGCTTATAAAATTAATTATTCTAGTAGGAAAAACTTTACATTCAATGGCCCTATGACCAAACTGATTATAGCTATAATAATAACCATAAAAGGATGAATAATACCTGGTCATAAAGTTCTTTGGTGCAGTATAATTAACTTTCACACTCCTTTGTTTCTTCAATTCTATCACTTGAGTATATCCTTCTGCATCTTTGATTTCAAACCTTTTCCCTAAATTTATTCTCCTCACTTTATCTTTGTTTGGATCATTTACAATGTCCTTGTTGTCCTTTTTATTTTCTTCTACTTCTATTTTAAAATTGTCATAGAGGTTGGTCGACGTACTAGTTGATGAGCCATTTCCTTTCTCATATCTAAGACCACATTTTCATTTGAAGGCTTCTAACCACTGATTAATTCATTAAGAATGTCTAATCCTTTTGTCAACTTTAGATTTTTGTCTATTTGACTTTTTTCCTTCTCAAGTTCTTTCCTTAAAGTTACTATTTCTACCTCAAGCTTCATGCATTCTTTAGATTTCGTCTATAGTTCAACCTTAACTACTTCTATTCTTTTAGCCTCCTCAAGTAGAGCTTTTAGAGTCACTATCATTTAATTAGATTTATCAAGTTCCTTCTGCCCAAGCTTCTTCTATTTTGAGTTCTCTTTTCTTATTTTCTCAATCTCTTCTAGAGCACAAACTAGCTCACCTTCTAGATCAACTTCACCTTCCTCTTCATCCCAATCTTCATCTTCATCATGTTCTTGATTTATAGGAGTGGATTCTTCTACCATGAATAGGAATTATTTTCCCTTTGCCACAAAAGCATAGTCATGATCATCATTCAAACTATAACTATCACTACCCTTCACTAAGTCACTATCTTCATTTGTATATAAACCTTTCTTGCTCTTGAAGAAGTTCTTCCTTTTTGCATAGTGAGGTTTCACATTTTTGTTGCTCTCTATTTGGTTAGAATTGTCCTTTTTATAATAAGGATATTTGGTAGCAAAGTGTCATACCTTTCCACAGTTAAAGCATTTGAATGGTATCTTGCCTTTGCATTTTCTTGATCCTCTCTTTAATTTTTTGACAAAGTTAGCTTCTTCTCCATCAGTCTCCTTAGATTCAAATGTGGATATTTCTTCTTTTGCCTACTTTGTTACTTTGAATGCAGCTTCTCTTTTAAACGTGTCAGTCTCTCCCATTCTCATCTCATAGGCTGTGAATGTTCCATGTCCACTGTGAGCCTATCCAAATCTCTTGCTTCTTCAATTGCAAAGATTTTGAAGTCATATCCTGATGGTAGGGATCTCCAAACCTTCTTGACAATAGATGACTCTTCTATTATTTTTCCAAGTCCTCTGATAGCATTCAGTATCTCATCTACCCTAAGGAGGTAGTTAGAAATATTGTCTTCTTCATTTATCTTAAAACTCTCAAATTTCCCTTTCTATGTTTGTAGCTTGGCCTGCTTCACCTTGTCATCTCCTTCATAGATGCTTTTTAACTTGTTCTAGATGTCTTTTTCACTTTGACAGTGCATAACTTTGACAAATTTTGAGTTTGACAATCCACAAAGAATAACATTCTTTTCCTTGGCATTATTTTCATATGCCTTCTTTGCAACCTGATCGGTAGTAGTTATAGCAAGAGTTGTATATCCATTTAATATAGACATCCATACATCAAATCCTAATGAGGATAAATATGCTTCCATATTTATGCTCTAAAAAGCATAGTTAGATCCATCAAATAAAGATGCTTTTTTTGAGGTGGATCCTTCTTTACTGGCCATTATGTTCACTAACCAAGACCTACCTAAGCTAATTAAGCTTCTTCCTAAGGAACCCTAGGCTCTGACACTAATTGTTGAACACAATTATCTATTGAGAGGGGGGTGAATCAATAGATAAGCTAAAACCAGTTGATTTAAACTTTTAAAGGAGATATAAATTCATATGAAAATCAAATAATAGATGCAAATATCACACACACACACACACACACACACACACACACACACACACACAGAAACACATTACACCAGATTTATACGTGGAAAACCTAAAGTAAAAAACCATGGTGAGAATAGCTGCTAGATCTACCATTTTAATCCAGCCTCATAGTAAAACACCTCATAGGTTACATTTAATGACACCCATCCTAAGGAGACACCAATTCCCTAACTAAGCACCAACTCAGTTTTTCTAATGGCACCAACCAATTAGAACTTATGAAGCTACAACTCTAGTATACAAGATAGATTTACAAATGAATCTAGTTTAGTTTCTTTATTACAAGTCTAGTATGTAACTACTCATTATCAGTGTGCTCTTTCTTCCTCTCTTCTTAGTCTCTACACATTCTCTATGTGCCCTATCTTTCTGTCTGCTCAATCTCTATCCCTCCAACTCTCACTCTGTATCTACACATGTCTAGATATATTTTGTTCATACACTCTTCATCCCCTTTTGTTTTTCTCTACCCTTTACTCTATCTTCATACATATTTAATGGATAACCTTTGAGTCACTCTCAAATTTGCAATGGAAGCAATGGCAACCCACATGCAAGGTTCTATATGATACATATATGGACAAATGAGTCTAGGTTTTCATATCTCCAATGTGTTCACACTTCAACTCCTCTTTTCTAGTTCTCATTCAATGTGACTTTGACTTATACACTTTTTTGTGTCTCAATTCATGCATCACATTGCAATGGTCAAGTCTCTTTACTATGTTTGGCAACTGCCGAATTCAAGTCATTACTACATTATTTCCTTAATTGATGATTGATCAGTTGGATCGATCAATCTTAGGCTCTGAGTAGACCTTTTGAGCTAACCATTTGTTTGGTCATGTCTTTAAATGAGGATTATTCATCTTGTCATTAGCACCATTCACTATCTATCTTGAAATGTCAGATATTTCCACATTTGAAATAGAACCATTGATCTCTCTTGCATTAACCATCGAGCTCTTTCTCACATCTCGATATTTCCTATATGATTGGTTTGCTTTTACTCCTTTTAATTATCTTATATATGTTTGATCTTTAATCTTTCTATCATGTTGTTAAACTCTAGCATGTTGATTTTATTTCATTTCTTTTAGTGTCTTTGAGATGCTTCCCCTTCATCGATCTCTTCAAACTTACTTGATCTTTAATCTCACCTTGATCCTTCGTCAATATTGCGAGTGTCCTATACTTCATTCGAAACATCCTTCAAAAAAATTTGTAAGAGACCATTCCATCCAAAAAGTATCCTTTGGGAACTTTTTAAGCATCCACTTGCCCTAGACAAATTCTCTAAAAGAATTCATCTATGCCCTTCTTTCAAAAGTGTTCTTCAGAACCTCTTGTTTATGGCACATACCCTTCAAATCATATCCTTCAAAAAAATTAGTTTGGGCCTTTTCTCTACATGATCTTTGGGATAATTTCCCCAAAAGAATGTCTAAGTGCCCTTCAGAACAATTTTTGTAGGTTTTTTGTTAAGACATTTCAAGACACTTTCTCTAGGCTTTTTGTCTAAGTGCCTTTCAGGACATTTGAATTTCCCTACAATTCTTTACTCATTTGTTTAGGACACATACCCTTCAGCTTTTTTGTAAAGGTCCACTTACCCTTCAACTTTTTGGTAAAGGTCTACATACCCTTCGGCCTTTTGAAAAATACCCTTTGATATTTTTGTAAAGGTCCACTTACCATTTGGATTTTTTGTAAAGGTCCACATACCCTTTGGACTGTTTGCAAAGTGCCCTTTGGATTTTTTGTTTGGGACAATTTTTTTGAAAGAATTTCAAGTGACACTCTTTTCCTTCCAAAACTTTATTGTGGACAATTTGTCAAACAAAGATTTATCCAATTTTCCTAAAAGAAATAATCAAGCAAATTTTCTTGAATAAATTCCCAAGCACTTTCCTGAAAGAATTCCCAAGCTTATAAATCCGACTAAGTATTCAGATACCATTTAACTGCCTAGGAATCCTACTTTGCACGTATATAACTTTTTGTCCTTCCATCCACGTGACTTTAAACTTGGACCACAAGGAATAGGCATAAACTTGAGTAGCTTGGTGTGATTATTTCCTCTAGATGTTGCCATATATGTAAATGTAGTCACCAACAAACTGTGTACTAAGCCATACTCAACAAACTGACAAAGGCATTCATATGACTATTTTGGGAATTGAAGGTGCACATAGAATCTCCCAGAGGACTATACAACTGATATGTTCAACTCAACACAGCTCAACACCTTTGTCATTAATGCTTGATAGAACATTCATCATTTGACATCAATGACAATATTATAGATAACAATCTCCTTGTACACCATGACACTCAAATTGCCAACAAGAAATGTGAGTTTGTACAACAATCATTTATCTATTTGGGGCATGTGGTTGGAGATGGAAAGTTGAGAATTGATATGAAAAAGGTAGAGGCTAGAATGAATTGGCCTAGGCCTTCCAATGTGATTGAAACAAGAAGCTTTGTAGATGTAGTTTACTATTTGTGGGAATTCGTCTCGACTTTTTCTTCCCTAGAAACACCTTTGCATGCCATTACGTGATAAGTCTTTTACTTGTTGTAAGAAAAAAGAAGATGCATTTGTTTAGTTTAAACATAGGATTATGGATTTAGCTTTACTTAATTTGCAACAGTCTTTTGAGTTGGAAATGGATGCTATTAAGTTAGTAATTATACTATGTGGGCTATCCAGTTGCAAGGAGGTAAGCCTATATGTTACCATTCAAAGTTATTTCATAGTGGAATTATATATTATTTTATATATGATAAATTATTGTATGCTCTTGTTTAAGCAATCAAGAAATGGAAGCACTATGTCATGGGTAAGGAAACCATTGTTCACACAGATCATCAATTTACCAAATATTTACAAGCACATACTAAACTTCAACAAGTTAGACATTATAAATGGATGGGTTTTTTTGCCATAATTTCATTTGGTTATCAAATATAAGAACAATATTGCTTACAAGTTTGTGGACATGTTGTCTAGACCTCTCTTGATTTTTGCCTTCAACACCATAACCCTTCTTGAATATTTTGTGCATGAATCTTATGTAGAAGGATATGAGAATGATGCAAATTTTAAGGAAGCATTTATTCAAGCAAAGAAGCCCACTTTGTAAATGCCTCTAAGTTTATGCATTTAAAGCCCACTTTGTAATTGATGCCTCTAAGTTTAAAGCCCACTTTGTAATTTATGCCTCTAAGTTTTGAATCTAAGGGGGCTTACTATCCTCAAGATAGGTTGCTCTACAAGATCGGTAAGCTTCGTGTGCCTAAAGGAGGAAGAATTTAGCTAATGAGAGTAGCACATAATTTAACACTTGTAGGTTAATTTGGAGTTACAAAGACAATGCCACATTTACAAAGTATGTTTATTGTCCCAAGATATAAATTGATGCCTCTAAGTTTATAAGAGGATGTGTATTGTGTAGTACAAACAAGCCTAGTAATAAGAAGTTGGGGTTTTATATGCCATTACCTATTCTTTCTAGGCCATGGGAAAGCATTTCCATAAATTATGTAGGCATGTTGCCTATTTCAAAGAAGTGACATGACTATTTGTTTGTAGTTGTAGACCAGTTTTGTAAGATGTATATTTTTATTCTTTGTAAAAAGACCCTTAAAGACATATTGATGCAACAAAGTTGTTTTTTGATAATTTTTGGGTTCACTTTGGGTTGTGTAACTCTATTCATACTTTACATATTGAACAAGTATTTAAGTACTCTTCATTTTTTTTCACCGATGAGTTTTTTCATATCCTCGTGAGTCTTATATTGAGGACTCCAAATGTGGAAAAAATGTGGGATAAATGTTGAACCAAATAATATATCTATGTAATGAACTTTTAAGTATAATATTTATTATACTTTAAGTTTTTTATATATATATATATATATATATATACTTTTAGGATGTTTGATAGTGGTTTTGTACTTCTAAGGGATATAATGCAAATTTTAGGTTTTAGAGGACCTATTATATTTCAAGATTAGTCAAATTTCTAGATTTTAGGATTTCAAACTTAGTCATATTTCAAGATTTCGGGGAGACATCATAGGAGGTATGAAAGTTTCATGTAGGGTTGTAGGTATGATAGAATAGTATGAGAACATCTCTAGCAAAGTGCCACAAGCCGATACACCCCATTCTTGGTTCACCATTTAAAGTTTCACCATTTAAAGTGTGCACTCAGAGAAATTTGATGTGCCAGTGAACCCCTACTAGAGAGATCATCAATAAATGATAAAACTAAAAAATATCAGTGTATACATATGTTCTACCCAAAGCTCATCATGTGTCACAATAGTGTAAGGTCGGATGGTGCTTTGAGAAAGATACATATCAACATAAAAGCATAAAGGAAATGTTGAAAGAAACAATGATGCAATTTCATACCCTATTTGTATTAAAATTTAATAGAAAACACATATATAACATTTTATATACTCATTTGATACATTTTGTAACTGTAATTTGTATAAAATTTATGTTTGCTAAGAAATTTAAGTATTTTTTTTAAATTGTTGAGTATTTACCAACTCAATTTATTTTTTAGTTTAAGTCTGAGTCAGGTTTGAGTATGTGCACTATGGCTCTATCATTTCAGATCAGGATTCAAGATTTATCAAACAAATTTGGACCACATTGTGGGAGAAGATGGATACTAGACTAAAATGATCTACCACTTTTCATCCAAAAATTGATGGGTGCAATGAAGTGGTGAATAGAACTTTGGTACAATTCTTGAGAGGGTACTATTATCACCTAATTCTTGCACCCCTGAGTAATTCATGTTCCATAAGTGCTTGTGGCTTGGTACAGGCATTGGACGTGAACGGGCACTGGGCTCACCCAAAGCATGCACTAGAAGCTTGCACCCTTGAGTAATTCATGATGCGAAAGTTCTTGGAGCTCAATGTGAGTACTTGGTTTTGGCCACAAGAGTATTAGGTACATTACATGGGTGTGTTTGAGACCTCTTACATGTGTGAATAGTTTGAGGCTTTGGTGTAACAATGGGATTGTCCCCCAAGGTGTGGGACTCTTATGCTCCTTGGGATGAACCTTTGGAGAAGTCTGACTTCTTTATAATCTAAGTTCATCTAGTTTAGGACCAACACATAGACCTACAAAGAGTAGAAAGTAAATCTAATATAATGTTAAACCTAATCTCGACAAAGGAAAAAGGGAGAGAGAGGGTGAGGGGTTTCCTAAAAGGAAAAGTGGTGATGTACTAAGAATAGAGCGTGCACCCCTATGACCTTAAAGAACATGAAGCAACTTCAGAAAATAATAAACCATTACACAGTCCCCAAAATGGACACTACTTGCATAAGTATTTCACATGGAGGTGCATAAACATAATACAAAACTATGGGGATGACAAACGGTCCACAAATAGAGCATGCATAGACTCGCGTACACACAAAATATGAATTATAAGAGAGTAAAGTTATATAGGGGTACAAATGGATGGATAAAAATATGAGGGAGAATACATCTATAAATAAGGTTTAACAACCTTTAAAATACATACAGAATGCAAGAATCATAGAAAGAAGTAAACTCAATCTTTTAATTAGTCACTAGGTTTAGGCAACAAAGGGCTCATGGAAGATAAATCTTAGCAGCATTTATGTGACTAAAAAATATTCACCCTTATACGATGAAAGACCCAAATTTTATTTATATGGGAAGCCCATGGGTCATTAATTACATTGGAGAAATATAGATTAGAGGATTAAAAATAGAATTTAGAGCCCATGCTTATTGAATTCCTATTACAATTTGGATGTGAAGGTCACTGGAGGGAATCCTTGGGATCTGTTGGATGTCATGTCCTATCATTTGTTGTAGGTCCCCATACTCATGTGACTTATGGAATTGAATGCTCGTATTAGAGGGTGGTTGAGATATACATTGGGATTTATTCCTTGACCATGCTCTTTTGTCTTATTAGCCACTGGTTTAAGCATTATGTTAGTTAGAGCTGATTGCTTTTGATTCTATGAATTATATTAGATTTGTCCTTTTAGGCTAGGTTTAACACCCGATAGTTATTTCTTAATTGCCCATCTAGGGGACTTTCACTATGAATAAGGCATTGGGATCGAACGGGCATTGGGATGCATTTACTAAGTACTTGTGTAGTGGTCCTAACTCTATTTTAGATGTACATACTCCCTTGTGCCCTTATCTTTGAGCATTTCTTGGGCATGGATCCTTGTAAAGGCCAAAACCTTTGTTGGAAATAGTCATTGAGGTCTTAAATATTATCATTGATATCAAAAAAAGCAAGTGTTATTCTGCATTAATGCCAAAGGATGAGTTGAATAGACTTGCAGTGTAATTCGGGTTTATGAAGTGCTTCTACTTATAAAGTAAGTAAAGCAATCCCAAAAACTTGAATTGGTCTTGTAGTGCTAATCATGGTTTCAAAGTGACTTTGCTTCCCTCACATTTATAAGTTAAGTAAAGGTGAAAACCCGAAAGGGTCTAGTAGTGTTAATCAGGTTTGTGTAACAACTTTACTTGTTTCAATTTATAAGTCAAGTTGCAAGAAAAACCTAGATGGGTCGAGCAATGGAAATTGGGTTTTGGAAGTTACTTTACTTCCCTCTTATTGACAAGCTAAGCAATCCCAAAAATCTAAAATGGTCTAGCAAAGAGTTGATCAGGGTTTCATAAGTGCTTTACTTTCCTTGTGATAAGAATTCAAGTAGCACAAGAAGTCTAAAATGGTCTAAGACAAGGTGATCAGAGAATTGCAACTAATCTACTTCCATTTGGTCAACAAAAAAAGCAAAGGGAGAAACCCAAAAGGGTCTAGATGAAGTAATCAATATTTTAAAGAGGGATTGCTTTTCTCAAGTTGATAAGTCAAGTAATGTCAAAAACCCGAAACGGTCTAGAAGAGGCAATCGAGATTTTTAAGATAACTTTACTTCTTCCAAGTCTATAAGTCATGCTGAATGAAGAACCTGAAATGGTCTTGAATAATTTTTTTGGAATAATTCTTTCAAATAATTGGAAAAGACAATTCTTTTAGAAAAAATGGGAAGGACAAATCTTTCAGACAAAAAGTCCACAGAAATTGTTTTGAAGGGCAAGTGGATAGTTCAAAAAAGTTGAAGGGTAATTAGTAAAAATCTCAAAGGGTATGTGGACCCATTTAGAAAAGCTGAAGGGCACTTCTCAAGAAGTTTGAAGGGTAAGTGGACCTTTTGAAAAAAATTGAAGGGTATCTTTTGAATTTTTTGAAGGGGAAGTGGATCTTTTCAAAAAGTCTGAAGGGTATATTTTGAATGTTGCAAAGGGTATGTGGACACTTGTAGAAAATCCAAAGGATAGATTACAGAGAATCTGAAGGGTATGAAGACCATTGGAAGATTTTTTGAGGACACTTCCAAATAGAAGCCAATGATGAATTTGTTCAGAGAAATTGGAGGACACTTCAGGATGAAATGGACCCAGACAAAAATTCCATGGAAATTATCTCGAAGACATAAAGACCCATAACAATTTGTATAAAAGATCCTTCTCAAGGAATTAAATCAAGGTTAAAAGATGAACAAGTCTTCAAGGATCAAATTTGCAAGGAGCGTTATAAGAATTTTGAAGGAAATTAGATCATGCTAATATGTCGAAGGTTAATGATCTAGTCAACATAAAGAGCAAGCATCTTTGATGATCCAACGACACACGCAAGTCAAGACTAAGAAGATCCAACACAGTGAGTGGATCCAAAGCCTTAAAAGTGCTCGAATGATAATACATAGTCGCGAAGTTAAAGATCAAGAAAGTTTGGTAAGATCTATCAGAGTAAAAGCTCTCATGAATGTTGTGACAAGAGAGATATAGTCAAATCTACTGAAGATTAACATCTGACAAAAGTTATGGATCAAGCATATTCAAATAAATCAAAAGGAGTGAAAGCAAACCAATCATATAAAATATATCAAAATATGGGAAAGAGCTCGATGGTTAATGCAAGAGAGATCAACAGTTTTATTTTAAAATTGAAATATTTGATGGTTCAAGATAGATAGTGACTGGTGCCAAAGAGAAAATGAATAATCCTAGATTAAAGACATGATCAAATAGATGGTGAACTCGAGTCTACATAGAGCTCAAGATCAATCCTCAATTAAAGAAGCATCACAGTTATTACTAAAATCTAGCAATTGCCAAAAATAGAAAATAGATATGACCATTGCAATGTACTACATGAACTAAGACATGGGAAAGAGCATAATTCAAAATCACTTTTAATGAGAACCAATTAATTGTAGCTGATATGTGAACCTAATTGGAGATAGAAACACCTAAGCTACATCGTCTATATATATACGACATTTGAATATTGAAAAATGTTTTTTTTCCATTGATGTTGCTACCATTGCAATTTCAAGAGAAAGAGGAATAAAGGCAAGAAGAGGATATTGATTTTTCAAATAAAGAATATATAAAAGACACAAAGGAAGAGAGGCCATAGTAGCTGGTGTAAATAGATTGTGTCAAATAGAAGATATAATGAGATAGAACTAGTAAGGCAAAGAAGAAAATAAAATACTATCAATGATAGATGTATATAGATAAAGTAAAAGATAGAAAGGAAAGGGAATGATGTGTGTCCAAATAGAATATATCAAGACATAAATAGAGTGAGGTAAAGAGGAAGAAAAAACACATAGAGAATGAGCAAAAAGAAAGAAAGGGCACACAATGGATATGCAAAGAATGAGTTGAGAAGAATAGGCATACATAGAATAAGCCAAGAGTGAGTAGTTATAGACTAGACTTGAAACATAAAAACTGAACTAGATTCATTTGTGAATCTATCTTGTATGTTGGAGTTGTAGCTCCATAGTTATGATTGGTTGGTGCCAACAAACAAATTGAGTTAGTGCTCATTTAGGGGTTTAGAGTCTCCTTAGGGTTGGTACCCTTAAATCTTGTAACCAATAAGGTTAAACTAAGTTGGTGCTCAGTTAGGGGATTGGTGTTTCCTAAAGATAGGTGTCCTTGAATGTAACCAATGTGGTTTTGCTAGTGAGGTGATTTAACTATGAGGCTGGATTAGAATAGTAGATTCTAGCATCTATTCTCATCATGGTTTTTCCCTTTGGGTTTTCCACATTTAAATCTAGTGTACTATGTTTTTGTGTGTGTGTGTATGCTCTCTACTTTGATATGCATATGTTTTGTATATTTATTAAAAAGTTAAAGAACTAGTTTTTAGTTGATCTACCGATTCACCCCCCTCTCAGTAGATAGTTGTGTTCAATAATTGGTATCAAATCTGAGGGTTCCTTAGAAAGAAGCTTAATTAGATCAAGGAGATCTTGGTTAGTGAACATAATGGCTAGCCATAAAGGATCCTCCTCAAATAAAGCACCTCTCTTTGATGGATCTAACTATGTTTTCTAGAGCATACGAATGAAAACATATATGTCCTCATTAAGATTTGATGTATGGATGTTTGTAGTAAATGGGTATACAGATCCTACTGTAACTCTTACTGATCAGGCTGCCAAGAAGGCATATGAAAATAATGCCAAAGCAAAGAATGCTATTCTTTGTGGACTGTCAAACTAAGAGTTTGTCAAAGTGTAAAATACATATAGAACAAGTTAAAGAGCATCTATGAAGTAGATGATAAGGTGAAGCAAGCCACGCTACAAACATACAAAGGATAGTTTGAGAGCCTCAAGATGAGTGAGGAAGAGAAGATTGTAGACTACCTCCTCAAGGTAGATGAGATTGTGAATGCTATCAGAGGACTTGGAGAAACTATAGATGAGTCAACTATTGTCAAGAAGGTTTTGAGGTCTCTAAAATCAAGATACGACTCTAAAATCTCTGTAATAGAAGTGTTATAGTATAGAATTGCACCTCTGTGGGAGAGTTTTTTAGGCTCTCCCACTTTTAGCTATAAGCGTGGGAACAACCTCAGGATGTGGGTTTCCTATAGTGAGGTTGAGCCTCTAAGATTTTTTAAGAGGCTACTTCCTCTCTGGTGGATCACATAAACTACTACTAAAATGAAACTTTCACAGGAAAAGGGTTAGAAAAGGGAAAAAGGGCTCCTAAGAAGGCTAACAAGCGATGCACCAAATTTAAATGGACACTCATCTACGCTCGAACCCACACTAGATCAGTCATGAGGTGACTTAGACTTGCACGATCTCAGGATCAAGCTAACACATGTTGGAAGAGGTTCATGGAGAACACCATTCCTAACTTGCAAAACTTTAAAATACTTCAAAGAGGCAAGTAATAGTCTAATGGATTAGGAATATGCACATTCATGAATCCACCAAACAACAAACATACTAAAGAACTAATCAAAGATAGGAGATGGGCAAATAAATCAAGTCTCATCACATTCAAGAGGTAGTTCTTACAATATCTTGGCAAGGTCAAGCCTAACCAAGGGAGCACGCTTTTGCAAACATCTCAATGGGAATCTATCTCCTTGCAAGATGAAAAAGTCTATAAAATTGGGAACCCTTTACAATGGCTTGGAAGCCCATATATATAGAAGGGGACAAGAGAGAAGAGGGATGATAAATAGCGAGAGAAAAGAGGGGCACATTGTCCATGATCATTGAATGAGATCCACCTATTTCTATCTCCCAAATTTGCTTCGTGAATCTCACCATACCTTCCACTCAGCTTCATTATGAGGACAAGGTCCTCATATCTTAAAACTGACATAGCCATGTTGTGTGTGATTTGAGTGGCAATTTGTCAAAATCATTGCTCAGGCCACTCTTTTCATTAGTCACATACCTGCTCTATGCTTTGGGACCTAAACTTGAATTAACTATAGGTTGAAAACCAATCTATATTATTAGTTTTCCTATAGTTATAATAGATGACACTCTGCTTGATGCCTGCTCCCTCTTTCATCAACAAGTTGATGACCTTTGATCTATACTAGGTCTAAAAGACCTATTCTAAAAAACCTATTCTATCCCCCACTCACCATAGATCTTTTTGCTAGTTGGATGCCCTTGTGCCATGTTGTAGCCTCTCATTCATCTAATCATGACTCTTGTGCACTGTCGATCCTAAGAACCATGCCATTGCACCATGATTATTAAGTATCCTTGGAAACCTAATTTACTCTTTGTAGAGTAATTCAAGTTTTCGAGGCTAATTAACTTATAAAGTTATAAGCTAAGTCCTTTAAAAATCTTGATTTACTCTTTGTAGAGTAATCTAGGTTCTTTAAGCTCAACTTTGGACTCTCCCAGCTACTCCACTTATAAAGTATTTTTAAGTAAAGTACTTTGAGAACCCCAAATCACACTATGAAGAGTAATTCATGTTATCCAAGCTCACTTACTTCAAAGCCTTCATGTTGGATTACTACAGATTCTCAGAGCTTGTTTACTTTGAGCTTTCCTAGCTTGATGCTTCAGGTTTTTCTAGCTTGATTACTTCCCAATGACTAGTTTATCACCCTAAAGTTTGACATTCACGAGCCCATTATTGGACATTTGAATCCCAATGGATATTCCTCCATCATGAAATTGGCATCCATACAGCTGTCACTCACTAGGACAATTCCTTCAGGTCCCTTATTTCTTTAGGTCCTTTCCTTAGACAATTCTCCTAAAGGAATTCCTTTGAACTTCTTATTTTTGTTCCTTCCCTTATTTCCTTTAGACAAAAGTCTGAAGGAATTGTTCCTCAAAACCTTTCCAAATTACCCCTCGAGATTTTTGACAAGGGCTTTCCTGAAGGAAAAGAGACCCTTCAAGATTTTTGCAAATGGTCCTTCCAAAAGGAACATACCCTTCATAATTCTTGTTTTGGTCTTTTTGCTCCAAAAGTTCCCTTCAGAATAATTGGAATTGCCCTTCAAAAAAATTGGAATTGCCTTTCAAAATTTTTGAAGTAGACTACTTTACCGAGAAAAAAACCTTGGATTTTGGAGAAGACTTGTCCCTTGAAGAACCTGAGAAGCACTATTTTTCGAGACCAAATCAGGTTTGTCAAGCCCCTTTACTTATTTTGGGTTTCTGACTATTGATTACTTATAAAGTTTTTTAAGTAGTGCTCCTCTAGAAACCTGAAGTTGTCTTTGTCAGAGAACCTAAAGTCTTCTAGCTTGTACTTTACAAATGCTGATGGTGTCCATAGATTTTTTGATGGAGTCTATAGCACTATGTAGGCCTAATATTGCTACATTTACGACCCCTAACTGCTTGGCTTCACCATGAAACCTGCTCAAGAACCCTTCTTTGCTCTGTAAACCTATCCCTTAGAATTTGACAAAATACACTTTAAGCAAACTTAAAGTATATCAAAATATTTATGAGCACCATGAGATCATTTTGGTCCACTCATTCCATCTAGAACATTTGTTCATCCGCTCATCCATTAGCGATTTGATCCATCTAGGAATAGCTTGGTATGTGGGCCAAGTTTGGCTAACATTTCTAGTGACTCATAGGGAAGCATGCTCATGTTGCCTCGTCTAGTTCATTAGGCATGGAGTCATCATTAGCTTACAACTAACTTGGTTCAAAACTAGATACAATGTTGAACCTTGCTAGAACTCCCTCTTAAATCAATAAGGATAGCATAAAATAAAACAAAAAAATTATCTAAGGCACCTACTGAAAAGAAAATAGCCTAGAATAGAGCAAAAATAAATGTGCCTAAAATAACACCTGGAGGAATTGACCAGAACTAAACTTAATATACACATCCTAAAACTATGTACCCCTTTCCTCTTGGATCAAAAGGAAAGCTTGATACTTTTCTTGCATTATGAGTCTTCATCATCATGTTTAATGAAAACTAGGCAGATCCAAATTCACTCATGACATCCTCCTCCTCAGCCTCTTTGGATACATCTTCCATAGGTTCCCGATCTAGTTCCTTAAGCTGCTCTACTTGGGTCACCTCCACCTCTTCTTCCTTCTTCTTGTGATTAGTTGAACCAATTTCTAGGATGGAAATGTGCAAGGAATAGCCATTTCTTTTTTCCTTATTCTCTACTTCTTGAAAGACTCTCCATGAAGGAAAAGCTCTAGACTTTTGAGGGGAAAGGAGTGGAGGCTGCAAGGTCTCTTGACTAACTTTAGGAATCACCACCTCCTTCTACCCACTACTTTGAATAAAATTCCAAGATGGAAAAGATGGAGGCTCTTGAGGAGGGAGGGATGGGGGTTGAATGTCCTTGGGCTTACTTGGTTATGTGACTTGGCTCCAAGATGTGAAAGGTAGAGGTTTAGCTTTCATTTGTTGATTCTGCCTTTCCTCTTCTTTCCTTGCCTTCAACTCTAACTCTCTACTTTACTTTTTTATATTTTCTTGAAATATTCCTCTTTAAAGTGATCAAGAATAGAAGAAGGTTCTTGGAAAAGAATAAAGCCTTGGACCCAAATAGTAGGTTGTTCCACAATAGGCACTTCATTTTTTTGACCTCTTTGGATGGATTTCTAAGAAGGAAAAGACTACGAAACATGTGATGAACTTGGAAGATTTGAATGAATACTTGAAATGGCCTCTTGAGGAGGAAAAGATGGCACATAAGAAGGCTAAGGTGGTGAATATGTGGGCACAAATGTTTGGTGAGGCTACCCCAATTGTTCCTCAAGTCCTTCTAACTTGTCCTCAATTCTTTGAATGTAACCACATATGTCCATCATGTCACCATTGAGGTTGCTCCAATTTTCTCTCTCAATAGGTGCCTGCTTTGCTTTGATTTGATACAATGAATCCCTCACATAATAGATTTGGTAAGGGGGACATTTGGCCCATAACACTTTTGTGAGCACAACTCAAGTGCATGCTTGTTAAGGCTCACTAGAGTTTTCCTGAGTGCTGGTATAGATGGCTCATGATAGGGTGGATGAGGAGTATAATTTTGATGGACTTGTTGATATGGATGATCTGGGAAATATTCTTGCATATATCGATCATGAGGAACTTGCCAAGGTTCTTCATGGTCTTGATAGAAATCTTGGTAGGGCTGATTAAGCTCATATGGATCATATTGTGCCTGTTGATAAGGAGGTGAATAATAAGAGTATTCACCATAGCTATTCATGTTAGCCTCACATGTCAAGTGAAAATCTAATTAAAACTTCAAAGAGATCAACCTAGTTTTCTCATAACAGAAGCTTGATTTGGAGTCATCAATGGCACTAATACTTGCTTTTAGAAACAAGTAATGATGATCAGGCACTTGGGCTACTTAAACTAGATGATAGATGCTCAGAGTCACCATTGATCTTTTTTGAATGCCTCCAAATTTTGATAAGTAGAAAGACAACACCAAAAATCCTTCCACTGCTTTAGACCTTGAGTCCCACCGGGCGTGCCAGAAATTGTTATAGCATAGAATTGCACCCCTGTGGGAGAGTTTTTCAAGCTCTCCCACTTCTGGATATAAACATGGGAACAACCTCAGGATGTGGGTTTCCTATAGTGAGGTTGAGCCTCCAGGATTTTTTAAGAGGCTAGTTCCTCTCTGATGGATCATCTAAAGTACTACTAAAATGAAAGTTTCATAAGAAAAGGGTTAGAAAATGGAAAAAGGGATCCTAAGAAGGCTAACAGGTGATGCACCAAATTTAAATAGACACTCATCTATGCTTGAACCCACACTATATCAATCATGAGGCAACTTAGACTTGCACAATCTTAGGGTCAAGCTAACACATGCTAGAAGAGGTTCAGGGAGAACACTAGTCCTAACCTGCAAAACTTGATAAGACTTCAAAGAGGTAAGCAATAGGCTAATGGATTACGAATACGTGCATTCACGAATCCACCAAGCAAAAAACATACTAAATCACTAATCAAATATAGGAGATGGGCAAATAAATTGAGTCTCATCACATTCAAAAGGTAGTTCTTATAATATCTTAGTAAGGTCGAGCCTAACCAAGGGAGCACGCTTTTGCAAATGTCTCAATGGGCACCTATCTCCTAGAAAGATGAAAAAGTCTATAAAATTGGGAACCCTTTACAATGGCTTGGAAGCCTGTATATATATAAGAAGGGGATAATAGAGAAGAGGGATGAGAAATAGAGAGAGAAAAGAGAGGGGCACATTGTCCATGATCATTGAATGAGCTCCACCTATTTCTCCAATATCCCAAATTTGCTCCATGAATCTCACCATACCTTCCACTCAGCTTCATTATGAGGACAACATCCTCATATCTTAAAATTGACACAGCCATGTCATGTGTGCTTTGAGCGATAGTTTGTCAAAAGCATGGCTTGGGCCACTCTTTTCATTAATCACATACCTGCTCTATACTTTAGGACTTGAACTTGAATTGACTGTAGGTTGAAAACTAATCTAAATTATTGGTTTTCCTATAGTTATAATAGATGACACTCTGCTCAATTCTTGGTCCCTCTTTCATCAATAAGTTGCTGACTTTTGATTTATACTAGGTTTGAAAGACCTATTCTAAAAAATCTATTATATCCCCCATCACCATAGATCTTTTTATTAGTTAGATGCCCTTGTGCCATGTGGCAGCCTTTCATTCATCTGATCATGACTCTCATGCATCGTCAATCCTTAACACCATGCTGTTGGACCAAGCTTATTAAGTTAAGTAGCCTTGGAAACCCAATTTACTCTTTGCAAAATAATTCAGGTTTTCTAAGCTACTTAACTTATAAAGTTATAAGCTAAGTCCTTGAAGAATCCCAATTTACTCTTTACAGAGTAATTCAAGTTCTCTAAGCTCCTCAACTTTGGACTCTCCCAGCTACTCCACTTATAAAGTCTTTTTACGTAAAGTACTTGGAGAATATTGAATCACACTATGAAGAGTAATTACTTTAGAGGGTTCTCAGAGGTTGTTTATTTCAAAGCTTACTTACTTTAGAGCCTTCACACTCCCAAGGGGATCCTTTTAATAGATTAGCTCAGAGGTTGTTTATTTCAATCTTTTCTCCCAAAGCTTGATATTTTTAGGTTCTTCTAGGCTTTTTGACAAGGACTTTCTGATTACTTCCTTCAAGCCAATGGCTAGTTTATGGAAGTTTGACCCTTCATGAGTCCATTATTAGACATTTAAATCCCAAGGGTAATCCTTTCATGAAAATGGTCCGTATAGTGCCCTTTGAAAGAATTGGAATTGCCCTTCGAAAAAATTGGAATTGCCCTTCATAAATTTTGAAGTGGACTACTTTGTTGAGAAAAGACCCTTGGCTTTTAGAGAAGACTTGTCCCTTGAAGAACCTGAGAAGCAATATTTTTTGAGACCAAATTGAGTTTGTCAAGCCCCTTTACTTATTTTAGGTTTATGACTACTGATTACTTATAAAGTTTTTTAAGTAGTGCTCCTCTAAAAACTCAAAGTTGTCTTCATCAGAGAACCCAAAGTCTTCTAGCTTGTACTTTGCAAATGTTGATGGAGTCCATAGATTTTGTAATGGAGTCCATACCACTATGTAGGCCTAATTTTGTTGCATTTATGACCCCTAACTACTTGGTTTCACTATGAAACCTGATCAAGAACCTCTTCTTTGCTCTATAGACCTATCCCTTAGAATTTGAAAAAATACACATTAAGTAAACTTGAAGTGTTTCAAAAGCTTTATGAGCACCATAATATGTCTCTAGTCTACTCATTCCATCTATAACATTTGTTCATCCACTCATCCATTAGAAATTTGATCCTTCTAGGCATAACTTGGTATGTGGGCCAAATTTGGCCAATAAGAAGAAACAAGAGATTTGGACAAGCTCACAGTAGATGAGCTACATGGAACCTTCACTACGTATGAGATGAGAATGGGAAATGCAAACTCTTTCAAAAGAGAAGCTGCATTCAGAGTTTTCAAATAGACAAAGGAAGAAGAAGCATCTACATCAGGATCTGAGAATGTAGATGAGGAAGTTGCCAACTTTGTCAGAAGATTTGGAAAATACAAAGGTAAGTTACCCTTAAAATGTTTTAACTGTGGTAGAATAGGACATTTTTCTACCAAATGTCACTATAAGAAAAAGGGTGATTCTGAGCATTAAGAGGATGGTACAATTTTGAAACCTTACCAAGAAGGAACTTCTCCAAGAACAAGAAAGGTATGTACAAAAAGGAAGACAATGACACAATGGAATACAATAAGAGTTCAGATGATGACTATGACTATGCCTTTGTAGTGAAGGGAAATGAATCTTTGTTCATGGAAATAGAATCAACCTCAAAGGATTTGAATCAAGATGATGATGAAGACTAGGATGAAGAAGAGGAAGAAGAAGTAGATCTAGAAGGAGAACTCATATGTGCCCTAAATAAGATCGATAGTTTGAGGAAGGAAAACTCAAAATAAAAGAATATTGCATAAAAGGAAATTGAAAATCTATCCAAGGGTCTTGAAGAGTTTGATCAGATGGTGGTGAGCTTAAAGACTCAAATTAAAGAGCTCAAAAGAACAAAAGATGTAGTCAAGATTGAACTACACCTCAAGACTATTGAATGTATGAAGCGAAAGGTAAAAATAATTGCCCTAAGGAAGGAGCTTTAGAAGGCTAAAGATCAAATTGATAGAGGTCTAAAATGAAAACAAAGCTTAGACATTATTGATGCGTTGATCACCTCACAAAATCCCTCAAAAGAAAGATCTGGTCTTGGCTATGAGAAAGGAAATAATCTCATGACAAATGCATCCACTAAGTTGTATGAGAACTTTAAAGCATGAGGATCAAGATCCAAGAAGGAGATAACTTATAATGGAGCAGAGTCGAATAAAAGCAATGCTGATAAGAAGGATAGAGGAGAGAAGAACCCTGAGGCAAAGAAGAACTAAGAATTTGTCTATATAATTTTGAAGAAGATGCAGAAGACAAATATATCTGATGTAGCTAGTTACACAAAGAGAAGATCAGCAAGGTAGCCTAATGCTATGACCAGGTATTCTTCATATTTTTATGGTTATTGATATACATGTAATTAGTTTGTTCATAAGGCTTATAAATGTAGAATTATACCTACAAGGAAAATAACTTTATAAGCAAAAATTCAGTTGCATCATTGTTAGACACAAATTTAGTGTGTTATCGGTGCAATAATTTTAGTCATATAGCTAAACATTGTAGAGCAAGCTTTATGAGATCAAAAGTGCAGAAAGGTATGCCTTCGAATGTGAAAAAAGGTTCACAAGCCACTAAGAAGGAGAAAAGGAGACCCATTAAGACACACAAGGAGATCAAGAATGTGAGTAAGGGTGAGTGCTTCAACTGCCATGATGTGGTACACATGCCCAGGTTCTACAAGAAAAAGTCTACAAGTTAGAACAAGCCTATCCAATCTTTTAAAGCTCAAAAAGGAAAGTAGATCGGTTCATGGAGATGAAAGGTGGTGAGCATGAAGCTTGATGAGTCTATAGATCACATCAATCTAGTTGATGTGGTGGAGAGTGTAATAAAGGCTAGAAAGGGTCAATAGATCTCAACCTCTACCATTGATGAGAAGGAGAAGGCAAAGCTCAAGGAGAAGCCCAATAAATTAACTTAAGATAGGTCAAGGGTATGCATAGATTTAAGTGAACACCCAGCTATAGTAGAGCAAGTAACAAGCATAAAGAGTCAATCTTCTAGGTCTAGTGATGAGATTTCTAGTTGCAAGGAAGATTCATCAGATGAATAGGTGTATCATGGATCCATATTGTCTCCATGTATTCTATTACTAGAAGGAAAGGAGAATAGTTTGATGGATGAGCATGTCACTTCTCTCAATCCTAAGAACAAGAAGAAAAATAAAAATAAGAATAAGGAGGATAAGGACTATGAAGAGTTATGTGTAACTCCTAGTTTCACGCTGTTCTAAAACATTGTGAAATAAGGTGTCTCTATATATGCTTCTTGAGAGACCCCTTAAAGTAAAGAAGCAAGTGGTGCTCTTCAGAAGATGCTAAAGGTAGGAATGAGTGCTCCCATGTGAGGTTATTGTGCCAAGATGAGTCTTGTATTGATTTTTAGTAGGTCAGTAGAGCAAGCAAGAGCTAGATTCTTCAGTCTAACATGATCAAGAAGGCTCAGGATAAAAGAGCTTTATGTATGACCCGTGGTGGCAGATTCGAAAATACTCAAGTGGATGTTGGTTGAGACTGGTTTGTGCTACATAACAAAGAAAGCTGAAGCATTCAAGGAGGGGATAACAACTCAGGTTGTTGAGTTGGGTTTGGTTGAGCAAGAGAGAGAGGGAAGAAGGTCTTGAGGTGTGGCAAGCCTTTGAGGTGGAGGAAGAAGTGGCATCTTCCTTATTGTATTTTCTTCTAGTAATATTTAATACAAGAGTGTGTATTGTCTCTCAAATTCTTTGCTATCTCAAGTTTTTAGTTACTTAATCATTCTAATATAATTCCATGTTTAATTGCTTATAATAAAGTAATCAATTGTGCTTCCGTTGGATAAGGGGTTCCTAACAGTTGGTATCAAAGCTTTTGGTTGGGATACTAATAGGTTGGATTAGATCTGGTTAGTGTGTGTTGATTACAGGTTACTCACAGGGGTTTCTGTTTGAGTGGGAGTAGAGCAATGGCAGAAGACAGTAAGCTATGAATGGAGAAGTTTAATAGCAGGAGGTCCAAGTTCAGGTATGGCAGAATAACCTGCTGGAGATATGGAAAGAAAGAGTAGAGAAAAGAAGATTGTTGGTTGGTAGTAGATCAGCATGAAGGACATGAAGAAGAAGCAGGTGTTGCAGAGTTGATTGCATAGGATGCTCTGGTATGTTCTTTGGATAAAGTAGAATCTAGGGTTTTATATTCTGGTGCCTCTTTTAATGCATCCCCAAATAGGGTATTTTTTCATGAGTATGTCCAGGGAGACTTTGGAGAAACTTATTTAGGGGATGGTAAGCCTTGTCAGATGATTGGCAAAGGGAAAGTGAAGCTGAAATTGCAGACAGGTAACACATGGGTGTTAAAGGAGGTCATGTAGGTCCCAATCTTGGAGATGCAGCTAATTGCTTCAGGAAAGTTGGGTGATGAGAGATGCACAAGAACTCTCACAGCGGATGCACTTGAATTAGCGGGTGGTAAGAAAGCAGGTACTCTTTATCTACTTGCTTATATTACTGATTCTTCTTTTGTTGCAAAGACATGGCTTTGTAGGCTTGGTCACATGAGTAAGAAGGAGATGCATGTTCTTGAGTCAAGGGGTATAGATCGAGATTTTTGTATGCAAAAGAAGAAGGTAACGTTTCTTGAGGAATTTGATGTTCGTGACAAGAGCAAGAAAGCCTTGGTTTTCAAGGAGAAGGTGACAGACAGAGTTTAGCATGAGGGGCAGAAGAATTTTGAGCAGAGCAAGGGTGATTTAGACAAGGGTTTGATCCAAAAGGAGCTCACAGGAAAAAGTCAGTTCTCACAAGCAAAACACAGAGACCGACATCAGCAAAAAAACCAGCATCGGCGTCCAGATAGGGATTGACATCGGCTATGTTCAAACCGATGTCAGTGACTCAGGGCAAATAAACACCAGCGTCGATTAGGGGAGAACCAACGTCGGTGATGAGGCAGTCACAGGGAACCGACATTGGTCGGGTGCAGACTGGAATGTGACCAGCATCGGTCACTGAGATGAATTTTGGGTGGATAGCAAGCTGTCAAGGAGTCTCAAGCACCCATTTGGAGGACTTAAAGGGTAAGTAAGCCTCAAATTCATCATTTCCCTTCTTTACACTACTTATTTCTCATTGATGGTAAAGAACCAGGAAGTTATTAAATAAGCTGAATAGGTAGATCCAGGAAATAGTGGGAGCTTGGCATGGATGAGGATGTGATTCCTTGGAGAAGAACCAAACAGGGATTTGTTGGTAGAGTTGCCAGCTGGAAGGAAGCACTGAGAGATGAATGGATGTTTAGGATGAAGAAGAGCAAAAATGGATACGTGAGACGGAAGATCAAGGTATATGGTCTTGAGTAAGCTGTAGGGCAATAGAGGTTTGATCATTGTGTTTCTCTTTACTAGGTTGGATAATATTAGCTACATTATCCTATTACTGTATGATGTGCTTGTTGCAGGGTTACATATACAGGTATTACTGAACTAAAGGTAAAGCTAGTTCAGGGGTGTGTCATGGAGAATCTGGGAGTAGAAAGATTCTTTGGCATGAGTGTGTTCTAGAGACATGAAAGGTCACAGGTTGACTTTGTTTCAGGATGATTGTGTGAGACCGGTTAGCACGCCAATGGTTGGACAGTTCACAGAACAGGTGTCTTGATTCACATAATGAGGTTGAGTGCATGGTATGTACTATACCTAAGTTTTCCCAAGCAGTGGGAGTTGTCAAAAAGTTGGAGCCAATTCAGGAAAGAAGCATTGGAGGGCAGTTCAGTGGATTCTTAGAGGGACCAGCAGCAGGTGCACATGTTATGCAGGTTCAAGTTATTTTCTACATGTTTTGTAGATGCGGATGTGGCAGGTGATTTGGATGATAGGGTTTGCACTACAGGTTTTGTGGTGGTTGGTCTTCAGGGGAGAGCTTGAAGAGGGATACAGAGCCAAGGGAACAAAATAGATGGAGTATAGGTACAGGTACAGTTGCAGCTATTTATCTCCAAGTGGGAGATTGTTAGAATGTGGAGCTAAAAGCTTCAACTATTGTAGACATGGAGAGGTTGTTGAGTTCCAAAAGCACCGGCGTCGGCAGTATGACCAATGTCAGTCATGATTAGTGCAGAAGGCAACCGGTGACGGCAGGGAGTCGACCAATGTCGGCAGAACTAGGCAAGCAGGGACTGACGTCGGTCGCCTGTGTGTTTCATAACTATTCATTGCACGAACAGTTAGTTAGTTGAACTGAGTGTTTGCATGTTAAGGGGCTAATTATAGTCTCGAGCTGCGTGTCTAATTATTGTAATTAGAGTTCTATTTTTGTATACATGGGATTCTATTTAAAGACCCATGAGGCATGTATTGTAATTATCAAGAAGGCAAGTAAAGCATTGAAGCATTGAAGCAAGGTCAAGGAGATCTACAAGCAAGTAAGGTCAAGGAGATCAGCTGAAGCATTCAAGGAGGGGATAACAACTCAGGTTGTTGAGTTAGGTTTGGTTTAGAAAGAGAGAGAGGGAAGAAGGTCTTGAGGTGTGGTAAGCCTTTGAGGTGGAGGAAGAAGTGGCATCTTCCTTATTGTATTTTCTTCTAGTAATATTTAATACAAGAGTGTGTATTGTCTCTCAAATTCTTTGTTGTCTCAAGTTTCTAGTTACTTAATCATTCTGGTATAATTCCGTGTTTAATTGCTTATAAGAAAGTAATCAATTGTGCTTCCGTTGGATAAGGGGTTCCTAACAAAAATCTTGAGTTTTGAAGATGACAAGCTATATATACCATGAAGTTAGGGGGAGTTAACTCATATAATCTGAATGGTTTGAGGATCCATGCATGAAGTGAAAATGAGCATATGTGGAAATCTCCAGTCACAATTGAAAGAAAATATGTTGTCTACTACAATTGTTGATCCAAAAAGGTTGAGATAATGACTTAATCAAACCAAGCTAGTTGCCTAGATAGTATACTAAATCCTCATGAACAAACAAAGTGAAAGATTTGTAGTTGATTAGGACTTAAGATCAGAGGACTTTGTAAGGAGACCTATAATTGCTCAAGTGATGCAATGAGACAAAATCTAGGAGTAATAACTCCTACATCACATCACTAGATACTAATGATCAAACATGAATCTAGGGGCAGTATTGAAGGTAGTCTGGTGACATAGCTGCAGTCCTTTATTATGATTATTGGCTCTAGATCATTATGCTTATTTATATAAGAGATATATCGATCATTGATTGGTCTTTCAAACCAATGCTATAAACATGATCTTTTGAGGAATAATGGAGCAAGAGGAATCAGATTTGAATGTGTCTAAGTAAAAATTAGGAAAATATGCCACTGCCAAATGGGGAGTTTCTCTCATAGTCCTCTAACCAACTAGGTCCAAGGATTGAAATAGCTAAGTTGTCAGTAAAGGAGCAGTTCATTTCCATGTTATGGCAAGGATTCTTTGTTGTTAATGTCAAAGGGGGAGAATGAAGTAGAATGAAAGGGGAGCAAGCAGAATGGAGAGAAAAAGAGTTAAGGCATTATGATGATGTTTTGCCATCAATGACAAAGGGGGAGATTGTTGGAAATAGTCATTGAGGTCTAAAATATTGTCATTGATGTCAAAGAAAGCAAGTTTTATTTTGCATTAATGCCAAAGGATGAGTTGAACAGACTTGCAGTGTAAATTGGGTTTATGAAGTGCTTCTACTTATAAAGTAAGTAAAGCAATCTCAAAATCTTGAATTGGTCTTGTAGTACAGATCATGGTTTTGAAGTGACTTTGCTTCCCTCACATTTATAAGTTAAGCAAAGGTGAAAACCTAAAAGGGTCTAGCAGTGTTAATTGGGTTTATGCAATGACTTTACTTGTTTCAATTTTATAAGTCAAGTTGCCAAAAAAACTTGAATGGGTTGAGTAATGAAAATCAGGTTTTGTAAGTTACTTTACTTCCCTCTTGTTGACAAGCTAAGCAATCCTAAAAATCTGAAATGGTCTAGTAAAGATTTGATCGGGGTTTCACAAGTACTTTACTTTCCTTGTGATAAGAAGTCAAGTAGCATGAGAAGTATGAAATGGTCTAAGATGAGGTGATCAAAGAATTATAACTACTTTACTTTCATTTGGTCAACAAGCAAAGTAAATGGAGAAACCCGAAAGGGTCTAGATGAAGTAATCAGGATTTTGAAGAGGGACTACTTTTCTCAAGTTGATAAGTCAAGTAATGTGAAAAACCTGAAAGGGTCTATAAGAGTCAATCGAGATTTCTAAGATGACTTTACTTCTTCCAAGTCTATAAGTCATGCTAAATGAACAACCTGAAATGGTCTTGAATAATGTTTTTGGAAGAATTCTTTCAAAAAATTTCAAAGACAATTCTTTCATAAAAATTGGCAAGGACAAATCTTTCAGACAAAAAGCCCACAGAAATTATTTCGAAGGGCAAGTGGATTGTTCAAAAAAACCAAAGGGTAGTTTGTAAAAAGTCCAAAGGGTATGTGGACCCTTTCAGAAAAGCCAAAGGGCACTTCTCAAGAAGTCTAAAGGGTAAGTGAACCTTTTCAAAAATTCCAAAGGGTATCTTTTAAATGTTTCAAAGGGCAAGTGGACCTTTTCAAAAAGTCTGAAGGGTATCTTTTGAACATTGCAAAGGGTATGTGGACACTCATAGAAAAGTTGAAGGGTAGACTACAGAGAATTCAAAGGGTATGAGGGCCGTTTGAATATTTTCAAAGGATACTTTTGAATAGAAGCCAATGATGAATTCTTTCAGACAAATTGGAGGACACTTCAGGATGAAATGGACCTAGACAAAAAGTCTATGGAAATTATCCCAAAGACACAAAGGCCCACAACAATTTGTATAAGGGAACCTTTCGAAGGAATTAAAGTAAGGTTAAAAGATGAGCAAGTCTTCAAGGATCAACATTGAAAGGAGCATTAAAAGAATGTCAAAGGAAATAAGATCACGCCAACATGTCAAAGGTTAATGATCTAGTAAACATAAAGAGCAAGCATCTTTGATGATCCAATGACACACACAAGTCAGGACTAAGAAGATCCAATAGAGCGAGTGGATCCAAAGCCTTAAAAGTGTTCAAAGGTTAATGCATAGTGGCGAGTTAAAGATTGAGCAAGTTTGGTAAGATCTATTAGAAATTTGAGCAAGGAGACAGTTAACAGTTTTAATATCATGATATAGAAAGTAGTCTGAGGACTGAAGAATTATCATTCCTATCTAGAGTATCATGGAATTGTCATTGATATCAAAGGTTGATGTCCTTGATGTCATTGAGATTAAATCTGATCATGCATTAATTCCAAAGGTTGAGTTGAGCAAACTTGTGGAGTAAATCATGTTTGTGAAGTGCTCTTACTTAGAAGAGGCAATCAAGATAAGTCAAGAAGAATGGAAAACCTAAAATAGTCTTGAAGAATTCCTTCAGAGGAATTATTTCAAAAAGAATGGCAAGGACAATTCTTTTGAAAAAATTGTCAAGTCCTTCTCAGGCAAGTGGACCTTTCTAAAAAGTCTGAAGGCTATCTTTTTAAAATTCTGAAGGGTAAGTGGACCTTTTCAAAATATCTAAAGGGTATCTTTTAAACATTCTAAAGGGCAAGTGGACATTTTCAAAAAGTTTTAAGGGTATCTTTTGAATGTTCTGAAGGGAAAGTGGACCTTTTCAAAAAGTCTGAAGCGTATCTTTTAAATGTTGCAAAGGGTATGTGGACACTTGTAGAAAAGCTGAAGGGTATATTGCAGAAAGTCCAAAGGGTAAATTTTGAATGTTATAAAGGGTATGTGGATACTTATAGAAAAGCCAAAGTGTAGATTGCAAAAAGTCTAAAGAAATGATGTAGAAAATTAGTTTGAATAAATGACGTGGACAAAAATTCCAAAAAAAAGATTTTCGAAGGACATCTCCTAGTAGAAGCCAATGACGAATTCTTTCAGAGAAATTGAAGGACACTTTAGGATGAAATGGACCTAGACAAAAAGTCTGTACAAATTGTCCTAAAGACACAAAGGCCCACAACAATTTGTATGAAGGAACCTTTTGAAGGAATTAAATCAAGGTTAAAAGATGAACAAGTCTCCAAGGATCGACGTTGCAAGGAGTGTTACAAGAATGCTAAAGAAAATAAGATCACGCCAATATGCCAAAGTTTAATGCTCAATACAAAGCGTAAATATTGAGAATATCGAGGACAATCGAAAGGAGCAGAAGTAAACACATGAGATAGAAAGCAACTAAATGCAAAAAGGGAAGAAAAGAAGCTCGATGGTTAATGGAAAAGTAAGAATTAAAACTCATGTTACTTTAAAAGATTAATGACTCATGTCTAATCAATGTATTAGATCTAATAGTGTAAAGCAAACTTAGGTGATTCTTTGAGTGCACGTGCATTTGACAAGTGTCAAAAGGTCATAAGGAAAGATCCAACAAAGAAAAGAATGTGAACTTGGCATGATGAAATAAATAAAAAGCCTGCATTCATTGTCTTATACCTATCTATAAAGGAGTAACTAGAATTGGTGATGAACTTGATATATCTTCATGGAGCATGAGATTATTAAATCGAAGTGAATGAGGAAGAAATGCAATTAAGAATAATAGAAGTGCAGATGCTAGAGATAGTAAAGGCATTTAAATGTTGTCTTTTGAAGCATGAATAGAGACATGAAGTTAGATTCACATCAAATGCAAATCAGAAGAAATCGAGGAAGTGGTGCAGTTAAGTGTAGATGTCAAAGATAGTAAAGGCATTTGAACATTGTCATTTGAAGCATGAATTGAGACATGAAGTTAGAATGTAGATCAGAAGTGATTAAGGAAGTGACATAGTTAAGTGTAGTCGAAGTGTAGATGCTAAAGATAGTATAATACATTTGAATGTTTCCATTTGAAGCGTGAATCGAGACATGAAATCAAAGTCACATTGAATGCAGATCAGAAGCTTAAACTAGTTAAGAGTAGTTAAAATGTGAACTCTTTATAGATATAAAACCCTAAGATGCATTTATCAATATATGCTATGAACAAAACATTTGTAAGTGTATTTTGTTGCTACTATGATAATAAGTAGAGTGTTAACTCAAAATTGTCGAGTGAGGACATATGTAGATAGTGTAAAAATGCAAAGAAAATAAGGTGTGTCAATATAGAAGATATTCAAACATAAAGAGATAGAGGCAGATAAGCTAAGAAGACACACAACGTGTAGTTGTAGTTACAGACAAGAATTGTAACAAAAAAGTGAACAAGATTCATTCTAAATCTCTTTTGTATTTTGAAGTTACAGCTTCATTTCTCTGATAGGTTAGTGCCATCATAAAAACTGATTTGGTGCTTAGTTAGAAATTTGATGCTTCCTTAGAGTGGGTGCTCTTAAATGTAACTAATAAGGTTTGTCTATGAGACTTCTTTTTTGTGAGGTTGGATTAGAATAGTAGCTTCTAGTAGATTTTCTCATCATGATTTTTCCCTTTGGGTTTCCACATAAAAATCTAGTGTTGAGCATTCTTATCTGTGTGTATGATCTATGGGGGTGAATTAGTAGATGAGCTAAAACATGGTTCTTAGAAATTTTAAATAAGATAGTAAAAGTATATAAAAAGTAAAGAGCACAATAGAGATCACACACACACAAGAATGCTCAACACCAAATTTTAACATGGAAACTCAAAGGGAAAAACCATGGTGAGAAATTTTTCTAGAAGCTACTGTTCTAATCTAGCCTCACAAAAAATAAGTCTCATAGACAAATCTCACTAGTTACATTCAAGAGCACCCACTCTAAGGAAGTGTTAACTTCTTAACTGAGCACCAACTCAATTTTTTTGATGGCACCAACCTATCAGGGAAATGAAGCTACAACTTCAAAATATAGAAGAGATTCAGAATGAATCTTGTACACTTTTTTGTTACAAGTCTAGTTTGTAAGTGTGCCTTAGTTGTGTGTCTTCTCAGCTTCTCTACCTTTATCTCTTTTTATCTAGATAACTTCTACATTCACACACCTTATTTTATTTTCCCCTTTCATATTTTCTACACATGTCCTTTCTCGACAATTTTGAGTTAACACTCTAGTTATTATTGTAATAGCAGTAGAAAGACATCACCGTTTAAATGATTTGTTCATAGCATATATAGATAGATGCATCTTAGGGTTGTCTCTCTATAAAGTATTCACACTTCAATTGAACTTAACCAGTTCAATATTTTTATTTGTATTCAATGTGACTTTGACTTTGTGTCTAAATTCATGCTTCACTCGGTAATGTTCAAAATTTTCTTTACTATCTTTGGCATCTGCACTTCTACTGCACTTAACTGTGCCACTCCCTTGATCACTTCTAGTCTGCATTCAATGTGACTCTGAATTCATGTCTCGATTCATGCTTTAAATGATAATTTTCAAATTTCTTTACTATCTTTGGCATCTACACTTCTACTGTACTTAACTACATCACCTGATTACTTTTGGTCTGCATTCCCTCTAACTTCATGTCTTGATTCATGCTTCAAACGACAACATTCAAATGCCTTTACTATCATTATCATCTACACTTATACTTAATTATGCTACTTCTTTGATCACTTTGATTGAAATATCTTGATATCCATGAAGATATATTGAGTTCATCACCAATTGCAGTTGTTCCTATATAGACAATTGGAAGACATCGATTGTGAGCTTTTTCAAATTCTTTTATCGTGTCAAGTTCATGTTCTTTTCTTTATCAAATCTTTCCTTATGACCTTTTGACACTTGTTAAATGTGTGTGCTCTCATAGGATCATTTGCATTTGCTTTTCCATTAACCATCAAGCTCATTTTCTTCCCTTTTTGCATCTCACTACTTTCTATACCATGGGTTTGCTTTCACTCCTTTAGATTATCCTCGATATGCTCGATATTTATCCTTTGTGTTTAGCATTAAAATTTGACATGTTGGTGTGATCTCATTTTATTTTGCATTCTTCTAATGCTTTTACACCATTGATCCTTGTAGACTTGCTCAATCTTTAACATGCCTTGTCCTTTTGAGAATGCCCTATAAGACTTCCATACTTTATCTTTGGCAAAGTTGCAAGTGACCTTTCTCTTCAAACAATTTGTTGTAGGATTTTTGTCAAGGGCATTTAGAAATAATTTCGGCAAACTTTTTATCTAGGTTTATTTCATCCTAAAGTGTCCTCCAATTTCTTTGAAAGAAATCATCATTAGCTTCTAATAGGAGATGTCCTTTAGAAATCTTTTCTTTGAACTTTTTATCTACGAGGCATTTCTTTAGACTTTTTTTTTCCATGTCATTTCTTTAGAATTTTTGTCTATGAGGCATTTCTTCAGACTTTTTGTCTACAAATCTTTTCTTCAGTATTTTTGAAATTTACCCTTTGGCTTTCCTGCAAGTGTCCACATGACCTTGGCAACATTCAAAAGATACCCTTCATACTTTTTTCAATCTACCCTTTCACTTTTCTGCAAGTGTCCACATGCCCTTGGCAATGTTCAAAAGATACCCTTCAAAATTTTTGTAATCTACCCTTCAACTTTTTTGCAAGTGTCCACATGCCCTTTGTAACATTCAAAAAATACCCTTAAGACTTTTTGCAATGGTCCACTTGCCCTTCAAAAGAAACTTTTTGAAACGGTGAAACGGTCCACTTACCCTTCAAAACTTTTGCAATGGTCCACATACCCTTCAGCATTTTGTAAACATCCCTTCGGAAGCTTTGAACGGTCCACTTACCCTTTAGACTTTCTAAAAAGATCCCTTCAAAACTTTTGTTCAGGATAAGTTTTTTGAACGAATTCTCCAAGACACTTTCTCTGAAAGAATTCCAAGTGGCACTCATTTCCTTTGAAAACTTTTTTGTGAAAATTTATCCAACAACAACTTAGTCAATTTTCTCAAAAGAATTCCCTTATTAGCTACGAGCAATTTGTCCAAGAAAATTGTCTTTACTAATATTTTTGAAAGAATTCCCTCAATCAAATCTGCTCAACTCAAGTCTTCTTGACTTATCCTGATTGCCTCTTCTAAGTAAGATAAATTTACAAACATGATTTACTCCACAAGTTTGATCAACTCAACCTTTGGAATAAATGCATGATCATTTTCAATCTCAATGACATCAAGGACATTAACCTTTGACATCAACGATAATTCCATGTTCTCCTAGATGGAAATGATAATTGTTCAGTCCTCAGACTGCTTTCTATATCTTGATATCAAAGATGTCAACTATCTCCATGCTCAAATTTTAAATAATCTCCCCCTTTGTCATTGATGGAAAAATATCCTCAATGAGCAAAGACATCCTCGAAAGTCCCTTCACATTCTGCTTGCTTGTTCTTATTATGATTTCTCCCCCTTTGACATTAATGACAAAGAGTGTTTGTTGAACCAATAAAACACACTACTTTTGAGTTGTTCTAATCGTTGGACCTATTTGGATAGAGCATTATGAAAAAGACTCCCACTTGGATAATGCACATCGACCAGAACTATTCCTATGATTCTTTGAGCTTTTATATATTTCAACAGATCCTAGATATAGCATTGGTCTGAAAGACCAATCAATAATATATGAGCATAGAAATCAAGATCCAACATACCTTAGTCTATTCCTTAACATCAGATGACAAATGATGTGTAAGGTACATAGTATATTACCTTTACTCTTAATCTAGGAGCTTAATACGATGCCTGTAATGCTCCTGCTAGAAATTCTAACCTATCACAAGAGGCTAGTGATATGGGGTGGGATCTACAACTCCCAACTTCTCTCTTAGATACTCGAATTGCTCCTTGGGAAGAGGCTTGGTAAAGATATCTACAATCTAATCCTTGGTTGGCACATATTCCATTGTGACCTCCTGACTTACTACTTTTTCTCTCAAAAAATGATATTTTATGAAGATATGCTTAGTTATGGAATGCATCACTGGATTTTTGGATAGATTTATGACACTTGAATTATCACAATAAATAGAGATAGGTGCTTGATATTCTACCTTTATGTCTTTAAGAGTTTGCTTCATTCATAAGACTTGAGTATATCAAGTAGCTACTATGACATACTCTATTTTAGTTGTAGAGAGCGTAATCAATTTTTGCTTCTAGCTTAGCCAAGACATAAGTCTGTTACCCAGAAAGATTGCACCACCACTTATGTTTTTTCTATCATCCACACTTCCTACCCAATCAACATTAGTATATGTTATCAAAGTAAGATCCTTGCTAGTTGGGTACCACAACCCAAACTCTGTTGTGCTCTTAATGTACCTAAAAATTATTTTTACAACATTAACACATGATTCTTTAGGGGTTACTTGATACCATGCATACTACTTGCATGATGTCTGGTCTTGATGTTGTTAGATACAACAAGCTACCAATCATTGATTTATACAGTTTATTATTTACATCAGGAGACCCGTCTTCCTTGCTTAGTTTGCAGCTAGTCATCATGGGAGTACCAACTTGTTTGTTGTCCTCCATTCCAAATTTCTTGAGCATATCCCTTGTGTAATTTACTTGATATATGAATATCTCTTCATTGGTTTGTGTAATTTACAAACCAAGGAAAGAGAGTTTTCCCATCATTGACATTTCAAACTCTTTTTACATTTACATGGCAAATTCTTTGCACATGTTACTATCACCACCTCCAAAGATAATATCATCCACATATACAACGACAATAAGCATATGCTCACCTCCTAATTTAGAGTAGAGATTGTTGTCTATGCACCCTTTTTTGAGACCTTATCATTATAGGTATTGATCTAATCATGAATACCATGCTCTTAGTGCTTGTTTCAAACCATATAGAGCTTTCTTTAGTTTGCACACATAATTTTCTTCCTCTACTAACTGAAATATTTCTAGTTGTTCAATGTACACCTCTTATTCTAAGTTCCCATTTAGGAATGTTGACTTCACATCCATTTGATACACTTTGAATTTATTATGAACAGAGAATGCTAAGAACATTCTAATAGCTTCCAAGCTTGCCACAAGAGCAAATGTTTCTTTGAAATCTATGCCTTCTACTTGTGCATATCCTTTGCATACCAGTCTAGATTTGTTTCTTATGACTGCTCCATTTTCATTGAGTTTTGTTTCTATAAACCCACTTAGTTCCTATTACATTCTTGTTCGAGGGTGTAGGAACTAGTTCCCAAGTTTTATTCTTTTCAATTTGGCTGAGTTCTTCTTCCATGGCTGTTAGCTAGTTTTCATCCTTGTTGGCTTCGTTGAAGGTCTTAGGCTAAATTTCTAAAAGTAGATCAAAGTTTACTTATTCCTTGTTTATTGTAGCTCTTCTCCTAGTCTGAACACCCTCATCCTTGTTGCCAATTATTTTATCCTTGGGATGTTCTTTTTAAACAAACCTTACAGGTGCCTTTTTGCTCTTTTCTTCCTCCTCTTCGCTATCTCCTACTTCATTTTTTGCTGCTTCTGATTCTTCAATTATGATCTCCTCATTTGGCTCAACGTGTTTGAATCCTTCTTCTACCTTTACATTGATGCTTTAAACTATTTTATGTAGCCATCTGTTATAACACACATAGGCTTTGTTGTGAGTGGAATATCCAAGAAAAATTCCTTCATCACATCTTAACTCAAAACTTCCCAGCTTGGCCTCTTTTCTTCTGATCTAGCACTTGCTTCCAAACACTCTAAAATATTTCACAGATGCAGGTTTTCCAAACCATAGTTTATATGGGGTTTTATCACTCTTTACCCTAAGTTGAACTCTATTTAGAATATATAGTACTATTTGAACTACCTCTTTCCAATATCCATCAGGAAGTTTTACCTCTTTGAAAATTGTTCTGGCCATCTCTTTCACAGTTCTTTTTTTTCTTTCTACAACTTTATTTTGCTATGGAGTACATGCAGTAGAGTATTGTCTCTTAATTCTTTATTTCTCACAATATTCTACAAACCCATTGGAGGTGAATTCTCCACCTTTATCTGATCTTAGACACTTGATTTTTCTTTCATTTCATTCTCAATCATGGCCCTGAAGATCTTGAATCTCTCAAAGGCTTGTGATTTATCTTTCAATAAAGTTGCCCATGTCATCCTTGAGAAGTAATCTATAAATAGCATAAAGTAGTATACACCTTTTAATCCTTTTGTCCTAGTAGGAACACATAAATATGTATGAACTACTTGTAGGGGTTTTGAGGTTATGTATTCTTTTGTTTCAAATCTAACCATTGTCTGCTTTCTTAGTTGGCATGCTCTCCATACGACATCTACAGGTTTGACAATTTTGGACATATGTCTAACACACTTATTAGAGCTTACTTTGACTAGATTATCGAAGTTGATGTGACCCATTCTTTTATGCCATAACCAACTCTCATCGACTTTTCCTATGAGACAACTTGCATCATTTTCTTCAATCAGGTTGTATATGTTGCTTTCAGTTCTTCTTCCTTATGCACTAGTTTTTCTAGCTCTTTTCAATTTACAACTTCAGCATTAAATGTGACTTCATAACCATTATCACACATCTGACTTACACTTAATAGATTATGTTTAAGTCATTTAACATACAAGAATTCATGTGTAGGAAGCTTGCCATTTATGTGCAATGTTCCTTTGCCTCTTATTCTGACTACAATGTTATCACCTAGACTGACAGTCCCTTCCTTACATCTACTTAAACTAGTGAATTTACTCTTGTCCCCAGTCATATGCTTTGAGAAATCGTTGTCTATGACCCACAAGTTTTGCTCTTTGGCATGGAGTGTCATTTGAGAAATCAAGGATCGATCTTTCACCTTCCACATCCTTTTGGGTCTCTCATTTGCCTTTCTCTTCTCTTTAAAAGTGGTCTTATAAACTCTATTCTAATTTAAAAACCTACCCTTGCATAAGCTGTACTTTATTGTCATTGCAATGTTAGCTCTACAATACTTAGCTATATGTTTAGAATTATTGTAATTGCAACATATTAAATTTGAATCTATCAAAGGAGAAAATTAATTTCTACAAGCAAAACTAAATCTTTTAGTAGGAAAGACTCTACAATTAACAGACCTATGACCAAACTAATTACATCTAAAATAATAACCATAAAAGTAAGGAGCATACTTGTCATATCATTCTATGGTGAAATATACCAAAAAAGTTTACCTTTTTGGTTTTTCAAATCTACCACTTTGAAGAATCCTTATGTATATTTCATTGGATTAGTCTTTATGTCCTTTCTAGTCTTTACCTTCACCACTTCTTTGTTATCCATAGTTTTTCCTTCTCCTCCTTTCTTGAAGTTATCATATAAGTTCATTGATGTACATGCTGAGGATCATTTTTATTTATCATATCCAAGACCTAATTTTTTATTTGAAGGATTTTGCACACTGATCATTTCACTAAGAGCTTCTGATCCTTTCATCAACTTTAAGCTTTTGCTTATATGGTCTCTTACCTTCTCAAGATCTTTCCTTAAGGATATTTCTTCTGCTTCAAGTCCCATGCATTCATTAGATTTTAACTAGAGATCCATTTTGATGACTTATACTATTCTATTAGCTTCCTCAACTTGAGTTTTTAGCATTACAATCATTTGGTTATGCCTTTTCATGCTCCTTCTTGTCATGCCTCTTCTACATTGAGTTTTCTTTTATCAAATTTTTGATTTCTTCAAGAGCACACACCAATTCACCTTTAATATCAATCTCACCTTCTTTTCCTTGATCTTGACCTGTAAAGTCCGTAGATTGCTCAAGAGTAAGATTTGAGAAGCTTTTTGAAAAATGAGGAATTTGAATGCCCAAGACAAATTTTTAAAAAGGGAAGAGACAATTTTGGTCTGTAGGACCAAAATGGTTCAAATGTTGTCCCAAAAATGAGTGATATTTTTGGGGAACAACAGCTGGCTCCAGTTGGGGAACTTCTATCAATTGCAAAAAGAATTGAAAGGATTAGAATCCAAAATCTCCAGTGTCTTGATGTGTACCATTGGGTTATGGAGTCATGCTACCCAAAAATGAAAGACATCAAAAATAAAAACAAACAAAACAAAATAGAATTAAAAACTATACAAATGTACATATATACAGATGATTGAATGATCTGACACTTCAAGAGTTGAAATGTTTCAGATGTTGCCCATTGTGGGGCAAAGAAAAGAGTGTGCCATTTGATATTTCAATAGAAAGCTATTTTCACCAATGTGATGATGAATTATAAATGGGCCTCTCCAAAGGGAGTTAAACTTTCCATGCATCCCCTTTGGTTCTCTCCTTTTGTGCCCATAGTAGGACTTGATCCCCAATCTAGAAATCATAATTTTTGGCCTTCTAGTCAAAGAGTTTCTTTACCAGAACTTTGATGAGTAATAATTCTATCCACCACCATGGTTTTCTATTCCTCCATCTCAGTAAGGCACATGATTCTTTTGTCAAGAGAACTTTCATATGTTTGATCTTCAATTAGCTTTGCCAATTTCAAGGCTGGTAATTCTAAGGAGATTGGTATCTCAACATTGATACCATAAAGAAGTTGAAAAGGAGACATATCAATTGCCCTTTTTGGTGTGATTCTATCTGCCCACAGAGCATCAACCAATACTTTATGCCATGTTCTTTGATTGTCATCTGCTAGCTTCTTGATAATAGTTACCAGATTCTTATTGCTGGATTCAGCTTATCTATTCTCTTATGGAAAATAATCAGAAGAGTGAGAGAGTGTAATTCCATAATGGAAACAAAATTGTGTAATCTCTTGAGAGATGAAACAAGTTGCATTATCAGTAATAATTTTGATGGGAACTCCAAACCTGGAAATGATATTCTCTTTGAGGAAGTTGCATACAACTTCTAAAGTAACATGCTTAGTTGGGATTGCTTCTACCCACTTGGTGAAATAGTCAGTTGTTGTAAGAACATAATCATGTCTAGCACTTGAAGATGGGTTTATTGTTCCAATGAAATCAAGTCCCCATTACTGGAAAGGTTCTTCTATGATCACTGCCTTGAGAGGCATAGCAGCTAATTTAGGTCTTCCAACAAATTGCTGACAGAGTTCACATTTTCTCATCCACTTATGTGCATTTTGGAAAAGAGTTGGCCAGTAATACCTGGCTCACAGAATCTTGTGAGCAGTCATAGGTGTAGAAAAATGTCTTCCACAAGCCAGATTGTGAAAAGATTTCAAAAGCTGGCTTTATTGCTCTTTATCTACACAGCGAAGGAATACTCCATCTATGCTTCTCTTGTACAGGCCGTTGTTCCAAAGGACAAAATTGGTAGCTTTTAACTTGATAGTCCTCCTTTCTTTATAAGACAAATGAGCAATACATTCAGCATAAGCAAGAAAATGAGCGATACCTGAATACCACTCATTGGTAGTAGAGACAAAAATGACTATTGGTTCTCTTCCACTTCAGTTTCTTCATGTTGTATGTCTTCTAGCTTATAGTCAGCAATTAATTGGCATAGGCCTTTACCCCTAACCAACTTTGTCAGCGTGATGTCTTGATCAAACTCTTAGATCTTTGCAATCTAATTACCTCTTTTTGTGCCAAACTCCTGCTGAGTTAATAAAGACTTGACTGTAGTGTCAGGCACTAGGGTAGTAGTATGTGAATTCAGAATATAGAAGCAAAAATATTTGACTGCTTTCACCAAGGCATAAGCATGCTTCTCTATATTTGAATATTTCATCTCATGGGTTTTGAGAGGGCAACTCATGAAAGAGATAGGAGATTACATACCTTCCTTGTCCTGTTGAACAAGAATTGCAAAGAGTGTGTTTAGACGCATAACTGTATATGATGAAATTTTTGTTATAATCTGGGCAAACCAAGGTAGGGGCATGAGCAATGGTGGTCTTGATATCCTAAAATGCTGCCTTGCCTTGTTTAGTCCAACTGAAGATGGTCTTCCCTTTCATCATGTTCATAATGTGTCTAGTCTTCTCAGCAAATTCAAGGATGAATCTCTGTAAGAAATTCACCTTTCTAAATAAAAAATGAATAGCATTTTTGCTTGTAGATAAATTAAACTCCTAAATAGACTTGACTCTGTCTGAGTCAATCTTTATGTCTTCTTTGGACACAATGTGTCCAAGGAGTTTCCCCTCCGTTACTCTAAAAATAGACTTTTTAGGATTTAAAGAAACACCATTCTGGCGGTAACGCTCCATTACTTATTATAGGTGGCGTATATGATCAGATCGACACTTTGAAAAGATAGTTAAGTCATCAAGGTATACCACTATAAATTTACCAATCTCATCTTTGAAAGCCAGATCCATTGCTCTTTGAAAGGTAGCACCAGTATTTATCAAGCCAAAAGGCATTCTTCTATATGCAAATGTACCCCAAGGTGTGGTGAATGCAGTCTTGTGTTGGTATGCTTCACCAACTTCAACTTGATTATATCCTGAGAAGCCATCCAGCATTGATAACATCTCTGAACCTGTCATTGTTTGAAGCATTTCATCCATAATTGGCAAAGGATAATTATCCTTCAAAGATGCTGGATTCAGATTTCTGAAATCTACAAAAATGTGAATTTTGCCATTTTTCTTCCTTACAGGCACTATGTTTGCAATCCATGTGGAATGATGGATTGGGAAGATGATTCTAGCATTTAACATTTTTTGTATCTCAGATAGGATACTCTCTGATATTTTTGGATTATATTGTTTGGATTTTTGCTTGTATGGCATTGAATCGGCCTTGAGAGGAATGTTAAGGCAGATTTCATCTGGTCTGAGAGACTTCAAGTCTTCATAATAATGTGCTAAGACATCCATGTATTGACAGAGTAAAGAAATGAACTTGAATCTTTCTTCAAGGGTGCAGCACTTGCCAATATTGATCATCTTGAGATTTTCTTCAGTTGTTAGATTCACTTGATCGAATCCTTGATAGAAACTCAAGTCTGTTTGTTGTTGTTTGATGAATCTATCATGTTTGTCAAATAGCTTTTCAAGATAAATCGGGCCTTTGGGAATTTATTTTCCTTTCAACTGTAAAAATTCTTTATTTACATCTGAGCTGGATTAAGACACAAATTCATTCGTCTGAGATTCACTGTCTTCAAAACATAGTTGTTCAAAATTATCTTTTTGTTCTAGAAAGGCAATGACTTGATGATCATCATTGAATACTTTCCAATGATCAGCATTGTCAAGAACACTTGGTCTATAGACCAGCTCAATGGTATACCTGTCTTCTTTGAAATCTGAATGAAGAACTAAGAGAGTTTCTGAAACAACAAGTGCATCAGCTCTGTCATTAGACTCTGTAGGTATGGCAGAAATGTTGAAAGCATCAAAGATTTCAATTTGGTCCCAAACTAGGTTACAATAGTGGCGTAATCTTTCATTCTTAGTTTGGTATAAGTTCCTCACTTAACAAACTACTAATTCAACATCCCTTTTGGCATGAAAAAACTTGATGCCTTTTTCTTGAGCAGCCTTCATGCCAAGCAATAGAGATTCATATTCAGTTGTATTGTTAGTGTTGCTAAACTATAATTTGTAAGATGAAGGGAACATATCTCTTTGAGGAGATATCAAAACAATTCCAGCCCCTAAACTGGTAGAGGAATAGCTACCATCAAATTCCAAAGTCCATATCTCATCTGATACTGATTTTTCTTTAGACTTTTCTTCATTAGAGATAGAGGATCCTTCTTAGTCTATACTACAGCCTACTAGTTTTTTTGTTGTTCTTGTTGAACTAATTTCTGAGTTGATACTTTAAAGTGTTTCATGTATTTCATCTATAGACAAAAAATAGTTATCCATACCTACGAATTCAAAAAGAATTTGAGCTTCAAGGGCTGATGTCTGGGTGACCACATACTTTGCTTCCTTTTCAGGGAGCAACCTCTTCATTACACCTTGGATAGGGATCCTTGCCTCAGATAGATCCATGCTTAGTTCTCCTCCCACGTCCTTACAAAAATTTCATCCGAGCAAAATGACATAGGATGCTGAGACGTCAGCCACCAAGACAGTCATCTTGATTCTCTTATCTGGAAAAGCTGCAAATGTAAATTGGGCATCTTTGATTTGCCCCAGCAATGGTACTTGCTTGTTCTCCATAGAGAAACATCTTCCAAATGTCTTGGTCAGTGTGAGACCAAGAGACTCAGCTACTTTAGCTGGCATGACATTATCAGAAGCACTTGAGTCTATAATATAGTTACTCAGCTTGTGGCCATTAATTAACAGAGAAATATAAAAAGGTTTTATTTTTCCAAGAGCAGCTGGAGGAGTAATGACCAAATTATTTGGAATAGGCACATTCTTTGAAGAATCAAGAGTTACCTTTTTAACTTTTTTTCCTACAGGAACATTTTAGTTTTTGACATATTGGACTAGCTTATTCAATTGATCAAGATTGGACTACAGATATTCAAACTCAGACATTTGTATTTTTGTCTTTTTGACATGATCGATTATGTCAAATGGTTGAATTGAACTAGGTATAGAAAAAGGTACTTCAACTTTTTGAGTTTTAGGAGGGATGGGAGGTGGGTTGGTTTGCAAATTTGAATTAGAAGGGGAAGGTGAGATTGATGTATTTGCCTTTTGGGTGATTATCGGGTCCTTTGGCTGAAAAGGTAGAATGGTTCCACGCTTAGCAATCATGACTGCTGACTGCAGTTGCTCTTATGTCTTCTCTTTATCAGCTTGCTAGACTGATTGGTTTTTGGACCTGGTAAACACTGCATATGATCCATCAAAAGCTTCTCCTTTGCTTCTGGGTTCATCTTGGTAGTTCAAAAAACTAATATGAGAGTCGCCAGCTAATTCTTCTTGATTGTCTTCAAGGAGATCACCGTCATTTTCTTGATTCAATTCAGGTTGAAAAGAGAATTCTGATTCTACTTCAAGATATCCTATTGCTAAATTGGTTGGAAGAGCTTCTAGGGTAAGTTTCCCTTATGGGGGAGGAAGGTGATTATTTTGCCTTTGATTCCTGGTAGCATTGCCCTGATATGACTAATTTGAGAATGTCCTTCTGTATGGAGTAGAAGATATTCCTTGAGCCATTTGTTTTTTGAGAGCAAGCAACTCATTTGTTAATTTCTGCACCATTGGATCTATGGTGCTTGTAGATGCATATTCAAAAGATGATGAAGCTCTATTTCTATTTGGATCTCTTCATATCTTCTCTGCTAAGATGAGATCATCTTCTACCTCAGTGGCCAAAAGTTGAGTTGCAGCAAGATCTATTTGACCAGCACGTCTCAAGAGAAAACTTACTTCAGGTAGCTAAAAATTAATGAAAAAGAATTTGAGATTCTCAACTATAGGTCGAGCAATTATAGGGATTCTATTTCTCAGTTTGTCAAATTTGGCTATGAAGTCTCTCATAGGCTCATGAGGCTCTTTCTTCATCTGTGTAAGTTGAGCCAGAAGTGTATGTGCATCTTCTACAAGTTTGAATTTGGCTTCAAACTTAGCTTTGAGAGTATTCCAATCAGTTACTGATAGAGCTTGTAAATGATAAAACTAATCTACAATAGCACCTTGTAATGTTTCTACAAAAAGCCTGACTACTACGTCTTCAAATTCTACTCTAATTACTCTACAAGCTATGCTAAAAGCTGCAATGTGCTCATCAGGGTGAACTTTCCCATCACCATAGAATTTGGGAAAGTTCTTCCTTGAACTACGTGGAAACTCATGTAGAGGTGGAGTAAGATTGAGAGGACCAAAATCATTACCCTAGGGGCCTTGAACTGTCATTGTAGGATTATGAAAAAGAGGGATAACAAATCTCAGAGGGGTAATTATAGGCAAAGCTTTATCAACAGTAGAAGTAAATACTTCGTCTGGCAATGGAGATTCTAACTTTAGTAAGAGGAAAACTCTTGGTTCGTTGGAGACAAGATAATGAAAGAAACAGATCAAAATGACTTTGTTGTACCAACTCGAATACAGGGTCAATGATACCTTTAGCCTTTTGGCTTCATGTATACCTTGAATCTGCCAAATTGTGAAACAAAAATGGAAAATAATTGACCCTCCTTCAGTTAAAGCTTGAGGCTTTAAATTGTGCGTTCTTTCCCAGTTAGTGTGGAGGTGAATGGAAGATGGTAAGGCTATAAATGGATAATGGGTAAGACGTGAAACGAAATCACCAAAGTCTGTAATGGATAAGGTTATAATGATAATGGGTTATATTCCCCAACGGAGTCACCAAAAACTATTAGTTGAATATTTTGTCGATGAGCATACTGATAAACAAAATAGATCTGATCAGCCATAGTAAGAAGATTAGTCATCTAAATGTGTAGATTTACCACATCAGAAGGGGATTGATCTCTCCATCAAGGGGAGGTTCCCTATAGATAGGCTATATATATATAAACAAAAAATAATACTCAAGGATAGGACAAACCATCCATCTCTCTTTCTTCAGAGATGATGTGTGTAGATCAAAGGAAAAACTCAAGGAAAATGATAGAAAGCACTCCTCTTCTTTCAAAATTACTATTCATCAAGCCACAAGAATACTCCAAGTAGTAATAGCAAAATGTAACAAAAAATGTAATAACCAACAAATTGAGATGCAGCACAAAGTCTATGCTTGAATTGCTCAAGAGTAAGATACGAAAGACAATGAGGGTACAAAGTCTTCCCAAAGTCTTTTACACAGAAATGAAAATAAAACACACTGAAAGGTAATTATGGGGGCACAAAGTCTCTCCATAGTTGACTCTTCAGGACACCTTCTTGACTGTTGTCACTAATTCTATTTGTTGAATTAAAGGAATAGAAGATATATTGAAGAAAAAGACATAAAAATAGTTTCCTCAACAACAAAGATATTACAGCACAAAGTTTGAAAAACCAATCGCTTTCTTATTCCAATAACAAAATATGATAAACAAACTGAGCTCAAAGTCTCAGAAGTGTCTTTCAATTTGGGTAGAGTTTCGTTTTGATTGTCAAAAAGAGATATATTTATAATAAAAGAGAGTCCCTTATATAGCCACTTCAAGAAGGACTAAGGAATAGTAACACATCATGTTGCCTTGGAATCTGTTAAGAAGATAGGCTAGAACTTAGGGGCATTTTACCCATTTGATTTCATCAATGCAGGGAAACAAGTCACGCTTATTGAAAGTTTGTGGCTTTCAATGTCCACCTGGCGATCTGATCTTACCTTCATCATTCCTCCTTTTCTATTTAATTTAATCAGGTCCTAGATTCAGTTTGCTAATTTTGTTCCTTCCTTGTTTTCTGTTGGTCTTGGCCTTGAAATCTATGAATGCATTTTGGTCTGTAGGTTCAAAGGATCAATGGCTATTTTGTTGTCTTGAATTTGACATCTTTGGGTGCATCACCCCTTTGTCTTCTTTTGGCTTTTCTGTTTGGCACTTTCCCAGATTGAACTTGCCCTTTCGGGCCTTTTGTTTTACATCTTCCCAAAGGGAAGGTTACCCTTTGTCTTTGGGGAAGTATCTTTCAAGTTGGTAGCTGAGAGTTCCCTGTAAGGGCACTTGCCCTTTGGGGTCCTTCGATTGCCTTTTTCTTTACAGTCTTCGCAAACTTTCCTCAAGCTTTCTCTACGAACAAATTCCCATGAACAAAAACTCCATAGAAATTTCCCGCAGACAAAAAGTCCATGGAATTTCCATTTGCCTTGATTATTATCCTTCGAGTTTTTTCCACCTGCAACCGCTTCTTGAATTTTTTTGGACTTTTTTTCTAAAGGAATTCCTTCGGACTAAAGTCTAAAAGAATTATAACTATCTGTCTTAAACAAAATTTCTAAAGGAATTTACTTTTGTGGCCTTCTTTGAAAATGACCCTTCTGAAGGGTGTTTTTATCGATCAAGTGCCCTCCGCAAGGGCACTTGTCCTTCGAGAGGCTTCTTTGAACTAAGTCGATGATCCCTTTGATTGAACCAAACATTGAATTGTTCCATTGAACCAAGCCAATGAACTGCTTAGTTGAACCAAGTTTTGGTTCAATCAGATGAACTGAGCATTGAACCACTTCATTGGCCCAGTCTTTGAACCAATTCGTTGAACCAAGGCTTTAAACCAAAAAGGTTCAAGTCGATGAACCAAGCCTTTAAACCATTTGCATTTTGAACTGCTCCTTTGAACCAAGTTGTTGAACTATTTGATTGAATCAAACGTTGAACCAAGGCTTTGAACCATCTGTTGAACCGTTTGATTGAACTGCTTGGTCGAACCAAACGTTGAACCACCTCGTTGAACCAAAATGGTTCAAGTCGACAAACCCTTTGTTTGAACCAATCATTGAACCAATCGGTTGAACCTCTTTGTTGAACCAAAATGGTTCAAGCCGATGGTTCAAGCTGATGATTCAATTGAATGAACCAAAGCGATGAACTAACCATTGAACCAAAAGATGATGAACCAACCGTTGAACCAAGTTTTGGTTCAATGGTTCAAATAAAGCCTTGAACTGACTGACGAACCATTTGACATTGAACCAACCATTGAACATGCTGTTGATGCTTGCCGATGGAGATTTTTGTTTGAACCAAGGTAATGAACCAATCCTGAAAATGATCAAGTGTTAGAAACTGATTCTTTTGGTTGAACCCACCTGCAGAAGCCTTTGAATCTATAAAATTGAACTTGCTTGCAGAGTCTGTAGAAACGAAACCAAGCCCATAGTTTTCTCTAACCTTAAAAGAGTCCATAGATTTTAACCTGTAAAGTCCATTGATCTTGACCTATAAAGTCTGTAGATTTCCTCTTCCTACTGAGTCCATAGATTTAAGCTTGTATATTCCATAGATTTAAGCCTGTAAAGTCCGTAGATTTTTGAGAAGCTTGAAAAATGAGGAATTTGAATGCCCAGGACAAATTTTTAAAAAGGGAAGAGACAATTTTGGTCTGTAGGACCAAAATGGTTCAAATGTTGTCCCAAAAATGAGTGATATTTTTGGGGGACAACATATATAACCCCTTTTTGTTCTTGAAGAAGTTTTTCTTTTTAGCATAATGTGGTTTTACCTTTTTGACATTTTCAACTTACTCGGCATTGTCCTTCCTATTAAATGGACATTTTGCAATGAAGAGTCCTACCTCTCCACAGTTAAAACATTTGAATGGAAGTTTTCCTTTATACTTACCTAATCCTCTCTTTAGTCTTCTGAAAAAATTTGCTACTTCACCATTAGTCTCCTTAGAATCGAGCACAGAGGTTTCTTATTTTGCAAATTTTACTACTTTAAAGGTTGCTTCTCTCTTGATTGTGTTTGTCTCTCCCATCCTCATTTCATAGGCTGTGAACATTTCATGTAGTTCATCCATGGTAATCTTGTCTAAATCTCTCACTTCTTCAATGGCCAAAATTTTGGAGTCATATCTTGATGGAAGGGATCTCAGAACCTTCTTGATAATAGTTGATTCTTCTATTGTTTCTCCAAGTCCTCTTATAGTATTGACTATCTCATCTAACCTGAGGAGGTAGTTTGTTATCTTCTCTTCATTCATTTTCAGGATTTCAAACTATCCTTTGTGCATTTGCATCTTGTCCTATTTCACTTTAACATCTCCTTCTTAGATACCTTTCAACTTATTCCAGATGTCTTTCGCACTCAAACAGTGCATAACTTTGACAAACTTAGAGTTTGACAACCCACAAAGAATAACATTCTTGGATTTGGCATTGGTTTCATAAGCATTTTTAGCCACCTGGTCAGTTTGAGTTATATCAAGAGTTATGTAACCATTTACCAATGACATCCATACATCAAACCCTAAGGAAGACAAATATGCTTCCATTCTTATGCTCCAAAAAGCATAGTTAGACCCATCAAATAGAGGAGCCCTATTTGATGAATATCCTTCATAACAGGCCATTGTGTTAACCAACCATGATCTACCTAAGCCAATTAAGCTTATGCTAAGGAACCTACACTCTGATACCAATTATTTAACACACTATCTACTGAGAAGGGGGGGTGAATCAGTAGATGAGCTAAAACTTGGTTCTTAGAACTTTTTAAAAAGCTAATCATAGTATATGCAAAGTAAAGAGCAGAATAGAGATCACACACACAAGAATGATCAACACCAGATTTTAATATGGAAACCCAAAGGGAAAAACCATGGTGAGAAAAGTTGCTAGAAGCTACTCTTCTAATCTAGCCCCATAGAAAAGAAGTCTCACAGACAAACCTCATTGGTTACATTCAAGAGCACCCACTCTAAGGAAGTATTAACTTCATAACTAAGTACCAACTCAATTTTTTATGGCACCAACCTATCAAGGAAATGAAGTTGTAACTTTAAAATACAAAAGAGATTTAGGATGAATCTTGTACACTTTTTTGTTATAATTCTAATCTATAATTGCACCTTAGTTATGTGTCTTCTCAGCTTCTCTGCCTTTATCTCTTTGTGTTTGGATATCTTCTACTTTGACACACCTTATTTTCTTTGCCCCTTTCACGCTGTCTGCATATGTCCTCTCTTGACAATTTTGAGTTAACACTCTAATTATTATTGAAGTAGTAGTAGATAGATAGCACCATTCAAATGATCTGTTCATAACATATATAGACAGATGCATCTTAGGGTTGTTTCTCTCTGTAAAGTGTTCACACTTCAACTAAAATTAATTGATTCAAGATTTTGATTTGTATTCAATGTGACTTTGACTTTGTGTCTTGATTCATGCTTCACTCGATAATGCTCAAATTTTTCTTTACTATCTTTGGCATCTGCACTTATACTGCACTTAACTACATTGCTTCCTCGATCACTTTTGGTTTGCATTCAATGTGACTCTGACTTCATGTCTTGATTCATTATTCAAATGGAAATGTTTAAATTTATTTACTATCTTTGGCATCTACACTTCTATTGTACTTAACTGTGTTGCTTCCTTGATTACTTTTAGTCTGTATTCAATGTGACTCTAACTTCATGTCTCGATTCATGCTTCAAACGACAATATTCAAATGCCTTTACTATCATTAACATTTGCACTTCTACTTAATTGCACCACTTCCTCGATAAATTTAATTGAAATATCTTGAGCTCTATGAAGATACATCGATTTCATCACTAGTTCTAGTTGTTCCTATACAGAAAGTTGGAAGACATTGATTGCGAGCTTTTTCAAATTATTTTGTCACACCAAGTTCACATTCTTTTCTTTATTGGATCTTTCCTTATGACCTTTTGACACTTGTCAAATGTGTGTGCTCTTAGAGGATCATTTGAGTTTGCTCTGCCATTAACCATCAAGCTCCTTTTCTTCCTTTTTTGTATCTCACTACTTTCTATACCATGGGTTCGCTCCCACTCCCTTAGTTTATCCTCGATATGCTCAATCTTTATCTTTTGTATTTAGCATTAAACTTTGGCATGTTGGCAAGTTCTCATTTTCTTTGACATTCTTGTAATGCTTTTGTACCGCTGATCTTTATAGACTTGCTTGACCTTTAACATGCCTTATCCCTTTGAGAATTCCCTATAAGACATCCACACTTTGTCTTCGGCAAAGTTGCAAGTGCCCTTTCACTTTAGATAATTTCTTGTGGGCTTTTTGTCAAGGGCATTTAGAGACAATTTTCATAGACTTTTTGTCTAGGTTTTGTTCATCCTGAAATGTCCTCCAATTTCTCTAAAAGAAATCATCATTGGCTTCTAATAGGAGATGTCCTTCGTAAACATTTTCTTCAAACTTTTTGTGTACGAGGCATTTCTTCAGACTTTTTATCTACAAAGCATTTCTTCAGACTTTCTATCTACAAGGTATTTCTTTGAACTTTTTAGCCACATCATTTCTTCAGACTTTTTGTTTGCAAGGCATTTCTTTGTATTTTTTGTCCACAAGGATTTTCTTTGGGCTTTTTTCAATCTACCCTTCAACTTTTCTACAAGTGTCCACATGCCCTTGGCAATATTCAAAAGACACCCTTTGGACTTTTTGCAATCTATCCTTTAGTTTTTTTCAAGTGTCCACATGCCCTTGGCAATGTTCAAAAGATACCCTTCAAACTTTTTGTAATCTACCCTTCAGCTTTTCTACAAGTTTCCACATGCCCTTTGTAATGTTCAAAAGATACCCTTCAGACTTTTTGAAATGGTCCACTTGCCCTTTGCAATGTTCAAAAGATACCCTTCAAACTTTTTGCAATGGACCACTTGCCCTTCAGACTTTTTGAAAAGGTCCACTTTCCCTTCAAAACTTTTACAACGGTCCACATAACCTTCAGCATTTTTGAAAAGATCCCTTCAAAATCTTTGAATGGTCCACTTACCCTTTGGACTTTCTGAAAAGATCCCTTCAAAAAATTTATTTCAGATAATTTTTTTGAACAAATTATCCAAGACACTTTCTCTAAAAATAATTCTAAGTGGCACTCATTTTCTTTAGAAACTTTGTTGTGGATAATTTGTCTGACAATGACTTAGTCAATTTTATCAAAAGAATTCCCTTATTAGCTATAGGTAATTTACCCAAGAAATTTATCTTTACCAATATTTTTGAAAGAGTTCCCTCAATCAAATCTACTCAACTCAAGTCTTCTTGACTTATCCCGATTACCTCTTCTGAGTAAGAGCACTTTACAAATGTGATTTACTCCACAAGTCTGCTCAACTCAACCTTTGGCATTAATGCATCATCAGTTTCAATCTCAATGACATCAAGGACATTAACCTATGACATCAATGATAATTCCATGCTGCCCTAGATGGAAATGATAATTGTTTAGTCCTCAGACTGCTTTTTGTATCTTGATATCAAAGCTGTTAACTGTCTCCTTGCTCAAATTTCTAGAAAAAACCCCATATGAACTATGGTTTGAAAAACCTACATCCGTAAAGTATTTTAGAGTGTTTGGAAGCAAGTGCTACATCAAAAGAAAAGAGGCCAAACTGGGAAGTTTCAATTCAAGATGTGATGAAGGAATTTTTCTTGGATACTCCAGTCACAACAAAGCCTATGTGTGTTACAACAGATGGTTGCATAAAATAGTTGAAAGCATCAACATCAAGGTAGAAAAAGGATTCAAAAAAGTTTATCCCAATGAGGAGATCAGAATTGAAGAATCAAAAGGAGTATAAAATGAAGTAGAAGATAGTGAAGAGAAAGAAGAAAAGAGTAAAAGGGCACCTGTAAGGTATGTTCAAAAAGAACATCAAAAGGATCAAATAATTGGCAACAAAGATGAGGATGTTTAGATTAGGAGAAGAACTGTAACAAAAAAGGAGAAATTAAACTTTGCTCTACTTTCAGAAATTGAGCCTAAGACCTTCAATGAAGCCAGCAAAGATGAAAACTAGCTAACAGCCATCGAAGAAGAACTCAGTGAAATTGAAAAGAATAAAACTTGGGAATTAGTTCCTAAACCCTCGAACAAGAATGTAATAAGAACTAAGTGGGTTTATAGAAACAAACTCAATGAAGATGGAGCAGTCATAAGAAATAAAGCTACACTGGTGTGCAAAGGATATGCACAAGTAGAAGGCATAGATTTTGAAGAGACATTTGCTCCTATGGCAAGACTAGAAGCTATAAGAATGTTCTTGACATTCTTTGTTCACAAAAAATTCAAGGTATATCATATAGATGTGAAGTCAACATTCCTAAATGGAAACTTAGAAGAGGAAGTGTACATTGAAAAACTAGAAGTTTTTCAGTTAGCAGAGGAAGAAAATTATGTGTGCAAATTAAAGAAAGCTTTGTATGGTCTGAAACATGCACCTAGAGCATAGTATTCATGATTGGATCAATACCTACAATAATAAGGTTTCCAAAAAGGGTGCGCAAATAGTAATCTGTATTTTAAATCAAAAGGTGAGCATATGCTTATTGTTGTTGTCTATGTGGATGATATTATCTTTGGAGGTGGTGATAGTAACATGTGTAAATAATTTACCACATAAATGCAAAATAAATTTGAAATGGCAATGTTGGGATAACTCTCCTTCTTCCTTGGTTTACAAATTACACAAACTAATGAAGGGATATTCATATGTCAAGTAAAGTATGTGAAGGAGATGCTCAAAAAATTTGGAATGGAGGACAACAAACCAGTTGGTACTCCCATGATGACTGGCTACAAGCTAAGTAAGGAAGATGAGTCTCATAATGTAAATAATATGTTGTAAAGATCAATGATAGGTATCCTATTGTATCTAATAGCATCAAGACCAGACATCATGCAAGCAGTATGCATGGTTGCACTGTCTCAAGTAGCCCCCAAAGAATCACATATTAATGCTATAAAAAGAATTTTTAGGTACATCAAGAGCACAATTGACTATGGGTTGTGGTACCCAACTAGCGAGGATCTTAATTTGGTTGCATATAGTGATGTTGATTGGGTAGAAAGTTTGGATGACAAAAAAAGCACAAGTGGTGGTGCATTCTTTTTGGGTAACAGACTTGTCTTGGTTGAGCAAAAATCTAGCTGAAGCAGAGTATGTCACAGCAGCTGCTTGCTGCACTCAAGTCTTGTGGATGAAACAAACTCTCAAGGACATAAATGTAGATTATCAAGCACCTATCTCTATTTACTGTGATATTTCAAGTGCCATAAATCTATCCAAGAATCTAGTGATGTATTCCAGAACCAAGCATATCTCCATAAAATATCATTTTTTGAGAGAAAAGGTAGAAAGTTAGGAGGTCACAATGAAATATGTGCCAACTAAGGATCAGATTGTAGATATATTTACCAAGCCTCTTCCCAAAGATCAATATGAGTATTTGAGAGAGAAGTTGGGAGTTGTAGCTCCCACCCCATATCTCTAAAATCTTGTGATAGGTTATAAGTCCAGGGGGAACATTGAAGGTATTTTATTAAACTGTTCGATTAAGAGTGAAGGCAATCTACTATGTACTTTACACATCATTTTACATTTGATGTTAAGGAGAAGACTAAGGTATGTTGGATCTAGATTTATATGTTCATCTATGTAAGAGAGATATCTATTGTTGATTGGTCTTTCAAACCAATGCTATATCCCAGATCAATTGAAGCATATGAAATCTTAGAGAGTCATAGGAATAGTTCAGGTTGCTATGCATTATCCAAGGGGGAGTCCTTCATAATGCTCTCTTTACATAGGTCCAAGGATTAGAACAACTCAGCAACAGTGTGTCTTATTGGTTTATCAAACACTCTTTGTCATTAATGTCAAAGCGGGAGAAATCAGAATAAGAGAAAGCAAGCAGAATGAGAAGGGACTTTTGAGGATGTTTTTGCTCTTGAGGGTGTTTTGCCATCAATGACAAAGGGGGAGATTATTGGAAATTTGAGCAAGGAGATAGTTGACAATTTTTATATCATGATACAAAAAGTAGTTTGAGGACTGAAGAGTTATCATTCCCATCTAGGGTAGCATGGAATTGTCATTGATATCAAAGGTTGATGTCCTTGATGTCATTGAGATTGAATCTGATCAAGCATTAATGCCAAAGGTTGAGTTGAGCAGACTTGTGGAGTAAATCATGTTTGTGGAGTGCTCTTACTTAGAAGAGGCAATCGGGATAAGTCAAGAAGAATGGAAAACCTGAAATAGTCTTGAAGAATTCCTTCAGAGGAATTCTTTCGAAAAGAATAGCAAGGATAATTCTTTTGGATAAATTATCAAGTCCTTCTCGAGCAAGTGGACCTTTTCAAAAAGTCTAAAGGGTATCTTTTGAACGTTCCAAAGGGCAAGTGGACCTTTTTAAAAAGTCTGAAGGGTATCTTTTGAACATTCTGAAGGACAAGTGGATCTTTTCAAAAATTCCAAAGGATATCTTTTGAACATTCTGAAGGGCAAGTGGACATTTTCAAAAAGTCTGAAGGGTATCTTTTGAACATTCTAAAGGGTAAGTGGACCTTTTCAAAAACTCTAAAGGGTAACTTTTGAACGTTCTGAAGGGCAAGTAGACCTTTACAAAAAGTTTGAAGGGTATCTTTTGAACATTATAAAGGGTATGTGGACACGTGTAAATTTGAAGGGTAGATTACAGAAAGTATGAAGGATATATATTGAACATTGCAAAGGGTATGTGGATATTTATAGAAAAGCTGAAGGGTAGATTGCAGAAAGTTTGAAGAAATGACGCGGACAAAAATTCCAAAGAAATGATGTGGATAAAAATTCAGAAGAAAATATTTCTGAAGGACATCTCCTATTAGAAGCCAATGATGAATTCTTTCAAAGAAATTAAAGGACACTTCAAGACGAAATGGACCCAGACAAAAAGTCTATAGAAATTATCCTGAAGACACAAAGGCCCATAACACTTTGTATGAAGGAACCTTTCAAAGGAATTAAAGCAATGTTAAAATATGATCAAGTCTTCAAGGATCAACGTTACGAGCATTACAAGAATGCTGAAGAAAATAAGATCACACCAATATGCTAAAGTTTAATGCTCAATACAAAGGGTAAAGATCGAGCATATCGAGGATAATCGAAAGGAGCAGAAGCGAACCCATGATATAGAAAACAATGAGATGCAAAAAGGGAAGAAAAGAAGCTTGATGGTTAATGGCAAAGCAAGAATTAAAACTCATGTTGTGTTATAAGATCAACGACTCATGTCTTATCAGTATATTAGATCTAGTGGTGCAAAGCAAACTTAGATGATCCTCTGAGTGCATGTGCATTTGACAAGTGTCAAAAGGTCACAAGGAAAGATCCAACAAAGAAAAGAATGTGAACTTGGCACGATAAAAGAAATAAAAATCCTACATTTATTATCTTCTAATTGTCTATAAAGGAACAACTGAAACTGGTGATGAACTTGATATATCTTCACAGAGCTTGAGATTATTCAATTGAAGTGATCTATGAAGAGATGTGGTTAAGAACAATATAAGTGCATATGCCAAAGATACTAAAGGCATCTAAACGTTGTCATTTGAAGCATGAATGGAGACATGAAGTTAGAGTCACATTAAATGCAGATCAAAAGTGATCGAGGAAGCGATGTATTTAAGTGCATATGCCATAAATAGTAAAGGCATTTGAACATTGCCATTTGAAGCATGAATCAAGACACAAAGTCAAAATGCAGATCAAAAGTGATCAAGGAAGTGGTGAAATTAAGTGCAAATGCCAAAGATAGTAAAAGACATTTAAATGTTGTCATTTGAAGAATGAATCAAGACACAAAATCAAAGTCACATTGAATGCAGATTAAAATCTTGAACTAGTTAAGAGCAATTGAAATATGAACTCTTTATAGATAGAAAACCCTAAGATAAATTTGTCTATATATGCTAAAAACAAAACATTTATGTCATTTGTTACTATTATGATAATAATTAGAGTGTTAATTTAAAACTATCGAGTAAGGACATATGTAGATAACGTAAACAGACAAAGAAAATAAGGTGTGTCAATATAGAAGATATCTAGACACAAAGAGATAGAGGTAGATAAGTCAAGAAGGCACACAGTGTGTAGGTACAATTATAGATGAGACTTGTAATAGAAAAGTGAAAAAGATTCATTCAGAATCTCTTTTGTATTTTGAAGTTGCAGCTTCATTTCTCTAATAGGTTGGTGCCATCAGAAAAACTGAATCAGTGCTCAGTTAGGAAGTTGATGCTTCCTTAGAGTGGGTGCTCTTGAATGTAACCAGTGAGGTTTGTCTGTGAGACTTCCTTTCTATGATTCTAGATTAGAACAGTAGCTTCTAGCAGCTTTTCTCATCATGGTTTTTTCCTTTGGGTTTCCACGTAAAAATCTAATGTTGAGCATTCTTATGTGTGTGTATGATCTTTGTTTTCATTTTTGACTTTACAAGTACTTTAAGTATCTTGTTTAAAAGTTTTAAGAACTAGGTTTTAGCTCATCTACTGATTCACTCCCCTCTTAGTAGATAGTGTGTTCAACAACATCTATCGGAGTAAAACAACTCATGAATGTTGTGACAAGTGAGATATAGTCAAATTTGTCAAATATTAACATCGGACTAAAGTAATGGATCAAGCATATTCAAATAAATTGAAAGGAATGAAAGCAAGCCAATCATATAGATATCGAGATATGATAAAGAACTCGATGGTTAATGTAAGAGAGATCAATGATTATGTTTTAAAATGGAAATATCTGATTGTTCAAGACAGACAGTGATTGGCACCAAAGACAAGATGAATAATCCTATATTAAAGACATGATCAGATAGATGGTGAACTTGAGTCTACACAGAGCTCAAGATCAATCCTTGATTAAAGAAGTGACACAGTTATGACCAAAATCTAGTTGTTACCAAAAATAAAAGGGAGATCTAACCATTGCAATGTAATGTATGAATCGAGACATGGGAAAGAGCATAAGTCAAAATCACTTTTAATGGGAACTAGTTGATTATGGTTGACGTTTGAACACAATTAGAGATAGAAAACCCTAAGCTACATTGTCTATATATATATACAACATCTTGAACATTGAAAAATGCTTTTTGTCATTGATGTTTCTACCATTGTAATTTGAAGAGAAAGAAGAATAGAGGCAAGAAGAGGATATTGATGTGTCAAACAAAGAATATATAAAAGATAAATGAAGAGAGGCCATAGTATCTGGTGTAAATGGACTGTGTCAAACAAAATATATAATGAGAAGAACCAGTAAGGTAGAGAGGAAAAGAAAATACTATCGATGATAGACGTATATAGATAAAGTAAAAGATAGAAGGGAAAGGGAATGAAGTGTGTCCAAATAGAATATATCTAGACACAAATATAGTAAGGCAGAGAGGAATTAAAAGCACATAGAGAATGAGTAGAAAGAAAGAAAGAAAGGTCACATAGTGGATATGCATAGAATGAGCTGAGAATAAAAATAGGCATACACAGAATAAGCCAAGAGTGAGCAGTTAAAGACTAGACTTGTAACATAGAAACTGATTTGGATTCATTTGTGAATATATCTCATATATTGGAGTTGTAACTCCATAGTTCTAATTGGTTGGTGCCATCAAACAAATTGAGTTGGTGCTCAGCTAGGGGATTGGAGTCTCCTTAGAGTTGGTGCTCTTAAATCTTGTAACTAGTAAGTTTAAACTGACTTAGTGCCAAGTTAGGGGATTGGTGCCTCCTAAGGATAGGTGTTCTTGAATGTAACCAGTGTGGTTTTGCTAGTGAGGTGATTTAACTGTGAGGTTGGATTAGATTAATAAATTCTAGTAGCTATTTCACCATGGTTTTTCCGTTTGGGTATTCCACGTATAAATTTTGTGTACTATGCTTTTGTGTTTGTGTGTGCTCTCTACATTTATTCTTTGATATGCATGTGTTTTGTATCTTCATTAAAAATTTAAAGAACTAGTTTTTAGCTGATCTAGTTATTCACCCCCCCTCTCATTAGATAGTTGTGTTCAACAACCTTAGCAAAGTGTGGAATCTTGATTCCTTTTAATCTATCCTCCTCACGAAATCCCTTTGAATTTGAGGAACCATGCTCCATGAAGCACTAAGCTGATTCCATGGGAGTCTTTCTCCAAGGTATATGTGTTGATCGTGTTAGAGGAGTTTAAGGTCATGGTGACTTGAAAGATCAACATTCTAGCAACTTATGTGGGTCACTTGCTTGCTAAGCGGGGAATAGTAATCTATGAAGCAATCCATTGGGCATGGAATCATTGAAGCCTAGGAGATCTACTTACTCTAAAATTATAAATCCTATATGTGCTAGAGTCTAATAAATACCTATCCTATCATTGAATAATTTGAGGAATTGAGACCTTCCCAAAATAAAACAAGAAAGCAAGGAACAACAATAATGTGCGAAAGCACCGAAGGAATGAAAAACAACTAACTACTGTGCAGATACACTTAGAGGAAAGAAAAAAAATTAATCTACTATATACAAAACTTTGGGGAACTTTCAGGAGCAGTGTTTTAGATGGATCTCATTGGTTGGGATATGCAACTCCTCTCCATTTAGCCTTGAAAGCTGAAAGGCGTTGGCCTATTTGTAACTAGTTATGACATAAGGTCCACTCCATATGGCATCAAACTTTATGTGCTTCCCAGCCTTTACTCTATCTTAATCCCACTTGAGCACTAGGTCCCCTTTGAAACTTTTGTTAACAACCTTTTTATCTAACTTCTTCATCTATGCATGTTGAAGCTCCAAAGTGTGCATTGCTTGATTCCTAATCTCTTCCATTGTTATTAATTTTGCTAACCTTACTGACATAGGATCATTCTCAATCAACTCTAGTTGGTGGGCAAGCTCCAATGATGGCAACTCAAGTGATATGGGTAGCCTTTCTTCTCTACCATAAACCAACATGAAAGGAGAGTTAACTATTGCTTTTTTTGGCATTATCATATTTACGCATAAGGCTATTCTGAGCTTGGTGTGCCAAGTCCTTTGATTCTCCTCCAAGTTTCACTTGGTGATATGAATTAAGTTCTTGTTGGTGGACTCATACAAACCATTACCTTGAGGGTAATAGTTCGAGGAGGAGCTCAAATAGATGCCATACTTGACGGCCCATTCAATGATTCTAGTCCCAACAAAGGAAATAACATTCTGAGATAATGGTTGTTTGAACACCAAATCTAGTGACTATACCTTCATAAAGGTCTAATATAGATGTTTCATTTGCCTCCTTAAGTGCCATTACCTATGTCCATCTCATGAAATAATTTGTGGCTATAAGGATCCATTTGTGTCTGGCGCTTGAGGGAGGGTTGATCATGCCAATGAAGTCTAGGCCCCATTAGGTGAAATGCTAATCAACTTTTATCAGGTTCAAGGGAAGGGTAGCTAGCCTCTACTTGCCTACAAAGAAGGTGAACTTGCAATTCCTTACCCACCTATGGGCATCTCAAAAAAAAATTGGCCAATGATAGCCAACTCTCATAATCTTGACAGTAGTAGTCTTAGCAAGTAGTGACCTCTTGATAGTCCATCATGGAACTCTTGAAGGACCCTGTCAATCTGATCTTGCTCAATACATCTCAAGAGGATTCCATTAATGTCCATTTTGAATAACACATCATTAACAAGTCCATAGGGGATGGCTTAAAACCTGAAGTGCCTCCTTTGTGCCTTCTCGAGCCCCTATGGATATGTTCTTTTTTGGAGGAAAGCCTTCATGATTTGGGTCTAACTAGGGGAATCATGATTAGTGGTTGTTCCTCTTAAAGCACAAGGACTGCCCTATTGTCAGCACTTGAGTCTACTAACATTTTATTGTATAGACCTTTACCCCTTACAAGCTTGGTGATTTTGATGTTAATGTCATACTCCAACACTTTAGTGATCCAACTAGCTCTTTTCTCGCTCATGTCCTTGCTCAACAAGAACTCTTTCACACCTAGATGTGAGACCATTACCTAAATTTTATAGTTAGAAGATAGTCAAAAAAATCTTTCATGCTTGGATCTTCGATCATCATTTTGTTGTACTAGGACAACCAAGATACCTTTAACCCCTCCAAAAGCATAGAGGATGAAGTCCCTATCATAGCACATATTTTACAAGTGTAGGAATTTGAGAGATGGATCTCTTAATTTCTTTAAAGTTATCCTTGTGTTTTCTTGACCAACTGAAAATGGCATTTTCCTTGAGAATAGAGGTAAGTGGCTTGACTAGGGTGGCAAGGTCTGGTATAAACCTTCTTATGAAATTTATCCTCCCTAAGAATCTATGTAGGTTCTTATGGCACAGAAGGGAAAGTGATAAGATAGATTCTACCATTTTGAAGCAATGGTAAGCCCTTCTTTGGAAATAATGTGCCCTAATAAATATCCCTCATGGAGAACAAACGGGCACTTGCTTGGGTTTAAGGATACCCCAAACTCCCTACACCTGTCAAAGACATGTTTCAAATGGCTCAAATGATCGACTACGCGCTTGGAGAAGACAATGATATCATCAAGGCAAACTAAGATCATATTATTGATAAGACCCTTAAAGGTCATATCTATAGTTCTTTGGAAGGTCATGCCAGTGTTTGTCAACCCAAAATGCATCTTCATATATGCATATATGCCCCACTTGGTAGTGAATGTAGTCTTGAACTGATCTGACTCTTGTACAATTATCTAATTATATCCTAGATAGTCGTTAAAAAGTGAAAACCTCTCAATCCCTACTACTATTTGAATGATCTACACCATGGGTGGAAGAGGATAATGTTCTTTGAGGGATGCTCTATTTAATTCTTTAAAGTTCACACAACATAATTTCCCCACTTTTCTTTCTAATTGGAACCAAGTTAGCTACCTAAGAGGAGTGCCTAATTAGAAATATGATATTGGCCTCTATGAGTTTGGCAAGCTCCTTCCTCATCAAGGTCTCGAGCTTGTAGTTTACAAGCCTTTAGTTTTGCCTAACTAGTTTGGCATCGGGGTCTAGCTCAATTATGTGCTAGGCCAAGGCTAAGTTGAAACCTTAGAGGTCTTGGTAACTCCATGCAAATATGTCATTATAGTTTCTACAAAGGTGGGTAAACTCTTCCTTTTCAGGGTAAGTAAATACCTTTCCAGTCTTTAAGAGCTTCCTTTTAGAGATGACCACCTACTCATAATTATCCTCTTTGACTATTATGTTCCTCTTCTTTCCCTTAAGCTGATCGTCAATGTTTAAAATGTTCTCCAAGGTGACCAGTCCCTTAGGTAGTTTGCTTCTTTTTAGCTAAATGATTTGATCTTCATATTGGGCTTGTAGCTATGACTAGTTCCTCATGGATAGCTCTACCTCATATTGTAGGAAATTAATGATTTTCTCATCATTTTTGAACACTTTCCAATTGCATGCATTATCTGGGACTATTGGTATTACTACAAGCTTGACAAGCTATCCTAATACTTTCATACCTCCTAAGGAAAATTGTATTGGGATCCCACCGTTGCAAGTCTATCAGCATCAACAATCTGTAACCTTGGGGTGTCTTGGATATCAAAAACACTGAAGTCCTCAATGAGATCCCAGACCTTGTGTTTATATGCTTTTAACAAGGGATTCTTGGAGACACTTTGGGCTCTAACTTGGTTCACAATCAGCTTGCTATCCCCAAACACTTGCAGCACCTTAATCCCCTTCTTTTGTGCCAATTGGAGGCCTTGGGTTAGCTCCTCATATTTGGACACATTGTTGGTGTAGTTGAACTATAGCTTGTATGTGTGAAAATACTTTTCCTTTTGAGGGGAGATCAATACAATGCATGCTCCAACACCATTCTTGCTCCTAGAGCCATCAAAATATAATTGCCACATCACTTCAAGGTCCTCCTGATGCTTTATGGGGTTTAGAAAAACAAGGTTATCCTCAAGGACACAATAAGTACCCAGCCTCATTTTTTTTGTACAATCATATGGATCAAACCAATAATGATCATTAGCCTAATTTTCCAAGGCTACATCGGGAACCTCCTCTAAAGGTGTGGTAGTTTCATGTAGGACTACACTATCCTCTAGGTTATGCATTATATAATTCATGTCGATGGCATTAGGTCAATATGGTTCTATATGATACCTACAAATGTGCTCAGCTTTGATGGTTACCTTGGTCCCATAACTGGTCCTCAACAACATATGTGACCAGTCAGATGACAAGTATCCACCCATTTTTACAGTGAAGTCCCTTGAGAGACAAATGGTGAAATGAGGAGGGAGATCTATAATAGAGATGTGATGGGTAATGGAGAGGCTAGGACATGCATGTAGATTAATTCTCAAGTCCTTAATGATTCCAACTATTTTAACACTCGTGTCATCTTATTGGACAACACCTTTTATGTTCGGGGCATATTTTATGCCTAACATGTTAGCAATCTTCTTAGGCATTATTGAGCTACTTGTACCTGAATCAATCATATAGTTAGGGATAAGGTATTGGCCTATTGTAAAATCCCCATTGATTTTGGATAATATTTTTATGAAACTTTCAGTTTGACATATGTGGCATTTTGTCAAACATTTGCTATGATGTTGGGTTGGAAGATTTCATATTTTATCACAAGACAAAATTACAATAAACTTGCACATGAAATGAGAGTTAGTTATTCGATGCAATGTGAAGCTGAATAATATATGTAGAGGTGGTGATTACACTCAGACTGAGACAACTGAATATGATATGCAATTCTAATATTGGTGCTATTATAATATATGTAAATTATACGATTTTTCCCATAGTCTAAAACTAACAAAACATAAGTAAATTTATAGTCTAAAATTAACCTATGATCTAACCTGTAAATGAGCATACATAGATAGCACACTCAATGCTGAAGAGACACCCTTTTGGAATACCACGACTAGCTGAAGATTGTCATGGCTCTAGGAATGGAATGGTAATAAGTGTGAACAATAGGCTACCTCCAAAAATCACATCCCTTAGTCCATACGCCTTTCATACAGTTTAGGGTAGTGATAGTAGATGGCGATGAGGTTAGAATGAACCCTGTGCCTCTTCCAAACATCCATGAACCTTGGAACTTGCCCATGACTATGCTGAAGACTGAAATGCCTCCTTCACTTGCATATAACCTCTATGTAGCAATAAATAGAGCCATAACCCCCCTTTCTATTTTGTCTCCTTTTAGTGGTGCAATGGTAATATGGCTTAAAAAATAACCCACAACTCAGTTATAATTCATGAAATGAGAATATCCAATGACCCAGCCAACATGACTATGATACTCGACTAGTAGTATGTTTGCCCAAGTAAATAATCTAATTTTAATGCTATATCATTTCCCAAACTCTAGAAAGTTTATCATTATACCCCATATTTGTCTCCACAGGAGACCCACAAATTTAAAATTATTGAACGCCTATGAAAGACCTGAATAATCTCTCTAACCAGACCAACCAAGGTGGATTCATTTCACCATCGAAACCAGTCACCCTAGGGTTTCCAGTCTTATAAGCCAAGAACTCAAAAAAGCTCCTCAAAACATTAATTCATTAAAAATAAGCAAGCATAAATCAAATGAGCTTTAATCCCCCCTTTATTTATGACTTGTACTTTTCCCGCTCATAAAATAAAATAGACTTTATGAATGTTTTTTAAAATATTTTCCCAAAGTCACTTTATAACACCTTTTAATTAAATTATTTAATATCACCTTATAAATATACTTTTTCTAGCCAGGTAACATAATTAAATTAACTAATTCCCTTCCACTGACTATAGCCTACGGGAATTAAATAGGCTAATTAGTCCACATAGAGTGATCACTGAGAAGGGGACATTACAATCCTCCCTTCCTGAGATTGCTTGCCCTCAAGTAATTGCAAATTGGGGTGCTGCAAAATCTGCTCTCCTTTCCACGTAGCATCCTCCACAAGCAAGTCTCTCTATCTGATCAAATATTCTTTGATCCCTCTACTCAATCTCCTCTCCTTGATATTGAGAGTCTCATTAGGAACCAACACCAAATGCCCCTCCTCATCCAATGGGGGTAACTCTATTGAAGAAGTGACCTGATGTCCAAGTGCCTTTTTGAGGCACAATACATGAAAAACATTATGAATTTTACTTCCCTCTAGAAGCTCAAGCTCGTAAGCTACTTCCCCAACATGTCGGATAATCATTTAGGGACCATAAAAATGTGCTTTCAATATTTTTGCACCACTTTTCTTCAATAAAGACTATCTGTAGCACTGCAAGCTCAATAAGACTAAGTCCCCAAACTCAAATATGTGCTTAACCATGTGTCTATCTGCATAAGTCTTCTACTAATTTTAAACCACCTATAAATTATCCTTAAGAGCCTTAAGAATATCTTGGCTCTCCTGTACCCAGTCTTTGGCTTTGGGAGCCCTGCTATCCCCAAATTCCAAATCCACAAATGAAAGAGCATCATATCCATACTATGCCGGAAATGGTGTCATGCCATTAGACATATGATAAGTGGTATTGCAACAATGTTATCCTAGATGTAGCCACTTAATCCACATCTTCTGTATACTCACCACATAGTTATACAAGTATCTCTCAACCCATTTATTCACTATCTCCATCTAACCATCCATTTGAGGGTGTTAACTAGTATTGGGAGTCAACTTTGTGCTAATGAGTCTGAACAACTCCTACCAAAAATCACTGAGAAATATGCTATCCCAGCCACTGACAATGTACTTAGGTAATCCGTAGAGTCTAAACACCTCAGTGAAAAATAACTTTGCCACCTATGGTGCCTTGTACTCTAATGAGATTATGAATAAGTGTGCAAACTTAGTCAACTGATCTACCACTACATATATGCAATCCCGACCATGAACCTTCGGTAGACCTGTGATGAAATCCATAGACACACTCTCCCACTTTTGTTCAAGAATGGGCAATGACTGCAGTAATCTTATTGGATGAGTGTGCTTTGACTTGTTCTGTTGACTAGTCATGTATTCCCTCACATGTCGCAACACATCATCCTTGAGGCCCTTCCAAGAGAACATCTCCCTGATCTACCTGTAGGTTTTGAAGTATCTAGGATGCCCAACCAATAGCGTATCATGAGTAGCCCTTAGAATCTTCTCCTTAAGTTTTGACTCAGGGATAGTATATCCTGTCTTTGTAGTAGATAATGTCATCTACCACCCTATACCTATCATTTTAAACGTGACCATCCATCAATTCATAGGCAAACTTATTCTTGGAATATTCCTCTAGAAGGTGCAACTTCCAATCAGCTAAAATCTATGTATGAGAACATGCAACTAATTTCCTAGAAAGGGCATCAACAACAATATTTTTCTTGCCCTTAACATACTCAATGTAAAAATTATAGGCATGTATCTTGCTAACCCACTTTTATTGTCTCTCATTTAGATCTTTCTATTCTAGGAAATACCTTAAGTTGTTAAATTTTATCCTAACCACAAATCTCCCACCTATCAGATACTGTCTAAACTTCACTAATGCATGCATAATGGTGAGCATCTCCTTGACGTAGATGGAATATAATCTCTTTGGTTCCTTGAGATTTTGACTTTCAAATGCTATCAAATGTCTATTATGCATCAATACAATGCCTATACCCTCACCTAAAACATCACAGTCAAGCATAAAAGGTTGAGTGAAATCAAGAAGTGTTAAAATTGGACATGTGCTCATCACCTCTTTGAGGCTATCAAATGCCCTCTAAGCCTCCTCTATCCACCAAAATGCATCTTTCCTTCTAAGAACCGTTAGGGGTGCACGTAACTATGAAAACCCCTTAATAAAGCACCTATAGTAACTACACAACCCAAAGAATCCACATAACTCTGTAAGACTCTTAGGCGGTGGCCAACCCAATATTGCTTGAACCTTCTCTTGATGTACACCTATACATCCTACACATTGATCACATGGCCAAAATACAAAATCTTTGTCATGCCAAATTCATATTTAGATGCCTTAGCACATAATGATTGTCCTCCCATAATGCCCAAAACCTCATCTAGCTACCTCAAATGATCATCCCATGTTTTGTTGTAAATAAGGAGATCATCAAAGAACACTAATAGAAACTTATGCAGTTGCTTGCTGAAGATGTGGTTCATACATGACTAGAAGGTAGTAGGTGCATTGGTCAACATGAAGGGCATGACCAAGAACTCATAGTGCCCATAATGGCACCTGAATGTTGTCTTATGTCCATCCCACTCTCTGACCATGATCTGGTGATACCCTGATCGAAGATCAATCTTCAAAAAGTAGACTACCCCATGCAACTCATCTAATAACTCATCGATCTTGGGGATAGGCTATGTATTTTTAATCATTTTCTTATTCAAAGCCTGGTAGTCTATACACATTCACATAGTTTCATCCTTCTTCTTAACCAAGACTTTTGAAGAGGAAATGGACTGGAGCTAGGTCTAATATGGCCCATATCTAACAACACCTTGATGGCTTTCTCTATCTCATACTTGAACTTCTTCAGATGTCTATAAGGAGTGGTTATCACTGGTTTGGCTCCCTCTTAAAGCTCAATAATATGCTCGTAACCTCTATTAGGAGGTCTCCTTAGAGGAATCTCTCCAAAAACCCTGTTATGTTTGCCTAACAATGATTGAATGTCAACATGATATGGTTGGCTACTATCTAGAGATCCCTTGGATGTAATCAAACACTCTGATACCTAAGCTACATCCCCATGCATGAATATACTCTCCATTTTCTTAGTTAAGACTATTTTATGAGAACCATTGGCCATACCTCTTAGAACCACCTTCTTACCATTTACTGCCCTAAATTTTAGCTCCATTGTTTGGAAGTTCTTAGAATACTTCACCAATGAATGAAGCTATTGAATCCCTAATATGGCATTAGTATCACCTAGGTCAACTACATAAAAGTCATCTATCACTGTGTAGTTGCCTAATGTCAAATCCAACTAAGGAACCTTTTGTGTGCATGTCATACTGAACCCATCAGCTACCATCACATTAAATCTTTCGAAGCTCTCTATTGGTATACCTCTCTTAGCCACCAATGTTGAATCTATGAAATTATGGGTTGCCCCACTATCAATCAAAACTATGACCCACTACCCTTGTAGTACTCCCCTAACTCTGAAGGAGTTAAATCTAGGAGTACCAGATATGGTGGTAATGGCTCCACTCTTAATCTACTCATATGGTTGCTCATCATCTGAACTACTATGTTTACTGCCTTGAACCTATTTTGCTTCCTCTTCACCATCACTATCAATAAGTACCTCAATATAATGTACCTTACCCTTACCCATGCAACTGTGTCCAAGCTCCCACAGCTCCTTACAGCTGAAAAATAGCTTCTTGCTCCTTAACTCTCTTTGAGCCTCATCATCCAACTTGTCTTTCCTGGGCCACTCCTTCTGGAAGGGTTTCTTATCTAATTTTTTCTTAGGAATGAAATGCTTAAATGGGAATTTACTCTTTGGGATATAATTCTCCATGTCACATGCCCTAATGATAACATCCTCTAATGACTCCAGTTTGAAGGCCTTAATCTAACCACATGGTGGCTCAAATAATCCCTTAATAAAAAGAATGATCAACCCATGCTCCGAGACATCTGTCACCATGATTGAGAGCCTCTAAAATTTTGAGATGTAAGCATCCACTATCCCAACTTGCTTAAGATGTGCCAGCTCCCTAAAATGTAACTCTGGATCTTTTTTGTCAAATTTGCCAATCAACTTCTATTTGAAGTCCAAGTATGAGGTAATGTTGGCATGCCCCAAAGTGACCAACCCATGGTACCACCATTTGTGGGCCTCTCCATCCAAATGTAATGTAGCATACTTGATGGCCTCTATCTCCAACATAGGATTGAGTTGGAAATATGTATCCAACTTTAGAACCCATGCTCTAGTAGTAAATTTGTTAGAGCCATCAAATGAAAGAATGGATAACTTCCCCACCTTTTGCTGGAGATCCTAATTTTGAGGGCCTCTATTGTGATCCCTTGGCCTAGTCCTATACTTAATGGTGTAAAAATCCTACAAAGACATGGTTGTATGGAATTCATCACCAAGAGCTTGATACTCCCTCAAGTCATTAGTGAACCCTTCACCTTGTCCTTGTTGTCCCTAATTTCTACCTTGTTATCCTCCTAAGAATTGAGGTAAAAGAGGTCTAAGAGTCACTCTACTAGCTGCCCTAGTGTGGCTCTATGCAGGAATGTGAGTGTTGTTCCCTTCACCATTATTCCCATTATTGCCATTATCACCATTATTATCATTAGTCCCTTCTATACCATTGTTAGTAGCATTGTTTTGGTTTGTTATAAACTGAGTAAGGAGCTAAACCAACTACTATTGACCACTTCCAAGGACATTCAATATTTGTATAGTGCTACCCTCAAGTTGTTCATCCCTGTCACCCATGTTTTCTTCTTCTTCTAACTCTGAGTTAAATAGGTCATCACCTTCTCTCTCCCTTCTACTATAGGTAATATATTCCATGTCCTCCATATTTCTAAATGATCATGCAATTAAAAGAAACCCAATACTACTTAGAATTTTTTGTAAATAAAATATGTACCCAAAACTCATAGGCTAGCAAGAATTCTAGCTCTGATACCACTAAAAAATCCCCATTGATTTTGGAAAATATTTTTACGATACTTCTAGTTTGACGTATGTGGCATTTTGTCAAACATTTGCTATGTCATTGGGTTAGAAGATTTCATATTTTATCACAAGAAAAAATTACAATAAACTTGCACATGAAATGAGAGTTATAAGTTATTCAATGTAATGGGAAGTTGAACAATATATGTAGAGGTGCCAATTACATTCATACTGAGACAACTAAATATGATATGCGATTACAATATTGGGGTTATTACAATATATGCAAAATATAAGCTTTTCCCCATAGTATAAAACTAATAGAACATAAGTACATTTATAGTCTGAAATTAACCTATGCTCTAACTTGTAAACGAGCATACATAGATAGCACACTCAGTGTTGAAGTGACACACTTCTGGAATACCAAGGTTGGCTAAAGATTGTCATAGCTCCAGGAATGGAATGGTGACAAGTGTGAATAGTAGGCTACCTCCAAAAATCATGTCCCTTAGTCCATACACCTTTCATATAGTTTAGGGCAATGATAATAGATGTTGATGAGGTTAGAATGAACCCTACACCTCCTTCAAACACCCACGACACCTATAACTTGCCAATGACTATGTTGCAGACTGAAATGCCTCCTTTACTTGCCTATAACCTCTATACAATAGTAAATAGAGCCATTACCCCCTTTATATTATGTCTCCTTTTAGTGGTGCGATGGAAATATGGCTCAGGAAATAACCCATGACTTAGCTATAATTCATGAAATGAGAATATCCAATGACGCAGCCAGCATGACTACGATACTCGACCAGCGGTATGTTTGCCCAGGTAAACAATCTAATCTGAATGCTATATTATTTCCCAAACTATGTAAATTTATCATCATACCCCAAATTTGTCTCCATAGGAGACCCACAAATTTGTAATTATCAAACACCTTTGAAAGGCCTGAATGATCTCTCCAACCAGACCAACTAGGGTGGCTTCTTTTAACCATCGAAACCAGTCATCCTAGGGTTTCCAATCCCCAAAGCCAAGAACATTTAAAAGCTCCTCAAAACATCAATTTGAGAAAAATAAGCAAGTATAAAACAAATGAGCACTAATCCCCCTTTATATATGACTTGTACTTTTCCACTCATAAAATAAAATAAAGTGACTTTATAAAGTTTCTTTTTAAATATTTTCCCAAAGTCACTTTATAACACCTTTTAATTTAATTATTCAATATCACCTTTTAAATATACTTTTTCCCACCAGGTAACATAAATAATTCAATTAACTAATTCCCTTCCACTGACTATAGCCTATGGGAATTAAATAGGTTAATTAGCCCACTTAAAGTGATCATTGAGAAGGGGGCATTACACCTATGATCAAAGAGATATAAAATGATGGTTGTTTGCAGCTTTTTCTAGACTCTCCTTTCGGTTGGCACAAACTTGTAGAAACCATTGAAGTACCCTTTGGTGGCTTGTGTGGGTGGAATACCTTCAATGCTTCTTGAAATAAATCCCTTTGAGAAGGGATGGAAATATCCTCCCACATAGTTACGTTGAGGTTTGCTTTCTTCATCTGATCTAATATATTAAAAGGGATCTGCACCCCTTTCAATTGAGACTTTGAGGCGACAACATATTCCTTTGGGATTTGGTTGGTTTGAGGCTGACTCCCCTTTTGAGCAACTAGACTTGCTTGTTCTTGGGATGTCCCAGTGTTTAACTTTCTTATAGTAGCTTCACTTAGAGCTTGAGAAGTAGTGTGATCTAGGAATTTGGCTCAAAAGAGAATGGTTAGTATGGTGTTAGTTTCAAAATGAAAACAAAATGAAAGAAACACACTAATATCATAACATCTCTAGGCCTAGACACTAAAGAGAGCTTAGTTAACAAAATAAATGACAAACATAATTAAAAAGTAAGGAATAAAACACAAGAATTCCTTCACCTTCCTTGGATGCTCCAAATGCCTTTGTAGTAGTGGCTTGTTTGGCTTGTGCTCATGAAGTCCTTGGCAATGGAATATTGGCTATCTCCATCTCTCCTTGGCACCTTTAGCTTGTGGCTTGGCTTGGCTTGGAATCAATTTGACATGATAACACTAGTTACATGGAGCTTTGTAATCAATTTTTCATTATAACTTTGTATTCTTAAGTCTTTTGAAGATATTTGAGCATAATAACTTTGAACCAAAATAGCTTTAAAATGATGTTCATGGCCTCCCTATTTATAGATTTTTGAGAATGTCTAAAATCAACTTGAACTGTCCATCCTGAGATTGAGATGTGTGGTTGAGGATTAATTCAAATTTTGGAATTAAGTTTATAATTATCTTCATCATGTCATTGGAAGAAGGGGCAATTAAGAGGCATGGAAGGCATTGATGAGGCATGGAGGGCATGAATCCTTATATTTTTGGCATTTATGGCCTAGGGATGTCTTCCTAAGAAATGAGGTCACTTGATGATGTAGATATTCAATATTCATTTCCAAAAATAAGTATTCAATAAATTTCCATGGAATTCTTGATTAGGCCTTGATTTGGGTTAATTAGCTCTTAAGCATGATTAAGCACTTTGTGTAAAAATTACTCAAATTGATTAAAATGCCTTGTTATTGGTCCAAAATTCAACTGGATTAGAATTGGAAAGCAATGTCAAATGCATTGGCTCTGTATTCTCATTTAGGATGTTACCAACAACAAATAACAAGGGCACATGTCTTGTGTAGAAGATTTGATAAGAAAGAGCAATCTAGAGCACCTAGGTGTAAAATTGGCATTTTGACTCAAAATGATCCGATCAAAGTTAGTTGGCCCATAAATTGCATTGCCCCATTTAGGGATACCCTGGCCAAAATTGACACTTGAATATGTCAGTTTCACATCATTTAGCATGTTTTAGTGTTTTTAGGCCAAATCGTGCATTTTGGATGGAAATTGGTCAAAAGTTTGATTGGAGGTTATCGGTGGCCAATTTTAGGTGTCTACAGTTTGCCCCTATTTGGGAAGGTATTGCAAGCTATAATCAGAGTAACGTCTTCTCAAAAAATGAAAAGGTCCTATATGCCTACAACTATAATGATGATAAATTAACTGTATGATGCGCCCTCGAGGGAACAATTGACACAAGTAAGTCAAAAAATGATCCCTCGAAAAGAAAGAAGCAAAATGAAGGGACTAAAGAAAGGAAAGATGATGGGGTGACAACACAATGATATTGAAAAAGTAGTCAAAATCATTCATAATGCAAGTGGGATGGTGCACAATGGTTTTCCTAAAGGTGGTTATAAACATCGTACCCTGATAGTGGAAACATGGTATGATAACACAATGATTTGCTCAAAGGTAATTATAATCATTGAGAAGATGGAGTTGCCCTAGTTAGGATAGATAAACAAGATAATAACATGCCCCGTATGGGCATAAAATGGGAAGTGGTGACAACACAATGATTTACCCAAAGGTGGTTATAATCATTGATAAATGCAGGTGGGATGGTGTGCAATGATTTGCCTATAGGTAGTTATAATCATTGGACCTTGATTATGGAAAACATGATAAACTTGGTCGAGGATGATGATAACTTAACATAGAGGGTATGATGAATTGGAACAACCTACTACTAGAGAGATGCTCATCCAAGCTATCAAAGGTTGAAATTCTTTCATGGTTAATTACTCTATTTGGGATATGATTGGAATTTAATCAGGATGTCGATGCCGAAGAGATGTTGCCATTGCTGAATAGACTTCTTGAAGCTTAGGTTTATTGTAGCATGTGTCGATAGGCATCATGGTATAACATCATGAGGACTTGGTTGAAATATGTATAAGGACTTACTTCTATAATCTAATACTTGATAGAAAATAATGCACTAATGATAGAAACCATGATGACAATGTAAACATATGAATATGGATGGATTCAAGTGTAAGTGTGGGCAAGGAATCACCCAATGAACACACATAAACTAAATCAAGGCAACCGTGTTGAAAGCAAATAAATAGGTAGACAAACAAACAAAATAAGCAAAAACAAACACACAATGCAATAAAAACCATATGAACATTGCCCCTAGAAAAGAGGTGATAACTGAACAAACAAACAAATGGGGGAATAGAATAAAAGGAAGGGGGTGGCTGAGCTATCTCCATATACACTAGGTAAGTGGATGTTGCCTACATAGTTCCCTAGATGTAATATCCAGTAAAACACTTCAGGCCAAATGTAGTTATCTCAGGGAATGGGAAGAATGTGATAACTGAGAAAAACAAACAGAATGGATATAATAGAAAAATAGGAATGGTCTTGTAAAATGACAAGTGCATGAGGGGAAAATGCCAAAAAGGATAGGGAAACTAAATGACAAGTGATTTGCTTATAACTTAGTAAGGGTTCCCAGAATCCTTAAGGCAAAGAAGTGGTCAATGTTTTTATTCTTTTCTAATGATTTTTCAAATGTTTTTGGAATTTCTTGAAGTAATTCAACTCCATCAAGAATGACGAGATAATTAAATAGTTCAAGCTCATAAAATGGTGAGAACGTTGCTTAGTTTACTCACAAAATAGTGAGAGCATGGCTTAGGTTGCTCATAAAATGGTAAGAGCATGGCTTAGGATGACTGAGCCAACCTCAACAAGTATCTAGTGCTGCCTACATAGTCCCAAAGTAGGACTTCAAGTCACTATAGTTCCACCCTTATAGTGGAGGATTTCCATGAGTGTAGCAGTCATTTCAAATAAAATAGGCACAGTTGGTAAAAAAGGATAGTATGACATAAGAAGTGGTAAGTTGGTACGTCAAGGCTTAATGTTGCCCCTAATTTGCCCATAGGTGGTTATAACTAGGACACAATGGCATAGATCAGTGGTACTAATTTTCCCAAAGGTGATTATAATTAGTAGCAAGATCGGTGGTAAGAAAGAAATAACAAAGGATACAACTACCGAAACTTCTATCACACTATCCTAAAATATGATCTCTGTCCAAAGTACTTGAGCCAACTGATGAAACTAATCAAATACCTTGATGCTAAAACTATGTAACAAATGGCAAAAACCAAAGTAAAATAGGCTAAGTTTTAGAACACACTAGGTCAATATAATAGAATAAAAAAGTGTATATGGTGAAGAGGATGGATAAGGATTGTATTTGTACAAAAAAGAATAGTGATAAAATGGCATAACTAAAATGGTCCTTACAGATAGTACACCTTAGCGTTTAAACATAGTACCACTTGAGATGAATAATATTCATCAGCTCAGGAAGTTCATCTCCATCTGGTGTGGCAAGCTTGTATGCTCATGATCCATATTCTACAGTAATGATGAAAGACCCTATCCAATTTGGTTTAAATTTCCCTTTATGATTCTTCTTAGTCCTAGTATTCTTTTGGTTTTCTTTAAGAACAAGATCACCAAGTTCAAATGTTCTACACTTAACATGTTGATTATAGTGTCCTTTGAGTTGGTTTTGATATGCTTGAAGATTGTTGAGCATGGTTGTGTGTTTCTCATCAAGTAGGTATAGCTCTTGCAGGGGAGCTACTCGATAGTTATGATCATCTAGGACATGCTTGAAAGAGATGTGTAGTGAAGGTAACTCAACCTCAATGGGAAGGATGGCTTCAGTACCATAAACAAGTGAGTATGGAGTGGCTCCTATGGGGGTACGATGATTGGTATGGTATGCCCAAAGGGTAGGGAATATTTGTAAGTGTCAATCATGATCAACATCATTGATAATCTTTTTGAGAATATTGACAATGGTTTTGTTGGGTGCCGTAGCTTGGCCATTACCTTAAGGGTAATATATTGTAGAAAAATGTTGTGTGATGTTGTATTCAATACATAACTCTTCTACATCATTGTTTTTGAATGATCCTCCATTATTAGATATAATGTCAGAGGGGATACTGTAGTGGCAAATGAGATGGTTGAAAATGAATTTGGAAATTTGTTTTCCAGTCACGTAAATGAGGGGTATAGATTCAACCCACTTAGTGAAATATTCAATGGCGATAAGGATATGTTTATGGCCATTAGATGAAGTGGGGTTAAGCTTCCCAATGAGGTCAAGTCCCCATGTAGAAAATGGCCATGGTGTCAACATTAGTTTTAGAGTTTTTGATAGGGCATGAATCAGATTAACATGTTGTTGACATATGTCATACTTTTTTACATATGCAACAACATCTACATCTATTGTGGGCCAATAATAACCGGTACGTAAGAGATTTTTGGATAGGACTGCCCCTCTAAAATGAGTGCCACATGCTTATTCATGAACTTCTCTTAATGCTAGCATAGACTCTGTTGAAGTTAAATAATGAAACAGAGTTCCATCAAAACTGTGATGGTAAAGGGTGGATCCAAGTAGAGTATAACGAGTTGAATGATGAATAAAAGCTTTATTTTATTTTTGAGATAGGCTAGGTGGCAAAACATGGTCATGAAGGTAGTTATAAATGTTTGAGTACCAAATAGAATTAGGACCAATAATATCACAAATCATGGCAATGGTTGAAGGTTCATGAGCTGGTGTTGATAAATTATCGATGAAGAACTGATACTCTCTAGTTTTATTTGTTTGTTGAATCAGAGAATCAATAGTAGCCATGGTATCTATAGTTTTGTTACTAGCCCTTGGTATGTGCTCAAATTAAATGTTGGTAATTTGTTGTTTAAGAGTGTCGACCATGGCTTTATATAGAACTAGCTTGTCATCTTTGGTCTGAAAATGATTTGTGACCTAATTGATGATTAACTAAAAATCACCATAAAATTGGAGATGAGATATGTTCCAATGTACTGCTTGTTGAATTCCTACAGCAAGTGCTTCATACTTGGCCATGTTTATACAAGGAAAGTTGATTATGAATGATTTAGGGATTAGATCCCACTGTGGTGTAATAAACAATAGGCCTGCCCCCAATCCATGTACAGTAAATAAACCATCAAAATATAGTTTTTAGAGCTACTCCTCAAGGGGTGTGTCAATGATGATCATGATGGATTTATAAAGAAATTGAAATATGAGTGGTTGTGTGTCTGTGAGAGGTGCTTCAGTAAGTTGATCTACAAGAACTTGTCCCTTATTGCCTTTTGATTGACATACTCTATGTCAAACTCACTGAGAAGCGTGATCCATTTAGCCATTTTACCTTGAAAAGTTACTTTAGATAGTAGATATTTGAGCAGATATACCTTTGAAATGACCATGGTCTTATTATTCAACATGTAATGGCATAGTTTATGAGCTATGAAAACCATGGCCAAACAAGTTTTTTCAATAAGTGCATAGTTATGTTCATACTTAACCAAGGTACAACTTAGGTAGTATACAGAATGCTCTTTTCCATTATCATCATGTTGAGCCAAGAATGCCCCCAGGGCATGGTCGGTAGCTGATAGGTATAACAAGAATGACTTTCCTAGCATAGGAGGTAATAAAATAGGTGAATTAACAAGATAGTCTTTAATTTGTTGAAAAGCTATTTGGTAGTGATCATCCCAGTGAAATGCAATTCCCTTCTTTAAAAGGTGTGTAAATGGATGGCATTTATCTGCTAACTAAGAGATGAAGTGTCGAGTTGACTGGATCTTACCCTTAAAACTACGGAGTTGATTTAAATTGGTTGGTGGTAGCATCTCAGTTATAACATGGACTTTAGCCAGATCAAATTCAATACCTCTACAAGACATGATGAAGCCAAGTAATTTGCTTGAAGTTACACTGAACACACATTTCTTTGGATTAAGTTTGACTTTGTACTCCCATAATCTTTCATATATCTTATGTAACACTGCCGGATGGTTGGCCCTAGTTTTGGATTTTTCTAATATGTCATCAACATAGTCTTCAACAATATCATGCATCATATCATGGAATATGATAGTCATGGCCATTTGATATGTAGCTCCAGCATTCTTAAGGCCAAATGGCATTACCTAATAACAAAATGTTCCCCATAGAGTGGTGAATGTTTTTTTATGTTGATATTATGGTGCTATTCTAATCTCGTTATATCCTAAAAAGCCATCCATGAGTGAAATAATTTCATAACCGGTCATGGAGTCAATGATCATGTCAATATTAGGCAAGGGAAAATCATCTTTAGGATAAGCTTTGTTGATGTCTCAAAAATTACTAAAAATTGTGATCTCTTAAGGGTTTTTACTAATAGGTACCATATTAGAGATCCATTCTGAGTAGTCAATGGATCGGATACATCCTACTTCTAAGAGTTTTTACAACCCTTTCTTTACCAATACAGTAATGCAAGGATGCATCTTACGTAACCTTTGTTTTACTAGTTTGGAATTAGGATTAACCACAAGGTGGTGTAAAACCAAGGCGGCGTTTAAACCTGGCATGTCAGAATAGGTCTATGTAAAGATATCTATAAATTCTCTCAATAGAGTTGTAAAGACGTCATGTTCATCCTCAGTGAGGAATGATCCTAATTTTATTCATTTCAAGTCTGAGGGAGTCTCAATATTTGCCTCTATTGTGTCTTCGACTAGAAGGGTTGAATTGTCTTCTAGGATAGTAGGCAATGACTTGAACTATTGAATTATGTCAAGGTCCTCCATTAGGACTTGCTCTTCAACTTCTCTTAGGCATGATGAATCTGAATCCCCTAATGGGAGATCTGGCCATGTGACAAAAATAGTTGGAAATTCTTGAAGAATTTAATCAAATACTTATTGTTGCTCAAAGTTAAACTTGAATCCATAGGCAAGTTCATCATTGGTGGTCTCCTGGTCTAAATTTGAAGAAGAATAAACACCCCCATCTAATGGTGCCTGAAACAGGTTTTCACCACTATACTGGTCTTTATCTTTACATTTTCCCTGGTCAGAAAGCACCTCAAAGAGGTTTTCACTTTGGGACCTCAATGTTTCACTTATCTATTTTTGGCTAAGGGTGTTCACTCATTCTCCAAAATAGGTTGTAGGATCCAATGTGATTGAGAATCCTGATTTGTGATCTCCCAATGAAACATTATCTCTAAGGCCTAAAAAATCACATAATGCCTCATCATTTTGGAACTCATCAATCGACAGACTGGATTCTTGTTGGTCCCAATCTATCAGTTGGGGATAGTATAATGTCAATGGGTTGCGATGAATGGCCAAGGTAAGGGTACAAATGACATTGTTATCAAACAGGTTGGTTTCAGATAGGTTATCAAATGTGAAGCTATGATCAGACTATTCTTCGCTATCAACATCATCATCACTAGTCATTGGTGATGGAGTTTGAATAAGATATGTGGGGTCACCCCCAGGTGGTTTAAATCCAAGTCCATAAGGTCTTTCATACTTAGTCATAGAAATTGGCTTGATAGTTCCTTGTTGATTCGGTCTGAGGCCTCTTCCTTCATAATTATGACTCTCTATGATCCTATTAAGAATATGATACTTTGCATTTTTATAACAATTAGCTTGGTTATCTTTGTATAACCATGATTCATCCCCTTCAAGAGGGTAAGGTCCTAGGCCAGATGCTGGTACAAATGTGACAGGTCCCTTATCTTTGTTCTTTGGTTGCCAATGCATATGTGGGGTGACTTTAGGTTGCCCAAAGGTTTTCAAATTTTGAAAAAGATTGGTAATATAAAATGTATCATGGGTCACATACTCTCCCAATCCATTATCAAAAATGGTTAAATGATTAGAAGCTTCAGGAGGTGACATGTGGGAAAGGGAATCCAAGGTATTAGGGTCTATGCAATTATCTAGTGAAGGATCAATGAGTATAGCCTTTCCTTTATCTTGCTTGGAACTTTGATTCATGTTGTACTGATAATTATAGCTTTAAAATTCAGCCTCGAGATGTTTGTAGTGTTCATATGGGTGTAAATCTCCTAAAATATTCACTTTCATCCTTGAGTGGAAAAACTTTATACATTAGTGCAGCATTGACAGGACTACACGAATCTCATGTAACCAAGGCCTGCCTAGAAGCATATTGTTTGATAACTCAAGATCAATCACGTGGCAAAGTATATCATGGGTCAAAGGCCCAATGATAATTGGCAAACTAATGGTGCCTTGTGATTCTCTTTCCTAATTATCATAGGCTTTGATAGTTATTGTTTCTGGTTGGAGATCTACCATTGTGTACCCAAGAAGCTTGATGAGCTTTAGAGACACTATGTTGAGGCTGGATCCATTGCCTATAAGGATAGCTTTCATTTTATGCTACTTTATATAAACTTCTATGTATAATGGATTATTATGGAGTGGGCCAAGAGAATACATATCGCTTTGGTTGAATGTGACTTATTGGGTTGGAGCTAGGTGTCCAACCAAAGCTTGGAATTTATCAGGGGATATGTCACTAGCAATAGTGGATTGGGTCAAAAACTCATTCAAGATGTTCTTGTGGATTATTGACATTCTTAGCAAATCTAAGATAGAAATTTATGCTGGTGTCTTTTGCAATTGTTCCATAATATCAAACTTCTTGACTTGGTCAGTAGTGAATGGTTTATTTTGAAGTTGAACAGTTGGTTGAATGACAAGCAAAGCGGCAGATGGTTATGGGCCTAGGATAGTAATCTTTGACCTCTAAGTTTTGATTGCATAATTACGATTAAATACTAGACTATTCTTGCTAACCAATGTTGAGAATGGTGTGGGACTAGGCAGGATAAGTCTCGGTTGCCGGTGCACTCGTATGTGGTCATGTGGCAAGGATGAGTTGTCGATATAAGGTCCAAAAGGGGAACTCCTAGTTTACTAGTTTGCCTGTATGCATTTCCAGGTCAAAGAAGGATTATCCATGTAATTTGGTTGAATGTTGTATAGCAATGGTCTAGGTTGATTAGTGATTGGTCTAAGATTAATAGAAATGGTATTAACGCTACCCCCTACAATATGACCTACAACCATGTTGTAATCATGTACAACTACATGGTAGGTTTTTTGGTTGTTACTATTCTAACCTTGGTTTTGTCCATTATTTTGTCATTGTGGGTTCTGTTGATTTTGTTGATTCTATTGGTTCGGCCTTTGATTTTGATACTATTGATTTTGCTGCTGCATTGGCCATTATTGCTATTATTCTTGATTATTTTGCTGGTACTGATTGTTATGTCGAGGAAAGGGGTTTTGATAAATCCCAAGAATTTGATTGGAAGTGGAAGCACCATTATCCAATGTTATCTCCCCATTGTCCAACATATTCTCAATTAAATGCTTGATTTGAACACATCTTTGTAGATTATGCCTGTTGATCTGATGATAGTCATAAAATTCATTTTCATGGTACCAATCAGAATAAGGAATGCCTTATGGATAATGCTTTGGTATAGGCCAACTAATCATATTAGCACAAACAAGCTTGTGAAATACAAACTCAATAGGTTCTCCTAGGTCACTAAAAACATGATGTGTAGGCACGGTTCTCCTAAGAGGAGGGGTTTGCAATGGTAATGGTTGTTGTATTTGTTGTGCAAGTCTTGGTTGTTGTGCTTGTGACATTGGTTGGAGAGGTTGTTGAGTAGGAGTAAGCTGAAAAGGTGGTGCAGATGATGTTTTCACCATTTAGACATGATGGGATTCAGTTACTCCATTTCCCACAACATTCTTGGTTATTGGTCTGTACTAGTTGTGATGTTGGCGCTTAAATGGGATGTTGATGTTGGTCATTTACCTGATTGGTACCTTGATTTTGATTAGTTAAATTAAGCTTGATAGCTCCTTTATTGATGAGTGCTCTCTCAATCAACAAGCCTTTGTCGATGATTTCCTTGAAAGTATGTGCACATTATAGTTCCAAATGACAAGCTATCTCACTATGCAAATTTTTGGTCAACACAATGGCTAATTGTTTATCTGGTAAACTATGGGTGAAATGGCTTGCAAGGGCTCTCCATTGGTATAAATAACTTGCAAAACTCTCACCAACTTTTTTCTTTGCTTGCGTTAAGTCCACTAATGAAATATTATGCTTGAGATTATAGGAAAAGTGCTACATAAACTTATCAGAAAGATCATCAAAATCTGTTACTAATATTTTTGGGCAACTTCAAAAACCACTCTAAGGCTTGTCCAGCCAAGCTCCTTGGAAACAATAGCAAAAGATATATGTCATTATATGCCACTGGTTGACATGCAACAAAGAATTCGGTCAAATGAGCCTTAGGGTCACCTTTCCATTGTATTTATCAAATTTTGGTGGTTTGTATCCTGGAGGAAATGGTATCTGCAAATACTCCATGTTGAATGGATAGGAACATATGTCATCTAATTTGAACCTTTTAGTTTGTTTCCCAGCCTAAATGGCATCAATTACATTTTTCATCTATTTTAATTCTTGGGATAGGAAATAGGAATGAACATTGGTTTGAGGGAGAATATTGGTTTGGATAAATGGTTGGGAGGTCACAAGTGGACACTTTGACCAGGGTATGATAAAGATATATGTTGGGGTACATTGGTTTGGTTAGAGAATAGACCAGGAATATGCATACATAGATTAGGATGTACTTAAAATTGCATATTTGGTTGTGCGATATTCTAGTTTGGGTTGGTGATAAAGGTTTGACTTGGAGGATTTTGTTGTTAGGATAGAGGGATATAACTATACTATGTCTACTATGGTTGAAAAGGGACATGCTGCCGACTAATCAAACCTTGTTATTGAGTGAAAACTTGTAGACCAAGACCCTATCTCTAGATTTGTGACACATTTTGAACCAATGGTTGTCGAGTAGGTACTTTAGAAACATGGGGACCTCCTTGTTGCATGAATCCCTATGAGGAAGTGAAAGCAAGTTATAGATTTGGCATCTATCACTGACCAAAATTTGCCTGTTATTGACTAGTCATTGCTTGGTTTTGGATTGGCATATTAGTCTACGACTGAAGAGGTATGCTCATCATTACTTGGTGAGGTAGAACATTAGTTGCCCCTAATTGAGGTGGCATTATAATTGTCCTATGTTGTTTTGATACACTAGATTTTCCTTGTTATTGTGGAATACTACTCATTACTTGTTGAGGAGTAGGATTCATCACATTTTGTTGTTGAGGTGTGACTTTGGCCATTTTTTGATTGTCTAATCTTGTAGGTTGTACACTTGAGGAAGCAACTGGTTGAGGTTAGGGTGTATAAAATATGATTCCCTGGTATGATGATCCACTCATGGGATGAACTACAGACACATGTTATTGGCTAGTTATTTATGTGTTAGTACCACTTTGATTGGGATTGGACATTGTTTGCATATTATCTACTATATTTGGCTCATTATTCTATATAGAGGCCGAAGACACTTTTTCAATAATGGGCATATGCATCAGGTTATCTATCAAAGTAGTTTGTACAAATGGGTCAGAACTCAAATTCTCTTATCCAGTTAACTCTATCAATACTCCTGTTGAAGGAACTAGGTCAATAAGAGGCTTACTTACCATATTCATCTGATTGAAATCACGTGCTAGATTCAGGTAGGTTTGATATGCTATCTACATTTGGTTAAATTGATCTTCCATGTTATTTTTGCCTTGATTAGATATATTAGGATTTTGGTACATTGTTTTGACTAGAGCCACAAGATTGCTAGAAGAACCATGTTGATCGTAAATGATTTTGTGGGGCACTCTTACTAGACTTGGTAAATTTTCATGGGGGAAGTCTACTATAAACTTTGCCCCTACCTCTATGGCTCTAACCAAAATCTCATCTTTGTTCTCTAACAAATGTCGCTCAAACAAAAATGGATCATACATGGAAGTTTTATTAGTAGAATATGACTATTGAAGAACTTGCTCATCCACTGCAGGTATTGTAGTTAGGTATTGTATGGTTTGCTCTTGGTCTTGTTCTGAATAAGGTAGTGTGTTAACCAAATAATTAACCAATGGATATTGGCTTTGTGCCCCTAATTGAGTATTATAAGAGGGATAAGAATCCATCTCATAAGCAATATTATCCCCATAGGGGTCTTGTACCATGTCTTCCCATGCAACTACATTACTAATCCTTAGATTATACATGAGTCCACTATGAGTATAGGAATACATGTTGGGATTCATAGTCAATGTTTTGTGATAAAAGGTCAAAGAGTTCTACAAACTCTAAAAAAAGGATAATGTCTAAAACAAATGATGTTCCAACTTGGTCTAGATTCGTCAAAAGGATCAAAAGGTTTATGCAAAGATATGTGAGAAAACAAGCTAGCGTGAAGTATCTAATGTTTCACTGTTGACACAAAGATAAGTAAGTAAATGGATCAAAAATCAAAATGCCAAACTCTAAGGTCAAAGTGTTTCAAATTAGTCTAATCTAGGAACTTAAAAGTTGCTAGGTCGTTTGGCCAAATACGACGTCAAAAGCTACGCACAAACAAGGCATGCACTAGGACTCTTGGCCACACGATGTCAAAAGCTAGACTTTGAAATAGATGAAAGTTTTAATCTAACAGAATTGAAACACTTCTAACAAACACTAGGCATTTGATTCTTGGACATGAACTTGATCAACTAGGTATAATATATGAAACAAAAGACACTTTATAAATAGTTCATTTTATCATAAAAAATGGTATAAAACTTAGTTCTTTTGACAAATAAGCTAAACAAAAGTGAGCGGTGTAACTGTTTTAGACAAAAGATCACAAACGTACCCTTGGATTGGTCTACCAATATAAGAACAAATTTGGAATCTATCAATATATGTCATTTGAGAGGATTTTAAGTGTTCATTCAAAAGTAAATGTGCATTATATAGTAGGGTTTTTACACCCCCCTTCTCTCAAATGATAGTACTATAACATGGACCTTGAGGTGCACCTTACACCAACAATACTTTTATGGTAAGTGGGGATTTGTCTAAGATCTAACAAGTTTCTAAATGATCTAGGGGAATCAATTGTACAATGACTTTCATGCCAAACATGCAAAATAAAAGCACTGATTTTGGGTCTGTATCACTTGGCTTGTTGCAAAAAGGTATAGTCCTTTTTGCAACCACTACATCCTATTATTCACTCAGTGTAGTGTGATGTCTAAAGTGCCACTACGTCCTATGTGCAACTCTAATTCAGAGCCAAATAAAGTCAATGTCAGGAGGTGAAACCCTGGGTCAAAGCTTCCCTAAAGAACTCGTGGGAGGTCATGAAGTCCCCCTCATAAGCCAAGTTTGCATAAAAATAAAGCATGGAAGTAGAAAGACTTTAGGATCATTTTCAAGGTCACCCAAACTTTGACGAGTTTTTGGGGAGTGCTTTAAATGACTTTCTTTTAAGCCTTGGACTAGGCTACTTGTAATAGGAATGGCGCTTTTGACTCCAAAGGTTCCCTAAAGTGGACAAATGGAAGAGCATACACGCAACATTCCTCTTTTTTCCAAACAAAAATTTATAAGTGTGTTCAATTTTAAGCCCAAATGAAGGATTTGGTGGTGTTCATTTGACCCCTTGGTCTTAAGATTGTGAACTTTGAAAACATTCATCTAAACATCTAAATTCTTCATTAAACACCAAAACAAAGTTCCTAATTGATTTTTAAACATCTCAAAGTGATTTAAAACATGTTTTTAGCAAATGTCAAGCTTGGTCCTACAAAAAAAATGGCAGCATGTCCTTTAGCTTTGAAGCTCTTTTTGGTTTGAAATAATGAACTTTAGAAAAATAGCTCTCGAGTCGGTATTTTAAGAAAAACATAGTGACCAACGTCAGTTTCTATAACCAACGACGGTTACCTTTTCTAACTGATGTTGGTTATCTAACCAACATCGGTTATGCCAATGTAATCGACAGCAGGTATACAACTGATGTCAATTTTTCTAACTGATGTCAGTCTTACTTGCTGACGTCGATTACTATGTAAACTCGTAGCAAACAAAAATGGCAAAATAAGTTAGAAAATCAATTTGCAAGAGTTTTAAAGGTCCAAATGAATATTTTAAACTTGCAAAAATGATCTTCTTTAGGTGTGAGATGCGTCTAGCCCCACCAAAAGTGCCATATGTGATCTAGGAATTTGGCTCAAGAGAGGATGGTTGGTATGGTTTTAGTTCCAAAATGAAAACAAAATGAAATAAACATACTAATAACATAACATCTCTAGGCTTAGACACTAAGGAGAGCTTCGTTAACAAAACAAATGACAAACACAACTAAAAAGTAAGGAATAAAACACAATAATTCCTTCATCTTCCTTGGATTCTCCAAATGCCTTTGTAGTAGTGGCTTGCTCGGCTTGTGCTCATGAAATCCTTGGCAATGGAAGCTTGGTTACCTCCATCTCTCCTTGGCACCTTTGGCTTGTGGCTTGGCTTGGCTTGGAATCAATTTGGCATGATAACACTAGTTGCATGGAGCTTTGTAATCAGTTCTACATTATAACTTTGCATTCTTAAGTCTTTAGATATTTGAGATAAATAACTTTGCATCAAAATAGCTTAAAAATGATGTTCATGGCCTCCCTATTTATAGATTTTTGAGAATGTCTAGAATCAACCTGAACCATCCATCCTGAGATTGAGATGTGTGGTTGAGGATTAATTCAATTTTTGAAATTAAGTTTATAATTATCCTCATCATAATATTGGAAGAAGGGGAAATTAAGAGGTGCAGAGGGAATCATGGAAGGCATTGATGAGGCATGGAGGGCATGAATTTTGATATTTGTGGTATTTATGGCCTAGGGATGTCTTCCCAAGAAATGCGGTCACTTGATGATGCAAATATTCAATATTCATTTCCAAAAATAAGTATACAAAAAGTTTCCATGGAATTCTTGATTAGGCTTTGATTTGGGTTAATTAGCTCTTAAGCATGATTAAGCACTTTGTGCATAAATTACTCAAATTGATCAAAATGTTTTGTTATTGGTCCAAAATTTGACTGGATTAAAATTGGAAGGCAATGTCAGATGCATTAGATCTGCATTTCCATTTAGGATGTTACCAACAACAAATAACAAAGGCATGTGTCTTGTGTAGAAGACTTGATAGGAAAGAGCAATCTAGAGCATCTACATGCAAAATTGGCATTTTGACTCAGAATGATCTGATCAAAGTTAGCTGGCTCATAAATTACATTGCCCCATTTAGGGATACCCTGGCCAAAATCGGCACTTGAATATGTCAGTTTCACATCATTTAGCATGTTTTAGTGTTTTTAGGCCAAATTGTTTATTTTGTGTGAAACTTGGTCAAAACCCTGATTGGAGGTTATCGGTGGCCAGTTTTAGGTGTCTACAAGTAGAAGGCCAACCAACTGAAGGAGATGGTTCCAGTTCCATCAACTTCCTTTTGAATCTTGTGTAATATGCCATCATATTACTAATTATTGGTACTTAGTTCTTATTTATGGCACATAAGTCATTGTCGTGCTAATTCACCAAAGTGGCTTCACCTTGTATTTGCGCTTGTACATGTACCCCCTCTCCTTGTGAGGTTGTCTCCTTGGTTGGCTCATGGGTATGACATGATTTATACCATTAAGGCTTGGTTCACATGACATTTACATAAATAGTTTGATTATGTGGATGATTGCAAGGAAAACACCATTCGTGGTCTTGCACCAAGTTATTTTGCATGGGTAGAGAGCTTTAGAAGCGCTGGTGCATTGACACTTTGTGTGTAGGTTGGCCTAACATATGGGAGCTAACTTTGGGTTTGTGTGTTGCCTTGATAGGGTTGCCTAACATGCCAATAAGGGTGATTGAAATATCTGATAAGGCCTAGAATGTTGGGCTTGTTACCTCTTCAGAGTCATTAACTCATTCCCAAAATTTTGTAGCAATGCCTTGACTTCATGTAACTCACTAAGGGCATCAAGTGGGGTTGGTGGATTGACTAATATAGGGATGTGTGCTAGAGTAGGTTGATTGGGCGGTGCTCTAGAAAGAGAGGCATGGGAGGACTAGGAGTGATCTTTCCATCTTGAATTAAACAGTTCTCAACACTTACAACAATGTCTTAAGCATTTAGAAGTACAACACCCCCATGGATTGGACCATTACAACTATATCACTATTTAGAGCTCTTAAGTAATATGAGAATGCAGTATTTAGAGATAGTTGCAATAAAGGTGGTATTCTATCTCATACTTTCTGAAATCTAAAATTAAAGTCAACCATCAACTCATGCGGGGCTCTCTTAATGGTGGTGAGCTTCTCTATCAAGGATAAGTGATCACTTTTATCTTCAAACTGATTATATAACTACTCTCCCAGCTTATCCTAGTTGTGAATAGAACTAGGCCTCAAACTCTTATACCATTAGAGAGCCTTTCCTTTCAAAGAAGTGGTAAGGAGCTTAACCGCTACATTGTCTTCAGTGATATGGTGCACCAAACATATGTTAGCAATATCTTGGATGTGTTCTATGGGGGTAGTTACATTCTCACCAGTGAAGTATGATAAGCTCTTAAGAGCTACAACTGAAATATCATCATATGAGTTAGAGCCAAAGGATTGTCCCCATTAAAGGTCACAAAAACTCTTGGGGCAGCCATGAAGGGAATGGGAAATAGCCTTACTCTTGGCTGGGGAAATCTACCAAAAGGCAGAGTGGACTGAGCTCATGGAGATGATTCTCTTGAATTTTTATTTCTCTTAATAGGAGATAAGGATGTTTCAACCCTTATTTTTTTGGGCATGAAAGGCAGTTCAATAAATTAGAAGTTAATACCTCTTGAAGTTGATAATGTTTATCTTGACATAGGATGGAAAATTGATCTCTTTCAAATCAAGAATATTTGGAGTCTCAAGGTGCGTGAAGGGTGTCTTCAAGAATCCAAATTTGCTAAGGGCCTTAACAAGAACTTCACTGAATCATTGAATTGTGTCCCACCAAGCATGCCAAAAATTATTATCACCCAAAGCTTGCACCCTTGAGTAATTTGTGGTGTAGAAGTGCTTGGAAATCAATGCAGGCACTGGGCATAAATGGGCACTAGGCTCATCTGAAGCTTGCACCCTTGAGTAATTTATGGCACAAAAGTGCTTTGAGTTTGATGTGAGTACTTGGTGTGGAGCACGAGAGTATTGGGCACGTTGCTTGGATGTGTTTGGGACCTCTCACACACATGAATAGTTTGAGGTTTTGATGAAACAATGGGATTGTCCTCCAAGGTGTGGGATTCTTGAGCTCCTTGGGATGAACCTTTGGAGAAGGCTGATTTCTTTCTAATCTAAGTGCATCTAGTTTAGGACCAGCACATAGGCCTACAAAGAGTAGAAAGGAAATCTACTGCTAATGCTAAACCTAGTCTCAACAAAGGAAAAAGGGAGAGAGAGGGTGAGGTTTTGGTTGAAACCAAAAGTGGTGATGCACCAAGAATAGAGTGAGCACCCCTATGGCCTTAAAGAACATGAAGCAACTAGAGAAAATGATAAACTATTACATAGTCCCCAAAATGGACACTACTTGCATAAGTATTTCTCATGGAGCTGTGAGAACACAATATAACATTATGGGGATGACAAATGGTCCACAAATAGAGTGCGCATAGGTCCTGGCGCACACATAATATGACCTTCAAGAGAGAGCCAAGTTCTACATAGCTGCCAATGGATGGACAACAATGCGAGGGAGAATACGTCCACAAATAAAGATCAACAACCATTAAAATACACACAAAATGCAAGAATCATAGAGAGAGGTAAACTTAGTCTTTTTGTCACTAGGTTCAGGTAGTAAAGGGCTCATGGAGGACAAATCTTAGCAGCATTTTTGTGCTTAAAAAATATTCACCCTTATATAATGAAAGACCCAATTTTTATAGATATTGGAAGCCCATGGGTCATTAATTACATTGGAGAAATACAGATGAGAGGATTACAAATAGAAGTCAGAGCCCATGATTATTGAATTTTGATTGCAATATGGACATGGAGGTAGTTGGAAGGATTTCTTGGGATCTGTTGGATATCATGTCCTACCATTTACTATAGGTCCCCATGCTCACATGACTAACATAATTGAATGCTTGTATCAGAGAGTCGTTGAGATATACATTGGGATTCATTCCTCGGCCATGCTCTTTTGTCTTATTAGTTGTCGATTCAATCATTATGTCAGTTGAAGTTGATTACTTCTGATTCTTTGAATCAGGTCAGATTTCTCCTTTTGGGTGGGGTATGACACTTGGTAATTATTGCCTAATCGTCCATCCAAGTGGCTTTCACTGCGAATGGGCACTAGGCTCAAATGAGCATTAGGTTTGAATGGGCATTAGGCCATGTTTATTGAACTCCATTTTAGACATGTGCACTCCATCGTGCCCTTGTCTTTGAGAATTCGTCATTGGGCATGGATTCCTGAAAAGGCCAAAACCTTAGCAAAGCATGAAATCTTGATTCATTTTAATCTAGCCTCCTTGTGAACTCCCTGTGAACCTTGAGGAATCGTGCTCCATGAAGCACTGAGCTGAGTCCATGGGGGGGGGGGGTGATTTCTCCTTGCATGCACACCCATCATGTTAGAGTTCAAGGTTATGGTGACTTGAAAGGTTAATAGGTACAATAAGAAGCATCTTATGACTTGGGATGAGAATTTGGTCATCGTATTTGGGTGTATATTCAACATTCCTATATTAGGGCATTGCATTATTTTATTAATAGATATCATTTTGAAACTTGTTTTGGTTACTTACCTCCATTTGGATTTGATGTTGTTTTGGGGTAGTTATATAAAAGAAATGGGAAAGTGGATTTGAGATCCACTAGGCTGAAAAGATCATTGAGAAGATTCAATAAATTCATGTCCAAGTGTGAGAAAGTTTGAGGGACTCACAAAGTACAAAGCAAGAAATGATCAACATAAAATTGAACATAGTTTCCTTGTTGGATACAAGGTATGGTTGTACTTGAGTAGAGAATGACTCCAATGTAAAACTAAGAGTTTAAGTCTCATAAATATTGTCCATTTGTCATTTTGGAGCTAGTGGGAAAGAATGCTTTTAGATTGGATTTGACTCCTATAAAAATATATTTAGCTATCAATGTTCAGAACTTATGACTCTTTGAGCCTTCAATCCTAGATGGAGATGAAAGAAATTTATTGCTATCTTCTATTGAAAAAGGATATTGTGCTGCAAAAGGCAAAAATGACAACAAAGAGAGGAGTGTAAGAAAGATGGTAGGTTGGGTTAAAGGGTTAGCTACCCAACAAGGCCAAGTGGTGTTCCAAAGAATACGAGGAAGAAATTTCCTCATTTATTGATTTCCTAAAGCTTTTGGGGACACAAGTCTCCAATTGGGGAGGCATGATCTAAATTTTGGATCTAGTATGCTAGCCATGTGAGTTAACTACTTCGACAATTCTCATATATGTAATAAATGCCTGAGAGACACTTCTTGAAGACATTTCACGTTAGAATCTTAGTTAGAAAGATGCATGAGGGGTTTCCAAAGTCAAAAAGTTTCAAAATGATCCAGACACTTTGGGAGCATCCCTCTGTTTTGACATAGACCTAGTGCCACAAGTTTCTCTAGCATCCCGCCTTTTTAGAAAGACCTGCGGTGGGGTCATGACTTATAAAAAAATCATGTGGCTTGAGTCTAAACAAATAATGGTTTCAAATGCAGCTTGTTTTTGGACTTTCTGTTGGTTTTAGGATCTGTGTGCCTCATGTTGTTAAGTTTTTATATAAATACAATGCTTTGGGATAGGCAAAGGCATTCAATGGAAGTTGAGTTCAGAAGTGTAGTTGTAAGTCTTGAGTCCACGAGTTAGTGTTGTTTGTTAGGTGTTGTGAATTTTTTGAGAAGAGTTGTAAGAAGTTTCAAAGCATTGTGCAAGGGTTTGGGCAAGTAAATTGTAAAGGTGTCCATGAAGGCCACTAGATGGTAGTAAACCTATACTTGAGAATGATATAGTGGAAAGAGGAGTAAGCACCTCACTTTGTTGGAGTTTTCTCATATTGAGTTTCTCTAAGGTAAATCTCCATGTCATGTGTTTTGCGTATTTCCCCTACTTGCATTATATTTCAATTTATTTCATGTATGACACTTAATATCTCTATTTTTCCTAAGGAAATTAAGGCATAATAGTAAACAAACAAGTATGTATGTGTTAGGAGTTGAATAGGACTGTTGATGAATTATGAGTGTAGTATCCACCAAATTATAGGTCATCCCAACCAACTATGAGTCCATAATCATATGCATGTACTTGTAGATCCCAAATCTTTCTCAACCGTACAATTAGTAGCATGTATGTAAGCAATGTAACCTTTATCACTAGGTAGATAATTATAATATACTACGCTACATACCCACTAAAACTCAAAGATAAAGGCAAAGAAAGCTTGGGGGTTGATCCCAACTAACGTACAACTTCTATTATAATTATGTGTGGCATGGGTCATGTGGCTTTAATATATGTGTTATGTTCATATTGAAGCTAGTGTAGGATTTTGGGATGGGACACAACAAACAAAGGTAAGGGCAACAAACAAAAGAAATCAGCACGACTAGGCAAAGGGAAAAACTTGAAGTATAACTCATATGTACATGGGGAGGGAACCACAAGAAGCAAAAAAGGATAAAGAGGGAGGAGACTTGAATCACATAATCAATATAAGATGTTGGAGAAGAAAGCTAAAATTAAGGATAACCAAAATATGAAAGTGAAGGAGGAAGGTAACTTCAAAATTGAAATAAGAACACATAAAAAAACATGGGAAAGATAGAAGTTGGAAGCAAAGGAAAACCCTAGTGGGTAGCAAACATGCATCAAGAAGAAACAAGGATTTATCAAAAGCCATACAAGTATAACTCATATGTACATGGGGAGGGAACCACAAGCAACAACAAAGGATAAAGAGGGAGGAGACTTGAATCACATAAGCAATAGAAGATGTTGGAGAAGAAATCTAAAATTAAGGACAACCAAAATATGAAAGCGAAGGAGGAAGGTAACTTCAAAATTGAAGTAAGAACACATAAAGAACATGGAAAAGATAGAATAAGTTGGAAGCAAAGGAAAACCCTAGTGGGTAGTGTTGTCAACCTAGAGCGGCACCCTAAATCGAAGATGTGCATGAAATGGCCAATCCTCTATCCGGGTGAAACAATGGGATCTTCTCATGAGGGTGGCTGCCTCAATGGTGAGAAGAACCTCTAGAGAAGGTTGGTTCCTATAAGATGTATCAATGAGGATCTCTACTCTATGCTACGGACTACCATGGAAAAGGGAGAAGGAAACTTGAAGGGGAAATCCTACCTAATGATGGTGATACACCAAAATGTTGATCCACTTTACTTGGAACCTTGAATACTGAATTAAACAAGGGAAAAGGAAGACCTTTGATTTCAATTTATCACTATGCATAAATATTTCATGAGAAGGTTCGATCCAATGACCAAAACATGAGGGAAAATGATGGAGAGAGGTCTGATACAAGACACTTTGAAACCATGTAACATCCACTTATAGCTTCAACAAAAGACATAAAGAACACTAAACATGATCTACATAATATGATAAGCTAGCAACTAGGTACAAATTAGAATTTGGGAAGGGAGAGAAATCTACCACATGCAAATTACTGAATGAATATACACTATGCCAGCACTTGAAATCTGAAAGTACAATCCTTCTATTGATTGAAGAGGTTACACAACTCACCAATGGCAGAGTCTGGTCTTGCCAAGAGAGGGATGAAAAAATCTAAGATTGAAAAGCTATTAATATAAAGAATTACAAAAGCCAAGAGATTGGCATTGAAAAATAGAAGAGGAAGATCAACTTAGATTAACTCAAGACTAACTTTGCCTTCCAATAAAATATATTTTCCCTTTGTTTTTGCGTGAAGCTCCTTGACATTAGAGGAAGTGGATGGCTAGGTTTATTGAAACGCCCACCTCTCTTTACATGGAAATCCACGTTAATGTCAATTTTAGCTTCTTCATGAGCTGTTGGAATGTTTGAAAGTATGAGATGACAATAACATGCATGAAATCCAATGCCAATGTCAATTTTATAACTCTGACTTGATCCTGTTGGAAGCCGAGTTGAAATGTTTGAAAGGCTGAGTTGACCTAGGAGATAAACCTGATTTCAACAACCAGTCAATTGAAGCCTTGACTAGTCAACCATAATTAGCTTTTGCTTGCATGGAATTCCATGTTGACTCTATCTTTTGTTTATGCATGGGTTTCTCTCGGCCTCAACTATCTGTGATTTCTCTTGGCTAAATCTAGAATTCTTCTTCTTGACCTTTATTATATTTGTCTTTCCACAGACTTTCCGTTCTTACTTATTCCTTCACCCTAATGTTCAATCTCTTCGGGTCTTTATTATCTCAGACCTCTCCCTTTTGTTTTATTTCTTTGGATAATCCATTGGGCTATTTGCTAAGTCATTTTCCCTTCGTGTTCATTCTTTTCAAACTTCGCTTTTGTCTCTCTCTGCCCTTGGACTTCCCTTTATTCGATCAAGCTTTTTGAAGGAATCCTTCAGACAATTTGTCTGAAGGATATCCATTTCTTTCAGACTTTTTGGCTTCCCCTTAGTTTTCTGTGGACTTTTTGCTTTGGAATTATGTTCTGTCCGTTGGTCTTATCTCCCTTTTATTTTCTCAAACTTTTTCTCATGGGCTTTGTGTCCTTTGAATTTCTGTGAACTTTTGTTTGTCAATTTTTCCATGGCTTAATCCTTTGAATTTCTATGGACTTTTTTACTTCTCACTTTTCCAAATTAATCCTTCAGACAAAAAGTCTAAAAGAATTCCTTCATAGTTTTTTTCGAAGGATATCCGTCAATTTTATTTGCTCTTTTTGCCTGTGTATTTTCCATAGGTTCTTCTTTGTCCCAAATTTCTTCAAAATTTTTGTCTGAAGGAATTCCTTTAGACAAAATTTTTGAAGGAATTAGTCCTTTATCTTTGTCTTACCATCGACAGAAAGCCCTTCGGGTTTTTTGGAAAGGTCTTGCCACTGACCAAGTGATCTTTGCAAGGGATTATGTCCTTCCTTTGTGCCCTTCGAGAAAGTTAGAAAGGTCCTATCATCGACCAAGTGCCCTCTGCAAGGGATTGTGTCATTTTAGAATGCCCTTCAAGTTTTTTGGAAAGGTCTTGCCACTGACCAAGTGCCCTCTACAAGGGCTTTTGTCCTTCCTCTGTGGATTTTCACAAAAATTGTAGGGCACCCGGGCTTTTTGTAGGGCACCCAAGTTTTTTGTAGGTGTCCTTATTCCTTCATACTTCCTACAGAGAACTTTTTCTGAAGTGCAACATACCATTCAAATTTCCTACAGAGAACTTTTTCTAAAGGATAACGTACCCTTCAGATTTCGTGAGTGTCCCTTCAAAATTTTGCAATGGTCCTTTGCACTTTTCTAAAGCTATGTGAAATCAAGCCTTCTTTGTCTGAAGGAAATCTTGTTGTAGCCAAGGCCTTTGCAAATGAGTATTTAAATTGGTATACATCTACCCAATGTATTCTTTCTTCCTTGGCTAGAGACGTGAACTTTTCGAATGGCAAGAGACAATCTAATGTGTGGAAGAATTGTCAACATTTTTGGCGACTTAGCTGGCCCAGCATGCCTGTTATACTTGAGAACTTAGACCATATAAATGCTATTCGAACTCTCAAAATAATGATAAACCTGATTTTTGACTAAAAATCTCCTTTGATCATGGCTGAAGTCACCTCCTTCTTCAAAATAAGAAGGGAAACACAAGAAAGTAGAAAACTAACTAAGAAGCAAATATGCAAACAAGCACTTATTTGAACAAAACTAAAAGGAACAATTGTGTTTGAACATCACTTGGAGGAAAGAAAAATAAATAAGGAACCTAGCTAACTATGATAAAGCATGATCCGCCTAGATCAAATGGGAAATTCTTGTACTCACTCATTCCAAGGGATGGTACAAGTTGCAAAGTAGGTTGCTTATTAATCATAACCTTTAATAAGGCATTTTCCTTGTCCACCAACTGCATTAGCATCTTCTCAAATGAGTCATCAATAGCATACCAGTCACCAACAAAGACAAACATATCAAGTACTTCCTGATATTTTTTGCACTGTTTGTCATCTACAACCTTGTCAAGTGATATCTCATATATGCATTGTTCTTGAGTGGCCACACCCTTTTTATTGACTGTTGCATGTTCATACAACTCTTCAAGGAGCTTTGAATAGGCAACCCAATTTGTATCATGATCTTGAATAGGTGATTCTTGATCAAATTTCTCATAAACATGATCTTCAATAGCCAACATATCCATACAAAGCTCTTCAAAATCTTGTAGAGATTCAAGGTACAACTGCTAATCATCTTTTTGTTCCTCATTTTGATCTATTTGAACTGAATCAAATATAAGGCTATCTAGATCCTTCTCAATAGGAGATACCTGTAACTCATTTATAACTTCAATCTATATCAACTCCTCTTGAAGTTCCTCTACATCAAGATCAGTCTTCCCACTCTCAGCTATAATTGGACGCTCAATTACAACCTCAAGTGAAATATCAATAGGAAATTCTTCCTCAGACACAACTGAAGCATCCTCTACACACTTTGCAAGAACTTTTCCTGTAGCTGCAACCTCTTTCTCAATACTCCAAAGAACAAGATCATCCTGAGGAAGGGGGATGGCGGCAGGGTGATGAAATTCATTTGTTTGAGAGGGAAAATGAAGCATGGGAGGTTGATCATGATCATATTTTGGAATTTTGAGGGCAATAGAATTATCTAGGGAGTTTTGGAGAGGAGGGAAAGAGAAACTCTTAAAGACCTCTGTATTTTGTTCCTTCCATTTGGCCATTACCTCATCAAAGTCTGAAACATGCTTGTCTTCCTAGACAAATTGAGCTTGAGCAATGATTGGTGAGGAAAGGGGACTATAGGAAGGTTTAGTCTCATGAATAGTCACTTGCATAGGCTCTTGAATAGACTCTTGACTCCAACTAGGAAGCTCCCTCGACACACACTAGGCATGGTTAAGAACTTCATGAGAATAAGAAGCACAAGAACCCTTTGTAGACAATTGGTTTAACTCGGTTTTGTGCCTTTCCCAAGCCTCCATCTTTTCCAATACAAGAATACATAGTCCATTTATCTCTTCTAGATCATTGGATACATTTCGAAATAGACCATTCACTTCCTCATACTGAGAGTCAAAACAAACCTTTCTTACATATGCTAGTATTCTGAGATCTATTTCATTCAATCTTTCTTGAAGGCAAGACTGCTCATATGAAACATCATAGCCATATGGGAAAGATGAAATCCGGTCCTGAGACTGATATGGCTCACAAGGAAGGTAAGATTCATGCTCTTGATAATGCTGATTAGGCTCATAAAAAGGCTCATCGGTATCATGACAAGGCTGGTATGATCCATCATTGGGCTAATAAGGAAACATAGCATAGGAATTCCCTTCATACACAACCATCAAAATTCATTCACGATAATGCAATAAAAATAGACTTACATGAACCTATCCCTGAACTATTAGAAGCAATTGCTTGAGCTTAGAATCACCAAATACTTCTTGAAGAACACTGCTACAATTGCAATTTCATCAAGACCAACTAAAATAGGTCCCACCAGGCATGCCAAAAACTGTTGTCAACCTGGAGCTACACCCTGAATTGAAGATGTGCATGAAATGGCCAATCCTCTATCCAGTTGAAACAATGGGATCTTCTCACGAGGGTGGGTGCCTCAATGGTGAGAAGAACCTCTAGGGAAGGCTGTCTCCTGTAAGATGTATCAATGAGGATCTCTACTCTGCACTGCGGACTCCCATGGAAAAGGGAGAAGGAAACATGAAGGGGAAATCCTACCTAATGACGGTGATACACCAAAACATTGATCCACTCTACTTGGAACCCTGAACATTAAATAAAACAAGGGAAAAGGAAGACCTTTGATTTCAATTGATACTATACATAAATATGTCATGAGAAGGTTCGATCCAATGACCAAAACATGAGGGAAAATGATGGAGAGAGGTCTGATACAAGACACTTTCTAGCCACCTAACATCCACTTACAACTTTAGCAAAAGACATAAAGAACACTGAACATGACCTACATAAAATGATAAGCTAGCAACTAGGTATGAATCAGAATTTGGGAAGGGAGAGAAATATACCACATGCAAATTGTTGAATGAATATACACTATGCCAGCACTTGAAATCTGAAAGTACAATCCTTTTATTGATTGAAGAGGTTACATAACTCACCAATGGCAGAGTTTGGTCTTGCCAAGAGAGGGATGAAAAAATCTAAGGCTGAAAAGCCATTAACATAGAGAATTACAAAATCTAAGAGATTGGCGTTGAAAAATAGAAGAGGAAGATCAACTTAAATTAACTCAAGACTAACTTTGCCTTCCAATAAAATATATTTTCCCTTTGTCTTTTCATGAAGCTCCTTGGCATTAGAGGAAGTGGATGGCTGGGTTTATTGAAATGCCCACCTCTCTTTGCATGGAAATCCATGCCAATGTCAATTTTAGCTTCTTCATGAGTTGCTGAAATGTTTGAAAGTATGAGATGGCAATAACATGCATGAAATCCAATGTTAATGTCAATTTTAGAACTCTAACTTGATCCGTTGGAAGCCGAGTTAGAACATTTGAAAGGTTGAGTTGACCTTGGAGATAAACTTGATTTCAACAACCAGTCAACTGAAGCCTTGACTAGTCAATCGTAATTAGCTTTTGCTTGTATGGAATTCCATGTTGACTCTGTCTTTTGTTTGTGCATGGGTTTCTCTCAACCCAACTGTCTGTGATTTCTCTTGGCTAAATCTAGAATTCTTCTTCATGACCTTTATTATATTTGTCTTTCCATGAATTTTTCCTTCTTACTTATTCCTTCGGCCTAATGTTCATTCTCTTCAGGTCTTTATTATCTCGAACCTCTCCCTTTTGTTTTATTTCTCCATATAATCCATTGGGATATTTGCTAAGTCATTTTCCCTTCGTGTTCATTCTTTTTGGACTTCACTTTTGTCTCTCTACCCTCAGACTTCCCTTTCTTTGACCAAGCTTTTCGAAGGAATCCTTTGGACAATTTGTCTGAAGGATATCCATTTCTTTCAGACTTTTTTGCTTCCACTTGGTTTTCTACAGACTTTTTGCTTTGGAATTATGTTTTGTCCCTTGGTCTTATCTCCCTTTGATTTTCTCAAACTTTTTCCCATGGGCTTTGTGTCCTTTGAATTTATGCGGACTTTTGTTTGCCAATTTTTTGGCGGCTTAATCCTTTAAATTTCTATGGACTTTTTTGCTTCTCACTTTTCTGAATTAATCCTTCAGACTTTTGTCCAAAGGATATCCGTCAATTTTGTTTGTTCTTTTTGCCTTTGTGTATTTTCCACGAGTTTTTCTTTGTCTCGAATTTCTTCAAACTTTTTGTCCGAAGGAATTCCTTCAGACAAAAAGTCCAAAGGAATTAGTCCTCTGTCTTTGTCTTGCCACCGGCAGAAATCCCTTCAGGTTTTTTGGAAAGGTTTTGCCACCAACCAAGTGCCCTCTGCAAGGGATTATGTCCTTCCTCTGTGCCCTTCAAGAAAGTTGGAAATGTCCTGTCACCAACCAAGTGCCCTCCACAAGGGATTGTGTCCTTCCAGAATGCCCTTCAAGTTTTTTGGAAAGGTCTTGCCACTAACCAAGTGCACTCTGCAAGGGCTTTTATCCTTCCTCTGTGGCTTTTCAAAATAATTGTAGGGCACCTTGGCTTTTTGTAGGTGTCCTTATTCCTTCGGACTTCTTGCAGAGAAATTTTTCTGAAGGATAACATACCCTTCAGATTCCTATAGAGAACTTTTTCTGAAGGATAACATACCCTTCATATTTCTTGAGTGTCCCTTCAAAATTTTGCAATGGTCCTTTGAACTTCTCCAAAGCTATGTGAAATCAAGACTTCTTTGTTTGAAGGAATCTTGTTGTAGCCAAGGCCTTTGCAAATGAGTATTTCAATTGGTCTACATCTACCCAATGCATTCTTTCTTCCTTGGCTAGAGACGTGAACTTTTCGAATGGCAAGAGACAATCTGACCTGTGTAAGAATTGTCAATAGGTAGCAAACATGCATTAAGAAGAAACAAGGATTTATCAATAGTCATACACCAAACAAAGGAATAAATAAGGCCAAAGCAAGTAATCACCAAAAAATCAAGCAATAAAACAAAGGAAACTATGTACATGAATTAGAGATATCTCAAGCGCAAACATAGGGGGCTAGTAAACAATGCTAACCAATAATATTAGGTTAATCATCATCATACTATATATGAGTAGAAGTAGTCATATCATCAAGAGTAAGATCAAAATGTCTAGGTGCCCAATAGTTTAAGAAAGATAATAGATTACCATCGTCATTATAAATATCATTAATATAATCATCATCATTGTAAGTGTCTATATTATCCATTACATAGTTTGCATACTCGCCCATTACTCACCGAGTGGGTGAGTAATCGCCAAAATTCACCTAAAATGATTAATCGCCACTCAAAATGGCAGGGTTTTGATTACTCGAGTCTGGGTGAGTACTGGGATAGTAATCATCGAGTACTTGTGAGTATCGGCGAGTACTCGCGATTACTGTATCAGTACTCACCCAAACCCGAGTAGAATGCATGAAAAATGTGGGAAAAACATAATTTTTTGTCATTTTTAAACATGCATGCCCCCATTATATATATATATATATATATATATATATATATATATATATATATATATATATATATATATATATATATATATATAAACATTTAAGTATAAGTTTACATTGTCCATATCTAAATGTAAACTTATACTTTAAGTTATAACTTAAAGTATAAGTTTACATTTAGATATGGACAATGTAAACTTATACTTAAATGTTTATATACATACACACACACATATACTTTTAGGATGTTTGAGAGTGGTTTTAGACCTCTAGGAGCTATAATGTAAATTCTAGGTTTTGGAGTATCCTATCATATTTCAAACTTACTCAGAATTCAGGGTTTCATTTCAAGGTTTTAGGGTTTCAGACTTAGCCATACTTTAGGGTTTTAAGATTTTAGGGAGACATCATAGGAGGTATGAAGGATACATGAAGGGATGTAGGTATGATAGACACCTTGCATTCAAGAAACAACTAAAAGAGTTCCTTTTGTATTAACAAAAGCAAGAGATATTGGATTGGATGACATCCTTGTAGATGTTGTCGAACATGAGGTAGAGGAGGAGTCACTACCATTTGGTTCCAGGGTAGAGCCATAGATGCAACATTCTAGGCAAAGCAAGGAGGGGCAACCGAGTGGGAAGACTAGACTTTCTTAGTCTCCCTTAGTTTTCCAGAGAGCAGGGAAGAGACAATTATAGATTCTTGTAATTTGTACTTGTAGATTCTTGTATAAGTATCACTATATCAGTTTGTTATTGAAATTTGATAGTATCGCAGTTGTATTCGCATGAATCATGATTATGTGATTTTATACTTTATTTGTATTCAAATATAATATAAAATGCTTTCCCAACATTTTACAGACTCATTTTATACATTTTGCAACTATAATTTCTATATATATATTTTTTAAATTTAAGTATTTTTTTAATTTGTCAAATAATGGTGAGTGGTTGTTGAATAATCACCAAGTAAACTTTTTGGGAGCTGGGAAAGTACTCTTTGAGTATGAGTATGTGAACTATGATCCATTATACCTCCTCATAAACTAACATGCTCTCTTATCCTATTGTCAACTTGAAAAGTTGGATCATTTGTAGGCTCTTTTTCTTGTATAGGCACAGGGGGTTGTGATAAATACACCTTGGTAGGTGGAAGAGTAGATACTTGAACTTTAGGCTCACTTATTTGAGATTTTATGATTGATTGTTACTTTGGTAACTCAGATGAAACCTTATGTTGAACTTGTCCTGGAGGATCATAAGTATCACCTTGAATAGGAATCAATTGTTCATTATGAAAAAATTTTAAGTATTGATGTAATGTTGGAAAAATTGCTCTCATTTGATTCTTCCAAACAAAAATCCATGTCCCATTATTCGTAGTACATGAAACCAAACTAAAATAGTCTTAGGACTCACTATGTCATGTAGTGTAATACATCTAAGTGGTTTCCTTGTAATCCCATCACCACCCATATCCCATCATAACTCATAATAATTATAGTAGTACTAGCTAAATCCCTTTGATGATATCCAAGACTGGTGACAAATTTCTGCTTGCACTCATTTATACTTGAACCATTATTAATCATAATTCCATTTGTTTACCTTGAATGTGGACTTATGAAAGCTTGAATGAAAATGGGTCCATTATTATAGTCATCTTTTGGAAGTTCATGATCATAGGATATAATTGGAGGAGGCTATTTGTGAATTTTATTAACCACATCTATGAAACCACTAAGTGGATGAGCTTTATAAATTTGTCACGGTAGATTGAGCGGCATGATTTGGAAGAGGATTTGTAAAGATTTTCTAATATTGGATTCATTGAGCCACTAATTCTTTCAACGTATGGTTGAGTTTCTCTACCTGAATTTGGTTGTTATCATTGAGGTCTTGGATTTTATATTTCAAAGTAATGCATTTGTTTGAAGAATGTGATTTCACTATGATAATTAGTGAATGCATTGGTATTCTATTTCTTAGGCAAAGTCCTAGATGAATCCAACACTCTAATAGGATGTAAAGTACACATATTACATTCAAGTATTATGCCATTTTGTTTGTAAATTGTCAAATTCATTCAAGAATCAAGGTTGCTTTTTGTTTTTTGTACAAACTTGTAAAACCATTTGGCCCTAAGGCCTTGGATTATTTTTTTCATTTAAGGGTTATGGCATTGGCCATTTTTTATGGTTTCTTTCTTGAAATACAAAATGTGTGTTTTTTTTTTTTTTTCATTTTTTTGGCCTTAACTACTAAAAGATTAAATGATTTGTTTCTTTTTATTTATTGTTTTTATTTATTAAATTATTTATGACATATGCCAATAGTCATATGAAGTACAAACATTTAAATTTCAAATTATTTATTGTTGTTTTTTTTAAATTTTTGTAGTCCTAAATTGAGTTCTACTTTTGATAGCGATGATAAAGCTAATTTTTAAACGAATGAGATGAGTGGTGGCCCTAGTAGGGGGAGGGGGGGAAGAAGAAAGGTAAGAGGCAACACAAATTGGAAGTTCAGTTGCAAGTGCTAAAAAATTTAACTACCCCCTCTAAGATCTTAGCCTCATATTGCAAGGGACCATTTGACAAGAGACATTTGGAACAATATGCTCATATAGTTGATCACCCCCATTTTGCCCCTCGACCCCCCAAGTAGAGGGTGAACTAAACTATGGAAGTGTAATATCTATTCATTGACTTGGCTAGGCAACATCACTTAGGAAGAATGCACACTTCCTACACATTCCAAAAAAATGGGTTGGGCAATGTAGACACCTAATTTTGGTACAATACTTATTATTGAAATGTTTTTAGTGTTGTATTGTGCATATGGATCATTGGTTTGAATTGGAGCCTTATTGACACTTTTTTGTGTGTTCTTCATCCCTCCCTTCTTCGTGTGGTCCCTTATTCTATTTCCTCTATTTTCTATCTCTTCTCTATTTTGTTTGTGTTTGGAGGCCTCATGTGTTCTTTTTCTCTTCTCCCTATGTTTGTTGGGATGGAAATGACTATTTACTGATTTGTCCTAGACGCAATCAGTAACCTACTATTTATCCCTTTATGTTTTGTGTGCTCTTCTACCCTTCGCCTCTGCTCAATGTTTGGACCTACGATTGTCAGTTCTTGCACTTTTTCTTAGTTGGCTTGCATGCCAATATGTTCCTAATTCAAATTAAAAAAGTATATATATACAAAGCCTCCTAGAGGCATTTCAAGAATAAGCATCAAGAGGATTCAACTCTAGGCACACATGAAATTGCTATATTTATGATCTTAAGGTCTATTGAAAGAAGTTCAAAGGTTTTTAGTTGCATCTTGTATCAAAAGGACTTGGTGAATTCTCATTTAGTTGCACATGATTTCCTAAGGAGAGAAGGTGAAGCTCTATCTCTCACTTGGGTTGGGATTGAACTCATGCACAATAACTACATTGGCTCTGATTCCATGCATGCAAGATATATAGTTGCAACTCCTAGAGAGGTTGCTCAAGCTAGTTAACCTAACACTTATTGTATTTTTTTTGCAATAGTTTTGGAAAGTTAGGTCAAAGTCAAAAGAGAAGATAAATCTGACATTTTGGCAACCAATTCAATGAAGTGAACACACAACCCTCCTCAGCATTTGCTTACGCACTTGCCCAAAAATTTAGAAAACTTGAAAATCAATAGAGTATAGAATTGGCAGTAGGGTACATAAATGATAATGGCAGAGCTAAACATTTGGCAGCTTGTCGAGTCTATATGGTACATAACAAACAACCTACCCATTATATCCCTTTTCATAGTGCAGGTCCAGATTGCAAGGTTTCAGTTTACACATTTCCCAGATCTTGTTTCCTACTACTGATTTACATAATAGTAACCATGTTTATCTATTTTCATCACTCTTCGCTTCTTTTTAGATTTCATTGCTTGTTCAATCATTTGTCATACTATTAATTGATATTTTTAGGCATATTACATATCAGATTGTTGTAGTTTAATGTTATATCTTACATCTACATTGTTCCATAGTTTCAATAGTTTGTGCGCACACTATTTAATCCCAAACCACAAATAGTTAAATTAGACGGGCTGGGCTTTGTTCAAAACTCACACTTGATGAGAGGGTAGAGTTTATCAAGGTGTTTAATGAAGGTATCACAAGCAACATGTGGTACTAGCACCCCTTACAGTTTTCATAGGATTTCTAGAGTTCTGTGTCTATTCCTACAATAGTTTCAAGTTTTGAGGTGACTAGAGTATAGGCTAGGGGAAAGAGGAAGGTTGTGGCCCCCAATCTAGTTATAGACATGTATGATACAAAATCTAGGAAAAAGAATGATGATGCCATTGAAAATATATATTTTTTCATTGGCATCCCATTTCATGTTGGTCACTCTTCTTATTACAAGGAGGCTATCGTTGAGGTAGACAAAAGGTGCGAGTTATGTGCCCCTTAGCAGACACGATACTAAGGACTACAATCTATCTTAGTAACTATTTAAAGGTTGATTTATTGATGGAAGAGATGAGGGCCACATGGGTCTCTTATGGATGCAACTTTATTATGGATGGTTGGACAAATATTAAACACCACCCACTCATCAATATCATTGTCACATGTAAGATGGACCTTACTTCTTGAGGGTGGTTGCATGTTTTGGCAAGCGCAAGGATGAGAATTTTGAATTCATATTTTGAAAAATGCCACTGAGGAGGTTGGCCCTTCCAATGTTGTACAACTAGTTATAGATGCAACCTAAATGTGTAGAGTAATAGGGAAGTTAGTGGAGGCTACCTACAAGCATATATTTTGGATCACATGTTGTGTGTATGCCATGAACAATGTATTGAAAGACATTGGAAAAATGGATTGGGATGAAACAATAGTGGTCGAGGCTAGGGAGGTGCAGGTGTTCGTTTGCAACCAGCACACATTACTGAAATTCTTCCACATCTTTTCGAGGAAGTAATATCTCAAACTATTGGACACCCGCTTTTCATCCTAATTTATTTTGTTGGATAGGATGTTTGAGTTGCAGAAGTCCTTGCGATATATGATCATGACATAGGAGTGGAATCGGTGGTGGTAGTTCAAGAAAGAGCAAGGGAATAGGGTGAAGGCAACTGGTGAGAGACATTTTGGGCAGATTTGAGATACATTAAGTTGATTATATCCCCATTTTTTAGCATCATCAAATATGAGAATTCTGATAGCCTCAACCTTGGCGAGATATATGAGTGCCTTGACAACATGCTTGGCTAGATGAAGTCCGCTATTTGGGTGAGGGACCCCCCTAGAATTATACCATCAACATATTTAGCCCATCATTCAACAAAGGTGGGAGAAATTGAACACCCCCTTACATATGGCCGCATATGCACTTAATCTGAAATGGTATGCAGAGAGGCCTAGTAGAGTTGTCCCCTTGGATGACGAGGTGGTGAAGAAGGGCTTCTTGAAGGCCTTGAAAAGAATGTGTACTTTAGAGGAAACTTCATAGATCAAATTTGAGTGGCTCAAATTTACTGAACTTGATGGTTACAAGTCTTAAGCTAGGATAGACAAACATTGGCACATGACAATCTAGTGAGTTGGTGGCAATTGTATGAGCCTCAAGGATTGTTGCAGACACTTTCCATTCATCTCCTTTCCCAAGTTTCTAGTTTCTTTGCTATTAAGAGGAATTGGTTGATGTATGGTTGGATCCACTCTCTTAAGAGCCCTTAAGAGGAATAGATTTACCTCTAAGAGAGGAGAGAAGCTTGTTGTTGGCCATAGTGCCTTGTGTATCATGGATTACAAGAAACTGGAGCCCAACATTATGGTGTGATGTAGATCACGAGGAGCTAAGGTAGGTTGACGAGGACCAACACGTGCAACATGGATTGTTTGGGATCCCCTTCTAGGATGAAGATGATGATGATAGTTTGAACGAGGAAGAGTGGTTCGCGAGCATTCCTTTAGATGATGACTTTGATTATTGAGTTGTGGATTGTGTTTTTGTTTTCGGCATTAGCATGTTGATGTATTAATCATAATGTATCACGTACTCTTGAGTCTTCAACTCTTCAGCTTTGAGTTAACATGTTGATGTATCTCTAGTATTTACGATTGTGGATTAAGGATTAATCATAATTGTTTTTTTTGGTAATTAATTGCTTTGTATTAATTAATTCATCTTATTTTAGTTTGTGTAAGTTGTATATTTTTAATACTTATACATTATTTTAATAGGCGTCCTACCCTCCCCAAAATTCAGAGTTTTTTTGTCGTCTTGAAAAGCCCATGCTATTGTCCCAAAAACTTAGGTAACTATGAATAAATACCAAAAAAAAAGAATAGGAAATAAATAAAAATCTAGGTTTTTAATATTTATTCCATTTTAGATTTTAAATATAGAATCGTTAAAATTTAAATAGAAACAATGAGGATTTACGAAGGAGAATAAAAATAATATTCAAGAATGAGAGAGAAAGAAGGAAGGATTCAGGTTTTGATCCATTTACCTCTTGTAGATGCTTGAAATATTGTTAAAAGGGCAGCGAATCTCTTCTCTAAGCTCCACCTAGGCACACAATAACCGCTAATTGCCTTGCATCTAATTCTTGCACATGAACAATCAGCTCATTTGAAGCAAAAGCAGAATTACAATGAGGGTTTGTGAGTGAGGAGAGTGAAAAGTGGAATGGACGAGTGAAAATAAGATTTATTTGACTGTTTGAAGAATGTTTAGGTTTACATTTGTTTGTTTTTAAAACTTTAATATGTTTTTTCCCTTGAAACTAATATAAAAAAAACATAAAAAATCAGACCTGGCTGAGGCCAGGAGCAGGACTCGTGTGTAGCCTTGCCACGGTTGACTCGGACTCTGATCCGCGAGTCCTCACCTAGACTTACCGATTCTCATATCTATGGTCTTGACCACTTCTGCAGAGGATCCTAAAGGAGTTACATAAATGCTGCAGAACGTTCATTCTTTCCTGAACTGTCCTCTCATCAGACCTTCAAAGTTTCCAACTTTGGTCCTAAAACGTGCCCTTTCAATATCCATCCCAAATGTAGCCACATTTGTTAATTTAGCAAAAACCCTGCAAGCTTTACCATATTTGGTTAATATTGACTAACAAAAAGCTGAACTACTTTCCAATTTACAAAAATAGGAAAACTTGTATCCATTTTCCAGTCACATCCTTTGTGTCATGGAAAGATCTGCATGAACATTTCGAACAATATCTCTGCTCATTAAATTAAAAAAAATCCAAGCATGATGGCTTATGGCCATCTATGGGCAAGTTCTTTTCTGTTTATGCTTTTTTCTATTTTGGATTATTATTTTTAGATATGTGCAATGGTTTTGGCACACACGATCTGTTATAATCTGTAGTTGCCTCATCCTTACACTAATTAATTGCACTATCGATTTGTTGTTAACTTTGGAAATTACTGGCGGATATTATATTGTTGTCTCCACCAAGCAGGTCAGTCCCGACTCCTCAAATTGGACATCTGCTACGGCAAAATATCTTGGCATTGTACCAACCTCTGTTGTGGGATTAAGCTATCGTTTTCGTGCTGCGGCTGATCCAAAGGGTGAAATATTGAAGGCTCTTGCAACTCTACTGAGAAATTCAAGAGTAAATATGGAATGTATGATGCCAGTTTTGCTGAGGAGGACTCTTAATGTGTCTGCCGATCCAAATGCCATTAGTGTCATTGTCTCAGACGTAAATGACTCTTCTGAAAATTTCTTTGTACCAGAAGGTATTATTTAAAGGTTTTTTTGACATTTGTTACAGGAGTCTTTTTTTGGATTGGGAAAGAGTATAGAGATTAACAAGCCAACAGTAGGTCTCCTTTCCTGTCAACGAATTTATTCTAAAGCAGTATGTTAATAAGTGTACTTTATACATTTATGAAGTATTATCTTCAAATTTGATTATTTCCATTAGTTTCAATATGGATTGAGGCCCAAAAACAACTTGAGAGGTTGAGTTGAATCCCAATGTTGTGCAGAATTTTAGACTATTCATAGTCTTAGAAGATTCTTGGATACTAGTAGTGTGCACCTTGGTTTCCTTCCCAAGGATGTTGCAAAATGGATTGCACCTTTATGGGATGGTGGTATTTTCAGTTTTTCTGCCTATATCTGCCCTCACGAGGTACTTGAAACTGCTTCAGGAAGAACCAGCAACAAAGTCCATCTCATACTTTATGTCTGTTCGGTATGTTAATTCTTGATATTTAGTTATTGTTCTTTGCATGGTGACATATGTTGTGATGACCTCACTTTCTACGGAGTTTTGTTTGCTAATGCATTCAGGGACAGAACTTTGCCCGGCTTTCGACAATGCCGGTGCACCTTTATGGGATGGTGGTATTTTCAGTTTTTCTGCCTATATCTGCCCTCACGAGGTACTTGAAACTGCTTCAGGAAGAACCAGCAACAAAGTCCATCTCATACTTTATGTCTGTTCGGTATGTTAATTCTTGATATTTAGTTATTATTGTTCTTTGCATGGTGACATATGTTCTGATGACCTCACTTTCTACGGATTTTTGTTTGCTAATGCATTCAGGGACAGAACTTTGCCCGGCTTTCGACAATGCCGGTGTGCAATCAACGTAGTGTTTTCATATGCAATCTTCTTGGGTCTTTGCAACGCCCTTATGGACTTTGGTGCCTTCAAGCGGTATGAATACAATGTATGTTCCTTCAGAATATTTTGGAAATGCTATAGAATGGGAAATTTAATCATGCCCTACATTCAACACTAAATTAAAATTCAGAACATGTTACATTGCAGTTGATTGTGAGTGTGAAGGAAATTGTGGAAGGGTAGGAGAGATGGAAGTAAAAAAAATGGAAAAGAATATTGAAATTGATTAAATGTAAAATATGTATTGAATAAGAAGATATTACGCCCAAAGTTCCCTTAATCTATATGGAATAATTAGGTGGAAACGTGAAAAGTACGAATTCAATAAAGATTCATACATCTGAATGTAACAATGGAAGACTAAAAATTATAGAATAGTTTACTTGATAATGATAGTGTTAAAAAAAAGCATTTTATTATACAATTTACAGTTATTCTCACAGTGATTCTTCTCGTGCCATCTTGCATTACCATGGAAGGATGCTTGTTTATGAAGAAAATGCCATCAATGTTAACCATAGTCTTAAACAATTACAAGTATTCAAATCATTATTGTTTTACTGTAGTTTATGTTAGCTCTCTATTCTCTCTGTAAGCATTATGCATAGGTACTTGCCATCACAACATTGACAGTATACAGGCGAGCCGGATGCATTATGATCATATTAAATCTTATCAAAATCTCTGTTCTCTCCATTTTTCTTATAGCTTCATTCAAGTTTTACATTTCCTTCTTATACATATATTTATAGTTTGCATAACCATAACTGATGAGTACTCGCGAAGTGGGATTTTTGAGTAACCAGAGAGTAACTGACAGAGTTGGTCAATTAACCGGGAATAACCGACAAATGAAAAATGCTTAAATTTATTAAAAAAACACATTTTTTTAGAAATTGCAGAAGTAAAATAGATCAAATGAGTTTGTAAAATGTTGAGAAAATGTTTTCTATTAAATTTGAATACAAATAAAGTATAAAATTGCATAATCATGTGAATATAACTGTGACACTGTTAAGTTGTCAACAACAAACTGATACAGTGATACTTATATTCTCATACAAGAATCTACAAGTACAAATCACAAGAATCTATAATTTTCTCTTCCCTACTCTCTGAAAAACTAAGGGAGACTAAGAAACTCTAGTCCTCCCACTTGGCTGCCCCACCTTGCTCTGCCTAGAAGGCTGCACCTGCCCCTGTCCCTGTGGCTCCACCTCCATCTCTGCCTTATCTTCAAAGATGCCCTCCAATCAAATCTCTCCTCCTACTGCAGTTGCACCCTCTATAACTTGCCTCTCGAAATTAACAATCTTGTCCTCTGTGAACATAGGGGCCTCCTTCTGTGCAATCCAATCACTGTAGGGATTGATCTCATCTAGATCGATAGGCTCTAATGCGTTCTCCAAATTTTTTGTGCGAAGTCGAAAGTTTTATTGCACAAAAACCAGGTCATTGAGGTGTTGTTGGGTCAGCTTGTTGTGCTTCTTTGTGTGAATGGCATCAAACAAACTCCAATTGCGCTCACATCCAGAAACGCTACAAGGTTGAGATAAAATGTAGAGGGCTAGCCTTTGAAGACATGGAGTATTCCCACCCAAATCTTCCCATCACAACCCTGCAAGCAAGATATTCAAAAATTTGTAAGTAATTAATAATTGTAAATTTGTAACTGGTAAGGTACAAATAAAGACTTAATTTTTTATTGCCAGGTGACTGCGTGGCTCTCTCTCAGATAACTAGTGTTGAATAAAAGAACCTCCCCTAGCCTGCTTGTAGTTTTGCAACTCTGAAATAATGAGGTCCCTTACCTTAATGTCAGTTGTCATACTCTCAATGCATGTTCAGAGCCCCTTCATAACCTCTCCATTAGCATCTACGAAGCCATTAAAGTAGAAAAACTTGGGATTAAGGTAGTACCCCATTGCATAGATGGGTTGGTAGAGTTGATTGTTCCACCTCCGAACAATCAACTCCCAAATGCGATCAAATCTGGCACGATCCCTCTTATAATAGTTTTGGACCTCTTTGGCTCTATACATGGCCTCGTAAATATAATCCATTGGGTTTTGCTCCCCATCCACCAATTGCAAAACCCTCACCAAAGGCTTCGACACCTACAAAGTTACAAACAAATTAAAGTTAGTGGTTGCACCCAGTCAAGTTTGTCTATATCCTCCAAAAGAAGGTCAAGGCAATGGGCCACACAAGGGGTCCAAAAGACTGATGGACATCTCTCTTTGAGAAATCTCTCAGTTGTCACATATGTTGCTACAATAGTTGTGATAACTTGGACAATATTCTCGATGCCCACCTCCAAAACAACCTGCTTGAGCATCAAGCTCAAAGATTTTGCATTTTTTATCTAGCTAGATGCATCAATGGACATAAAAAAAACCAGCTCCCCATTTGAAATTGCCAAAACATTAATGAGGGTGCGGTTCTTTCTATCAATCAATCCATCAAAAAGAATGGTGCATTCGAACTTTCACCACAACCTCTTTTAATCTTTCATAATTACTTTTGCATCTTCAATTGCATTTTGGAACAACTTCCCACTTAAGTCTTTTGGAGAGGGTGCCTTGTACCCTTTTTTTGCAACCGTCAATATTATCATCAAATATTTGCAGTACAGGCTCCTCGCCACATTGAAAGGAAGGTTGTTGAAGTACCAAAAATTTGCACATGCTTTATCTGTTTTCTTATACGCCTCCTTGTTCCATCTTGTACCTTGTAGCGAAGATTGTGCCCCAGATGTGTTTTTAGGCAAAAAAATGAGTGTATCTGACGTGAACTCGATGAAGATGTGTCATGACGCTTGCGTGGACCATGAGTAGAGCACACAATTTCTATCATCGCTGTCTCTTCTTTTACCAATGTGGGAGCAATGGCCGTTGTTAGGGCTGCTTACATCCTTGTCTTCTCTAATTTATTTTTGTTCAACAATGCAAGCTCCACAATCATCTCTCGTTTTGCCTCTTCCCTGACACTGGGACAAGGTGTGACATCACGGGAAGGAATGCATGAAATGTAGTATTTGAGGTGATTGATGCCTTTTGACATCCTCTTTGAGCAAAACGAACAAATTGAAACCGTCTGGGACGATCCAACCTGCACGACATACTTTCAAGCAATAGTGCGAGCATTGGGGGACTTCTTGCCCACCACTAATTGAATCTAACCCTGATGCATTAATGGATGCCATTGTTTCCTACAAAACAACATTAAAAATTTTAAAAATAAAAGCATTTAACACAAATTAAAATACATTTAAAAATATAACCGTACATCATAAACTTATAAATTTACTTGTAAACATCTTGATGTAACCCTAGGACAAAATATTGAAAATTTTAAGAACGATTCTCTATAATAAATAAATTATAATGATAAACGGAAACTCTAACAGTGAAAAAATAACATTTTTAATAAAAAATTATGTGTATATTGTAAATACTAAATACTAATATAATATTCTCTGGAATTGAACGAAATGCATAAAATTTAAATATTAAAATTTAAAATATTTATCAAACATGTTTATAATTAAATTACACTTCATTTACATGCTCGAAAATTAAAAAAAAAAACAAAAACAAATGTACTAACCTGAGAACTACTTTGCTGATTTTTTTTTTCAATTCGCTCGTAAATGCTCCAAATCTTGTGTGAATGCAATGAGGGGGTGTGTTTCAATTTATAAGACAATGTTTTCGTGTTTTTTCAGCATTTTATGAGTTTTTTATTATCGTTTGGCATCCATTTTGTGGCCTGGACGCGTGCTCGTTGCATTTGGATGCATACAACCCGCGTACAGGCCTTCTAGTATGTACTCGTTGGGTACTCGTGTTTACTTGCGAATACCTGACGAGTACTTGCCGAGTACTCAAAAATGATAGGCCAAAAATAACATTGATGGAATGACAATGAAATATTGATTTCTTGATTCAATTTGGAAATGATAAAACATTACAATAAATAAGCCAAAGAATGACTTATCACTTCATCTACCAAGAAGTCCTTTCAACTACCTATGGGACTTTTGAGTTACAAACAAATATATACAAATTGTTACATTCCCCCTTACTTTGTAGGGGTCTTTGTCAGACCAAGCACTTCTCTGAACTTTTCAATTTTTTCTAGTCCATAGGACTCTTGAGTTACACACTACAAGATGAAAGCAAATGTGCAACTACACACTACAAGATGAAAGCAAATGTGCAACTACACACTACAAGACAAAAGCGAGACATTTAAGCTAGACACCTAGAATTAATAACAAATATATACAATATTGTTACATTCCCCCTTACTTTGTAGGGGTCTTTGTCAGACCAAGCACTTCTCTGAACTTTTCAATTTTTTCTAGTCCAAGCACTTTTGTCAGAATGTTTGGTGGTTGCTCTACTTTTGGGCAATGTTGCAATTTGACATTGCCATATTTCACAAAGTGCCGAATCAAATGAAATTTGGTATTGATATGCTTGGTTTGGTTGTGAAAGATTGGATTTTTTGCCATTTGGATTGCAACAATGTTGTCAACCATGAAGGTGTTGACGAAACCTGTTGCTCCTGCAAATCTGAATGAACCCTTTTGAGCTACAAGATCTCTCTAGTTGCCTCTGAAGCAACCATATATTTTGCTTTTGCTGAAGAAATTACTGGCATCGATTGTTTCTTGGATTTCCAACTGAGAATGGTTGTTCCCAAATTCATTAGAAAACCTGAGGTGAACTTTCCATCTTCATGATCATCGGCATAGTCGGAATTTGAATGCCCAACCAGTTTGAAGTCTCTCTGCCCTGGAGTATTTGAGCCCAAAATTTTGTGTTCCTTTGAGATATCCGAGGACCCTTTTTGCTGCTACCCAATGACTGTCCCTGGGTTGTTGCATGAATCTTGAGAGATCACCAACTACAAATGATAAATATGGTCGAGTTTTGGTCACATAAATCAGACTTCCAATGAGTTGTTTTTATTTAGGGGCATCAACCAAATCTGTTGAATCTTCAAATGTCAATTTGAGATTCTGTTCAATGGGCGTGCTGAGAGGCTTACAATCTTCCATTCCGAACTTGCTCATAATGTCACCAACGTTCTTCTGCTGAGTCATGAATAAATAATTTGGTTTTTGAATTACTTCAATACCCAAATATTAATGAAGATAATCCAATTCAATCATTTCAAAGCTTTTCATCAACTCTGATTTCAATTTTGTAGTGTACCGTTCATTGTTCCTTGTGATGAGCAAATCATCAAGATACACCACCACAAATACAACTGTTTTGTCAACTATTTTGACAAAAAGAGTTGCATCTTCAAACTCAAAATGTTTGAAGTTCATGTTCATGAGGTGCTTAGCTAGTTTTTCATACCATGCTCGAGGGGCTTGTTTCAAATCATACAATGATTTTACCAGTTTGCACACCTTGTGCTCTTGTTCGTTTATTGTAAAACCTTTGATGAGGTACGATGAAGGTTGACAAAAGAGTACACAAATCTGATTGGAAGCTCACGACAGAGTGTAAGCAAATTGAAATAGTTACATAGACTTGTCGGAGATGATTGACTATGGATATGTATGGACCTAGGACTGGAAATCGATAGGCTATAGCCTTGAAGAGTTGACCTCAACGATCCCCACACAAGTTCGATGCATGATGCCTGTCAAGGAATAGACATGAAACTCTGCACATAGAACTGATGCAAGAGCTGCCACCATGCAAAGTTGACATTTTTTTTTTCCCCAGATTTGTGAGGGAGTTTTGACCAAATGCACACAAAGGTGTATACAAAAATATATCAGACCAAATGTGTGCACTTATGGAGATGAACAAAGATACATGAGCAATGGAAGAGCATGACGGGACTCGACGGTGATGTAGTATCATTGTCTGCCTTGGTTGTGTTGTACTAACTACATATGGATATAACATAAAGGCTATCGATATCCAAAATGATAGAAGCCATATTAATTGCTTTAACAATTCCAAATTTAACTTAATCTGAACAAGATTATTCAACAAAGTTTATAAATCAAACTATGCATATAAATTGTTCTCACTAAATAATTTCTTTCATCAGAGGGGCAACCAAGAATTTTTATGGCTCCGCTCCATATTAACACTCAAAATTCTATACCTGCTTTGATACAAAATGTCAAGTTTTATTAGAGATTACACATAAAACTTAATTGTTTTATTCATTAAAAGGAAAACACATATAGGCTTCTAAAAATGAGGAGTCAAGCCTTACCTTACTCACCCTATTCTAAGTGAGTTGTTAATAACAACTCACATACAAACAATAACACACTAATAATAATATTCCTAATATGCTAACTACACACATTATGTGAGTACTAACTAACTATTTCCAACAGATGATATTTCTTGACATTTTCACAACAGCTAATAGAGATACAACGATGATCTTTCCTTTCCATTTCTTTCCACTTTTCATTTGGAATGTGCACCCATGCATTACATCCAAAAACTTTGAAAACAAAAACATCTGGCTTGACACCAGACCATTTTTCTTTGAGAGTAATATTTGCACCACAAAGTGGGAAGTGTGATTTTGAATGTAGGTGCACATTGAATTGCCTCTGCTCAATACAATTGAGGCAAGTCTTTGGAATGCACCATGCAATTGGCCATTTTCTTTAGCGGGCAGTTTTCGCGATTAGCTACACCATTTTGAATTGGCGAGTAACCGCCGGTTGGTCGGTAACTTGCCAGGAAAACCACTAGGCAAATAACCGCCACTCAAAACCGCCAAAATTGAAAAACTGATTTTTTTAAAAAACCGGCGAGTACTCGCCGGTTACATTTAGATAACCAGACAATATAGAAATAAAATAAAGTATAAGTTTACATTTATATATGGACGTCTAGTTTCTTATACTTTAAGTTATATTTTATTTATATACTTTCAGGATGTTTGAGAGTGGTTTCGGACCTCTAGGAGCTATAATGCAAATTCTAGGTTTTGGAGGATCCTATCACATTTCAGACTTAGTCAGATTTCAGGGTTTCAGGGTTTCAGACTTAGCCATATTTTAGTGTTTCAAAATTTCAAGGAGACATCGTAGGAGGAATGAAGGTTGCATGAAGGGATGTAGGTATGATAGAATAGTATGAGAACATCTCTCGCAAAGTGCCACAAGTCGACCCCAATGCATTCCCTGTGCATAGATTAAAACTGATACAATGATACTTATACAAGAATCTACAAGTACAAATTATAAGAATCTATATTTTTCTCTTCCTTGCTCTCTAGAAAACTAAGGGAGATTGAGAAAGTCTAGTAATCTATGCACAAGGAATGGGGTGGGATCGACTCGTGGCACTTTGCAAGAGATGTTCTCATACTATTCTATCATACCTACATCGCTTCATGCAGCCTTCATCCCTCCTATGATGTCTCCTTGAAATTTTGAAACCTTGAAATATGGCTAAGTCTTAAACCCTGAAATCTGACTATGTCTGAAATATGATAGGATCCTCCAAAACCTAGAATTTGCATTATAACTCTTAGAGGTCCAAAACCACTCTCAAACATCCTGAAAGTATATAAATAAAATATAACTTAAAGTATAAGTTTACATTTAGATATGGCTTAAATGTTTATTTTATTTATATACTATCTGCTTCGGGGAATTTCAAGTATTTTTTGTTTTTGTTGGTTATTCCTGATTATTTGACCACCCCTGTAGAATAATTGCCGGTCACCCAAAATCCCCCCGTGGCGAGTACTCGTTAGTTATAGTTATGCGAACTATGGAGGGTACAATATGCTAAAGTTGAATGCCTACGTGTTCACATAAGTTAATCATTTGATTATTGACAAACTCTCATTTATTATTTGTTCTGAGATACTAATTTTCTTTCTTTAATAGATTTTCAACAAGGGCCTTGAAAATTTTGAAATGCTCAAAAACTTTACTTTTGTTTTTTAGAAAGTAGACCCAAGTTCTGTGAGAGAAATCATCAACGAATGTAAGCACACATCTATGCCTCTAAAAAGAAACATTGAAAAATGACAGATGATCACTATGCATCAATTATAATATGTCATTTGCCATCAACGATTTGCCTTTTGGGAAATAGATCCCTTTTTTGTTTTCCAAGTGCACAATTTGGACAAACTCCATCTTTGAAAGAAACTTGTGGCAAATCAATAACCATGTTATGCTTACTTAGGTCTTGCAATGAGCAATAGTTGAGGTGACCAAAACGCTAATGCCAAAGTTTTACTCAAGTCATTAGCATGTGCAATCATGACTTGTGAAGGTTGAGTGAACACGAAGTTGTCAAATTTGTACAATTGTGCTTCATCATGAACCTTACCAGCGGATACAATAGCGGGCTGGTCTTTGATATTTCTGATGACAACATTGGTAGGTGTAAATCCAACAGTTTTGCCTTCACCTAAATGTGTGATTTGATAAATGGATAAGAGGTTCGCAGGCAAGTCTAAAACATGGAGAACTTTGTTGAATACACCATTCTCCATCTCAACTATCCCTTTGCCTTCAACAACCAAAGGATTAGAGTTGCCCGTGGTTGTGTGGCATTGGTTAAGATTTTCAAATAGTGAGTATCATGTGCCATTTGGTGAGAGGCACTTGAATCTAGAATCTATTTAGACATAGGGGATCTTGTTGTTGCAAAAAGTGTTACTCCTGTCATGGTAGGAGGGAGCTATGTTTTTTTCATCTCTACTTCTAAGTATGCCATTTTATTGAAACACTGATGTTCAACATGGCATGGTTTTTTATACCAATTGCAACACTCTTTTTTAATGCTTGCATTTACTTTCCATTTGCCCTTGTCTTGACTTGGGGAAGGATTTTGCTAAGTCAATGGATTTCCCTTAGGATTAGGCTTTGCTTTCCCCCCTTTTTAGCAGGGCCCTTGCCTTTGCTAGAGTTGAGTTGTGATGTCGCATTATTGTTATTGACCACTGATGCCTGCTACGTAGTACCTTTAGGTCGGATTTCCTCAGTAAAAATTAGTTTTTTTTGTTTTCTTTGAAGTTGCTCACAAAACTTTTCAAAAGTCATTGCCATATATGTAGAAACTTTTCAAAAGTCGGTGCCATATATGCAGAGCCCATAGAGTCTTGTTCTGTGTAATAGTTTGAAACAAAAACTAAGGATGACCGAATTTAGACAAAATAATCATAATGAATTTTCCATCAGTCTTAGTTTCACCAGTTTTAACAAATAGAAGCCTCAAGTGCTTGACTTGACTGATGAAATTCTCAATGTGAGGATAGTTGTTTGGATTGAGAGCAGTGAACTCGTTTTCTAGTTGGCATGCCCTCATCTTATTGTGCTTTCCAAAAAGTTCCTCCAAGGACGTCCAAACTTTATAAGGTTACACGATGCCCTAAAAATGAAACTTCAATTTAAGGGATACTAACCAATGATGCCTCTAGCTTCATTGGAACTAGTTTGCCATTTTTGGCATTTTAGAAGGTCAAAAGGTGCAAGTTCTTTATTTATTGCAATGCGGTAAAAGCCCTTGCTAAGGAGACATCAATAATGTATTATTTCCAGCTGAAGTAGTTGGAACTTGAGAGAGTTATTTTTTTTTCACTATTTTTAACACAAACTCGAGTGCAAAAACAATAGCCAATTTTTTTTTCAAAAAAGTGTTTTTGAAAATGCACATTAAAATGATTGTCTCAATGAAAAATAACAATAGTGGAATCACTTTATGGGACAAAGCATTTTCCAAAAAAGTGTTTTTGGGACTACAGGGGAAAAAAACCGTATCAATTTTTTTTCACTAAAGTGAAATACATTTTAAAATGATCGTCTTGATGATAAAACCACAATGGGGTAGTTGCCTTGTGGGCTGCAAAAAAAAAAACTTGTGTTTACCTTTTTATTTCCCATAGAAACATTGGTTTGCGACCTTTCCATAGGGATCAAATAAAAACTGAGAAAGTAGTTTTTTGCCCAAAAAATCGCGTTGTGCTCTACCCTTTCATTGTATTTTTCTAAAACTAGTTCTCTCTATACTTTTTAGGAACATAAATGCCTTTGTACTTTTCTAAAACAGAAACCTCCTTGTAATTTTTTGAAAAAAAAACCCCAATATAGACACTGAAACTGAATTAGAATAGGGAATATTGCAATTGAGTCTGAACAGGGAAATATTGCAACTGAGTTTGAATAGGGATTGCTACAATAGTGTATATCCACCAAATGTAACCAGAGTTGTTTTTAGAAATAGTAGGTTAAGGTGTGTTTGATCTATAGGTTATATGATAAATTAATTCACAGTTGTAAATAGTGAATAGGCCCAAAGGGCACTGACTATGGAGGTTTCCACCATTCCATAGCCACATTATCTTGTCTTTGAGATACGTAGAGAGTAACTTCCTAGGGCTAACCATTTACTAGTACACCACATAATCAAATGGCCAAGAGGCTTCCTATTGGCCAAAAAAAATCTTAGACGTTTCCTATTTACCGTGAGTTATGCGAAAGCTAAAATTCGTATACAGTGCTATTTGATAGCTTGAGTATTGGGGTAGTACCCCTTACACCACGGATCAGATAAAACTGATAATTTCTTTGCCCAGAACTACAACACATGAGTTTTATGACTGTTAGAACACAGTTCTAACTTAGGGAGTTCTATGAAATAACTTGCTTCAACCCTTAGTGCCTCACTACATTCACCAATTTTTGATCAACCAAGATATCATAAGGGCAAGGTGAGAGCACAAGATTGATTATTTGTAGTAAGCCACTAAATTTGAGTTTTAAACCTGAAATGCAAAAAAAAAAAAAAAAACTATAAATCTAAAAATTGAAAAGAATACCAAATGTGTAGAAAACACTAAAATTGTAGATCCGATCGTTAAACCTGTATGCAAAATGAAGTGAAACTTCTATAGCTCTGATATCTTATTAAAATATTTGTATGGGGTCCAAAATCGTGCTAGCTACCATAAAACAAATACCCACAATACATGCATAAATAAATATATGAAACATGATAATACATTTATATCCAAGTAGCATAGCTACCTTTTTAGATTGAAAGCACTGGTCTAAATCTGCCAGTATAACAATAACTCTCATTCACAATGTGTCTCACCTACTAGCCCTCTATGTCCTTGTATAGATAGGAGTGGAGACTAGGGTTAGGGTTTTGCAAAGTAGTTACTGTTGTCAACCTGGAGTTTCACCTTGATCGAAGACGTGTTGAAATGGCTAATCCTCGCTCTAGATGAAACAATGGGATCTTCTCACGAGGGTGGGTGCCTCAATGGTAAGAAGAACCTCCAGAGAAGGCTGGTTCCTATAAGATGTATCTATAAGGATCTCAACTTCTACGTTACAAACTTCTTGGGGAAAAGGGAAAAGGAACTTGAAAGGAAATCCTAGCTAAAATGGTGATACCCCTGATTTGCTTGATCCACCTGTTGACCATTTTGGTCTTGCAGGGCAAAATCGGTCCCCCTTTTTTCCTTGCTGTCCTGAGCCAGTTCATTTTTTTGATTTTGCATAAGTCTGATTTCTACGGACTTTGCAGGGAAATTTCTACGGACTCTGCAGGCCTATTTCTATGGACTCTGCAGGGAATTTCTACGGACTCTGCAGGAAGTTTTTTGGCAGATGAAGAACCAGTTCAAAGAGAGCAAGGTCTTACAAAGTTTCTTCGGACTCTTATCCGAAGAAATTCACAAGGAAAGAGAGCTAAAATGGTTCAAGACACTTTTTCTTAAGGTTGGAAAAGTGGTTCAACGTCGGGGTTCAACGACATGATCTTTCCAAGAGTTAGCAACTTTGAACCGTTGAACCATTGAACCGGTTCAATGGTTTGGTTCATCGCTTTGGTTCAACGCTTTGGTTCAACGACAAAGTTCAATCAAATGGTTCAATAGCTGGTTCAACAGTCGGTTCAACGTTTGGTTCAAAGAAACCATTCAAGTGCCTTTGCGGAGGGCAGTTTCAGACCCAAGTGCCCTTGCGGAGGGCAGGGGACACTTAAAAAAGAGATCAAAAAGTGAAAAGGCCGAAAGGGTTAGTATTCCTTCGGAAAAGTGAACAAGAGAATTTCTTCGGACAAAATGTTCGAAGGAATTCGTTCGGACATTTTGTTTGAAAAAAATCTTCGGAAGAAAATCCCGCAGAAATAAAAAAGGACCAAGGCAAAAGCAAGAAATGATTTCTTTCGGACTTTTGTCCGAAGGAATTCCTTTGGACAAAAAGTCCGAAGAAATTCGGGAAGAAGAGCCGCGGAAAAAAAAAAACCCGAAAAAAGTTTTTGAAGGTCAAAGTGATTGAGACAATTCTTGCGGACATTTTGTCCGCAGAAAAAATGGCCGAAACAAAAGCCTGACCAGAGAAAAAGCCGAAGGAAAGAAAAAAAGTCGAAGGAAAGGAAAAGGCCGAGGAAATTCAAAGGGGTGACGGGCCCGAAGACGTCAAAATCGAGCATGACGAACTAGCCATTGGAGGTTTAAACGCCCAGTGACGGGTGCACAGACGTCAAGTTTAAGGCGGTGAAATAGCCGTTGATTTTGAAAAGCTTAAAGGCAGGCCGCGAGTGAACTTAGCGACCCGCCAAGAAGATAGCCTCGAGGGCCGAAGGAGACAGAGAAGGCAAAACTAGGGAGAGACAAAATGCAAAAACGGACAAAACAGCCCAGGTGGCAAAGGGGAAGGAGTTACTCTAGCGGTTGGAACAATGCCCGCCAAGTGGTCATCAAGGGGCGCAAACAGTGAACGACGCGCCCTGTTTTTCTCTACTTTGCATTTATGAGCAGACAAATCGCGTGAATATCTTAAAGGAGCAGTCTATTTGCAAAAAAAAGGCACGGCCCATGCTTTTACATTAATGTTTGAACGCCAAAGTCAAAGCAGGAGCCGATACAACATTATCTATCAAGCGGCTTCCTCTTCCCAATGCTCTCAATGCACATGGGCCACTTGTAAGAAGGGCGCCAAAGTCTTTTCCAGAAAGTGCCTTTACTTCTTCTCTCTATATATTGTAAACTTCTCATTTTGAGAAGGATCTTCTTCCCTTGTAAGGCAAAGCTCTGCCCAAAAATCTCTGGGTTTGTAAGGCAGAACTCTGCCGGATTTTACCTTGAATCAAGACAACATTTTTACCTCCATTCTGAGTTTGCACTTTCGTATGTGTCTATGCCTTTGTTTTGTGTTAAGTCATTTTCTTTTATGCTTTCGCAAGATGATTTCAGCATGTCTAGTGCATTGTGAGTTTTCCTTTTGCAGGTTAGCCAGAAGTGTCCCTAGCATAGTATAGGCGTATGTGAATACACTGCCAAAGTGTGTCTCAGACACCTCTGGTAGTTCTTCCTCCCTGTATATCTACGGACCCCTGACTCACTGATGCAGAAGAGTTTTCCATATCAGATGAAGTGTATGTTAGCTTGTCTTTGGTGAAAAGTGTAGGTTCGAGCTAAGTAGATCAACTTTTTTGGTGTATCACCTTTTAGTTTAGGTTTAGGTTCTGTTTTCAGCATCCTTCTCCTTTTTAACCCCGTCCCTCCCCCATTTGTTAGCAGTAGGAAATCCAGGACCTAAAAGATACATCAAAGGGAGCTAGCCCTTATCTAGAGACTCTCCCCCCAGTTTTGCCAGGCCCACAGGCAAGAGGGGAGTTTCTATTGTTGTGCGTGGAAGGCAAGAGCTCGGCCTCCTGCCAAGGGTGCAATCCGCCTTGTCAACATCACTCAACTCGAGCTTCTAAGAACACTGATTCAGGCAAGGAAGAGACAAAACTTCAACTCCAATTGATCAATACACAAGTATTTCATGAAAATGTTTAATCTAATGATTTAAGCTTGAGGGAAATGGAAAAATAGGCCTGATGAACGGCACTAAACAGTCACTAATATCCACTATAAACTCAGCAAAAGACGTTCAAACACAGAATGTGATCTGCATAAATGACTAGCTAGTAACTAGGTACGAATCCAAATTTGACAAGGAAAAAAGAAAATCTATCACTTAGGTAAATCAATGACAAAAGTACACTATACAAGCTGCGGGAAACTGAAAAAACACAGTCCTCTTCTTATTGATTCTGAAAAAGGTTACAACACAATCCTTGGTAGAAGCTTTCTTGTGAAAAGAGGGATAATTTTTTATTCAAGGTTGAAAAACAACTTATAGAAAAATACAATAGCCAAGAGGTGGCACTGAAAATAAGAGAGGAAGTTAACTCTTCATTAGCCCAAGTCCAAATTGTGTTGCATGAGCCTTCCAAATTTGTCTTTTTCATGTCTTTTGTCTTGCATGAAGACTCCTTAACGTTGAAATGGATGGTGGCTAAGCTTAGGCTGTTCTTTATTTAGGCATCATCATGTAACGTTATGGACGGTAGGCTAATTTTGACAAGTCAAACTCTTATCATGCAAAAATGCTACGTCCACCTCCAAATTTGGAACCCTTCATGAGCTGCTGGAATGTTTGAAGAGCTGAGTTGACCAAGAGTATGCATGAAATCCATGCCACGCTAAAATTAGAACTCCAATTGAAACTTTGGAAGCTGAGTTGGAACGTTTGAAAGCACGAGTTTGACCAAGAGATGAGCTTGACTTCAAAAACCAGTCAACTGAAGCTTTGATCAGTCAACCGAAAATAACCTTTGCTTGCATGGATTTTCCTCTTATTTTGGTTTCCCTATTCGTGTCTATTTTTAGCAGACTTCTATTTTCTGTCCAAGTCCAATTATTCCTTCGAAATTCTGTCTTGCCTTTGTTTTGTTCCTATTTCTTTCAAAAATTTTATTTCCTACCCTTCGGACTTTATTCCTTCAAAATTTTATGTTTTCTCCCATGGCTTTGTCATTTCCTTTTCTGTGGATTTCTTCTCAAGCCCCTCAGATTATTATGTTTGCAATTTTTCTGAAGGAATTCCTTCGGATTTTCTTGTCAAGCCCCTCTGATTATTACGTTTGCAATTTTTCCGAAGGAATCCTTCGGACAAAAAGTCCGAAGGAATTCCTTCGGACTTTTTGTCCGAAGGATGTCCTCTCACAAATTTCCTTTTGCCTTTGCTTATATTTTCTTCGGGCTTTTGGGTTTCAACTTTCCGCAGACAAAAAGTCTGCGGGATTTGTCCCTTGTCTTCCAAAAAGAACAACCCTTCGGGTTTTTGTCATGATCCTTTCCCGAAGGGCAGGTGCCTTTCGGGCTTTTTGTAAAGCCCTTTGAAAACCATGAGATAGACCTTTCCGAAGGGCACATGCCCTTCGAACTTCATGGCAAACGTCTTTCTCGAAGTTGAAGTGAACCTTCCCCAAGGGTACCCTACCCTTCAGGTTTTTTGTCAATGACCCTTTCAAAGGGTACCTTGCCCTTTGAGTTTTTTGTAAACAGCGCCTCAGACTTTTTGGAGGACAACCGGACTTTTCGGAGGACACCTAGGCTTTTTGGAGGTTTCTTCCGAAGGGTACATTGCCCTTAGGATTTTTGTCTTTAATTTGTCCTTTGAACTTTTCTGAAGGGATTCCTTCGGACGAATTCGTTCGGGCTTTTTGTCTGAGTCTATTTGTTTGTTCTTCAATGTCTGCAACTTCGGATTCTTCATTGGCACCTACTTCATATTCTTCACTGCTTGTTACGTATAAAAAGAGATAAGTCATTCACCCTGAGAAACTGAAATGCACTATCTTGAGTAATTCGGGTTTCTAAACCTGAATTACTTTTGTTGATAAAACTTTCATAAGCAAAGCACTTCTCAAAACCCAATTTGCATTGTCGAGTAATTTGGGTTTTTAAACCCGGATTACTTCTGCTGAGGGGTTTCAACTATGGATTACTCATAAAGTGAAATAAGTTGTCTCTTGTAAAACCCGAAGACTTCTTCCAAAAACCCAAAGTCTTCTACTGTGTAAAACCCGAAGTCTTCCTTGAATGCTCACCCTCTCACACTTAGGCTAAATTTTGGTATGTAGGCCAAAAATGGCCAACATTTACAAATAGAATAAGACAAATTTATTATTAAGAGAAGTCAATTAAGTATTTACTTAATCGGTAATCTTATTTACTAATGGGTTGTGGATAAGTATGCACCGATTAGTGCCCACTTAAAAATAATAAACGAATATTACAAGTGCATCTTAAAACTATAGAATAGTGTATGAGTAATGAACAATGCTAACACTTCTATGCAAATACCTTCAATAAATCCTTGAAAGTGAACTATGCTCCCCTTTCTCCTGAGGGAACATGATGACCCAAGCTATAGGTGCTTGGGGGCCTCTTTAGTGGTTATATTGATATTGAAGGTTGTTTCTAAAAACATGGTATTGCCCTTTTTGGAGTGATCAAGCCCTAGTGAGAGTTCTTGGTCGAACTATACTACCTCTACCAAACAAGATTCATTATCACAAAAATCACTAGATGCTAGGACATACTTGTTGAACTTATGGTGTGATTGAGCTATGTCTTCCTCTTGTGCTCCAAGTAATTCCAAGATGGCTTCATTATTAATGAAATGATTGAAGTCTGATTTTGACATTATGGCCACCTAGAATACACAAGGGGGAAGGTATTGTTCATTTAATCACTTGAGTGCAAAACCTAATCTTAACAATTAGGAAAGCATCTTTGTGACCTAAAGGAAGCAGGGGTGCAGAGCATGTAATTGTACCAAGTAAACACGTGTGGGATCCATGAGGCCATTTCTATACTTCTCGATGGGCTAGGGGTAATTGCTAAAGAAGTATATACTGGTGAGGATTGGTTCCATTCATTTGTCCCTGGTCATTTTATGAGTTTTGGACCATTTCCTATATTTTAGGGGCATTTACTAAATTTTAGGAGGTCGGTTGGAGGTAGGTCCCTCACCATTAGTCTCGTCATGGGGGATTTACCCTAAGGGGGCATTTTTACTATTAACATTGTTCATGCCTTTGGATATTTTTAAGTGTATGTGTCCGTTATAAGTGCCTTGAGGAAAACTTGTTTCTATTTCTTAGGGGCTTTTGGAGGGCTATGGGAATAGGACCATGTCATGTAGTGTATTGCTGGATATGGGTGTGAGTCAACTGTTCATAATGTTTTATCTCGGGTCTTTCTAGGTGAGTAGTTCTCAAGTTATGGTTGATTTATTGATGAGAGGTCAGGGTTTATTGGCTACTTGGACATTTTAATGTTATTACACTAGCGCCATGTTATGTGGTACTTGATTATTAAGTGATATTAGTGTCATATCAAACAAAAATAATCTTTATTATTTGACACTTAGGCTAGGTGCCTAGGGTTGGGAGCATGCCAATGAATAAATAGAGGCTGCCCAACCTTGAGAGGAGAAATTTGTGCTCATTTCACATATTTTCAGACTTAGAGTGGGTGTCTACAGTAGGTAGAGCTCATTTATAGATTCAAGGGTGAAAACCCTTGGATCAAGAGATCAAAGGATGAAACTCTTCTAGTTGGGCAATCTCATCTAGAGATTGCATTGGATTGGAAGCATTTTTCTCTTATTGGCAATCCGATTTGTGGAGCCGTTGGAGCAACAATGTACAACAACATGAATTCTGATTTCGGAAAGACCTTGCGCTAGGTGCTTGATTTCTAATTAGTTGCACACTATTATTATTTATTTAATGATGTATTCTAGCAGATTTTTATTAATAAAATATAGCTCTAGTGCTATTATTAGGGTCTACTTTGTTTATGCAATACACTATTTTTTTCTTCTTGACATCATTCTGATTAAAATAAAAATTAGATATAGGTCATAACATAGTGTTTGAAAAAGAACATTGAAAGTGATTTTGGAATCAATCAAGGTGGACAAAGTTATCTGCATTCTTTGGGATAGAACACTGGGTTTCTCCAACGTGGTAGTGCTTTCATGTTGGATATTGTTTCTTCCAAGAAGTAGATGAACTTATTTATCCTATATCGGGGGCCTAGGAGGTAGTGAAGGACCACTTACCATGAAAGGAGGCCTTAACCACAACAAAACTCCAAGAGATATGGGCCACCTGCTTATTGTTCACTAATGCTTTCTTAGTGCCATAATCCAACTTTGGAGTTATTCTTTCGAGCCAGGAAAGCGTCAAGACGCTATGATAGAAGTCCCTATTGGGAAAGGAGTTCATCACATCTTTGATGAGGTGAAACAACCTATGAAGGAGCTCCTATTCAGTATGAAGGATATCCTTGATCCACAATGGTAAAGGCTTGCACTGAGGGAAAATCAAAGGCACTGTATTGGTTGCATGAATAGGTTGTTTGGGCTCGATGAGGTTTGTCAAAATTCATTTTCAGGAAAGAAAAAGGGTTCTCATTAGGATATCATTGGGAAACCTCTTGGTGTAGATACTCTTAGTTTTAGATCGTCATTGCCTTCTAGAAGAGATATTCTCTCCCATCCGATGACTGAGATTAGAGAATTGTCAGTGATGTATAGCACAATTTTCTTGGAATTGTCTTCCCTAGAGGTAGCATCTTCCGAGTAATAGGAGATATTGCTAGATGATTTGGGGGAAGACCATTGCATTGCTCAAAAACAATATTTTGTCTCATGGGAGAGTATGGCTCCCCATCACAGAGAAGGTTCTTTGTTGATAAGTGTGAGTTTAACCTTGAAGATATATATGATGAGCTTGGCTCATCATCGTCAGTGGAAGGCAAGGAGCTTGATCTATCTTATGATTTTGTGTTGAGAAAATTGATTGTGTAGGTGCGAATTTGGTTATTTGGCATGTCGTGGGACAGGAATGCCTCTGAATTTTTAAGAGTTGGTAATGCCCTAAGGGATCTTTCTACCTTAGCTTATACATCCTTGGACCCAAGGGAAGTACCTCAACAAGACTATTGAAAGGCTTTAGACTGTCAATATTGAACATCATCCGTTGAATCTTCTTCAAAAGTAATGATCAATGCTTGGGAAACACCCCAAGTAGGCAAAGGGGGGATCTTTCTTACTGAATGGATCTTTCCTTTGTGGAGAAACTAATTCCTTTTTGAACGTGGATCTTATCCATTGTCATACCAATAAGAGATTATAGTTGAGGGGTCGATCAAGCACAACACCATTCATGATGACATTTTTTCCATGAAATACTATGGGGATATCTACCTAAGTAGTTGGATTGGTGATGGACTTGTCAAAGGCCTTGCAAAACCAAGTGGTGGGTTGTAATGGAGGTAAAAGCCCAATTGGTTGTAAAACATTTTTGGCATGACACACAAAAACGCCATTGTTGAGAATGCACCTCTACAAGTTTTATTTTTATCATCTTGTCCTTTGTGATGTGTTGTATTATGACTCACTTTGACCAGAATGTTGGCGAGATCGAAAATGAACAATGGTTAATCAAACCAAAGAAGAATCTCCTTCTATAGTTGCTAGAATTGCTAATATTTGCTCAAGGAAGGAATGTAAAACCTCCATCATGGACATACCTGAGGACAATAAGTGCATGTTTTCGACAACTGAGTACGGTCTCCCCTTGAGATTGTGTGAAAAGGGTCAATGAAAATTGAACCTTATCAGCATGTTGAAATCAGGAGGGGCATATGGTTAGGATAGCTCTTCAACATTAAGGAGAGAATCTCGGAAGCTTGTATGTTTTGATGCAAACTCTTGGCAACTTCAACCATCCTAATTATTCTGGGTTTTAGACTTAAGTTTGTTGCCTGTTCCCTTGCCAAAGTATTGGGATGCATTGGGGGAACCAGGGTGATCGAGAAAATCATCTATTGACCAAACATCATCCTCACCTTGAGGAGTTTATTTTACCATTTGGACGCCTATTCTTTTGAGGACTCTTCCCTTTTTTTTTTTGTACGGCATGGTGCGTTTGAGCACAACAATTTTGTAGTTAGGAGAATCCTCTTCTTCTTTAGTTTGAGTCGTGTCTTGGATTTCGAGGAAGGTTCTGTAAGTGTGAGTCCAATGACTATATTGTAGGTGTAAATGACTATAAGCTCTCTTCTTGTTTGAAGGATCCTTTGTGGATGATGTGTCATTGGAAGATTTCTTAGTCATGTGAATTGTTTTTGTTTTCTAGCTAGCCTTTCCTACATATTTCTTACACTCCTTAGAGTTAGCTGTTTCAATGGAAGCATCACCAATAGACTTGGTGTTCTAGAGCTTAATCTTAGGTTTAGACAGTGCAGGCTTGAGCTAGACTTGGATTAATAAAGCCTCGGTTGCAAGGAAGCATTATCAAGACTTCAAGTCTTACAATAGGCTTCACAGAATTAAAAAAGAGATCGTACAATTGTGCAGCCAAGACCTAGACATGGCATTTGTGCATGGCATTCTCAAACTTTTTGACGAAGTTGAATCTGGTTTTGGGTTACCCTTGTTTCAAATTGTATAATGTAGCAGATCCAATGTTGTAGGGTCTTGGTGAATCGAAGTTGTTAAAAAGCTAATTGACTAGATGCTGAAGGCAATAGATAGATTGTCGAGGACGTTGGTGAACCAAATAGGGGAATCCTCCATTAAGAACATCAAAATTGCTATTGCATCATCTCATCATAACGTAGGTGCTCTGAACTGGCAATGGTGTATAACCTGGTGGGAACTACTAGCCTTATTGTTGGACTTGGGAGGACAACATTCACAAAGTAACTGATGTAAGACCCCGCTGATATTGATGGGATAGTGATATCGGCCTAGATTGACCGATCCTAAATGTAGAGGCCACATTTACTAATGAAAAACTTAGAAGATTGCATCGCTGGCATGATGGCTGAAAATATGAAATACCTATTGCAAATGTTGTGGAACTGGTGGCAAAGGCTACAATGGTAGGGGGAATAGTACTAAAAGTGATTGTCAGACTGATTGAGGTTTGGATGGGTGTTGTTGAGGCAACTTGGGTAAAGAAATAAGATGTCGACATGCCCATCATATGCTGCTATAAAGAGATTGATGTGCTACACGGAGTTGAGGTGGTTGTGGAAATGCTCACAAACATGTCAAGGCGCCTTAGCTATGGTGGCCCATAAACATTTGCTACATGACACAGATCAACCCACTATAATGGATGCCTAAAGTGGCTTGGGCTAAGTAAACTAGTACAAGGGGAGTCTTACCATTATCCTAAGTTGCCGCATTTGATGAAATTAAGGTAATTTTTTTTTGAAATTCGTTGAAATACAAATATGGCTAAAAAAATCATTGAAATTCGTTGAAATAGTTTTAGAGAGCGTCATGCTGAAATTCATTGAATCTTTTTGTTTGTGATGAACTTGAGGGTGAATTTAGTGATGTTGGTAGTGATGATGACATTGAGCCAAATTCTTTTGATGATTTAGAGCTTTTTGATATAATAAGTAGGCTTTGGCCCATAGGGAAGTTAAAAAATCTGATTTATTACTTTTTGAAAACGTTTTGAATATTGTTTTCAAAGTTTTTCATTTCAATCAATTTATGATAGCTACTTGTTGGAAAATTTCTTTGACATGTTTACTTATATGAAATGTGAAATTATTTAGAAATGTGGGTTTGTTCTTTTTTTTTGTCTAATTGAATCACAAATTCTATGGCTGATGTTTTAACAATGAATCTTTTGCAAATTTTATCCTGCCTGAATTTGAATGTGGCAGCTTAGCTACTATTCAAACTAGAGCTAACTATTATGCAAAGAAATAAAGAGCAATGATTGAAAGCAAACCACACCTGTCTCTTTATAAACTAGAAATGCAAGGAAATTACACGATGGGAAATTGTATAATTGGCTTCATCTCTCCTAGTGAGATGGTGTTCGTGAGGCCTTCCAGACCACTTGACGTCCTCTCATGGAATTGATGTGTGTGCATAGTCACAATCGCCAACTTGGACTTCTTAAGACTTGACTATGATCTAAACTTGACTTGACTTGACTATGAGCTAGCCTTGTTGAGCTTCGTGAGTAATCAAGGAGGATTGCTTCAAAATCAATTTTGAAGTACTGAGAGCTACATTTTCCACCATCACAAGAACTATGCTTGTGCGAAATGTACTTACATAAGCTTTTCTATGCACCAATGTAAGCACAGATAAATCTTTGCCATGGAAACCTACTTAGAGAATCGTTTCTATGCATCAGTCTTAGTATAGATAAATATTTGCTATGAACACCATGCTAGCATGTGCTTCTTTGAATGAGAGTGTTTCCAAGTATGTTTCAACTTGGATTGGTTTGTGTTTAAATGAGGAGAGGCGTGGAGTAAGGGGGATGATCTATTTATACTCGAAGGGGTGAGGATAATTAGGGACTAACTAGTTTGCATAATAATTATAATGGCACAAAATTAATGTTGCATTGGTTATCTTGATCAACCTAGGATCAGATGGTGTAGTCTCATTGCATGATTCTATTTAAACCAATTTAGTTCAACACAGTTGAACATAGTTTTATTAAAATAACCACCTAGGGCTTCAAAACTTGCAAGTTCATTGAAGAGGCTGGTTTATGTTTAAAATGGACTGTTTAACTACCAGTTTAGGATAGTTTTCAATGTAAAATCTATGTTTAACCAAAAGGATGCATGGAAGTGCATTTTCGTGCATCCCTTAGATTTACCTAAAATTTAGATATTATTTTATGCGCTTTTAGGCTCTTCAGATGTGACCACAATATCACAATACCATATATTGTCATGTGCCCTTTTTAGAAATAAACAAATCAGAAGATTTGTAGCCTATTCCTTATTTTCTGTCCGCGAAGGGATAAAGTTAGGAAAATAGTTTAATAATAATATTTAAGTCATCCTAAAGCTACTTTATTTTATAACATGGAAAAATGACGCTTATGTATTATTATTGTAAATGGGGCTAAAAACGTAGTATTCATTAAGTGAGCCAAAAAGTAATATTTATTTAAAAGTGTTTGTTGGCAATTTGAGCAAGGAGACAGTTGACAGTTTGAATATCATGATCCAGAAAGTAGTTTAAGGACTGAAGAATTGTCATTCCCATCAAAGGCAGCTTGGAATTGTCATTGATGTCAAAGGTTGATGTCATTGAGATTGAATCTGATCATGCATTAATGCTAAAGGTTGAATTGAACAGACTTGTTGACTAAATCGGGTTTGTGAAGTGTTCTTACTTATAAAATAAGTAGTCTTGAAACTCCGAACTGGTCTAATAAAGTTGGTCGGGTTTATGGAACGACTTTACTTTTTTCATGTTTATAAGTAAAGCAAAGTCGAAAACTTGAAGTGGTCTGCAGGAGTTATTCAGGGTTTATGAAGTGACTTTACTTGGTCGGGATTCTGGAACGACTTTACTTCTTTATGTTTTATAAGTCAAGCAATGTTAAGATCTCGAGTTGGTCTAAGTGGAGGTTATCGGGTTTTTATGATAGCTTTACTTCTATGTTTATAAGCTAAGCAATGTGGGAAACCCGAAAGGGTCCAATGAAGAGGTGATCGGGGATTTGCAAGCACGTTACTTCTTAAGTTGATAAGTCAAGTAATGTCAAAAACCCGAAAGGGTCTAGAAGAGGCAATTGGGATTTCTGAGGGGCTTTACTTCTCTTAAGTACATAAGTCAAGAAGGATGGAAAACCCAAAATAGTCTTGAAGAATTCCTTCGGATGAATTCTTTCGGAAAAAGTGGCAAGGACAATTCTTTTAGAAAAATTGTCAAGTCCTTTTCGAAAGATTGTCCTTTAACAAAAATCCGAAGGGTACGTTTAGAAACTCCGAAGGGTATCTTTTGAATGTTCTGAAGGGCAAGTGGACCTTTTCAAAAAGTTCGAAGGGTATCTTTTGAATGTTTCGAAGGGCAAGTGGACCTTTTCAAAATTTTTGAAGGGTATCTTTTGAACGTTCCGAAGGGCAAGTGGACCTTTTCAAAAAGTCTGAAGGGTATCTTTTGAACGTTGCAAAGGGTATGTGGACACTTGCAGAAAAGTCGAAGGGTAGATTGCAAAGAATCCGAAGGGTATGAGAACCGTTGGAAGATTTCCGAAGGACACTTCCGAATAGAAGCCAATGATGAATTCTTTCGGAGAAACTGGACGACACTTCAGGATGAAATGGACCCAGACAAAAAGTCCACGGAAATTGTGTCGAAGACATTGTTGACAATTTTGCCCCCACAGGGCAAATTGTCACCCCTACTATTCGAAACTTTGCTATGGTGCCAAGTTTGTCTTGTGAATCAGTTTTGGGGTTCTTAAATGTGCATTTACAGCCACCCAAGTGGCCATCTACAGGTAGGTATAAGCCAAAGTGGCCATCTACAATGAGGTGAAGTTTAGTCATTCAGAGGTTTCCAAGGAGCTTTCTTGATTACAGCCAAATGTGCAAATACAACCATGCAAATGATGACGAAAATGGCTCCTACGGTCATGTAAATTCTAATGGACTCCTACAGCCATCATATAGAGCATATAGTTCGTTCAAAAGGACACATGCAATAGTTTTAAGAGGGTTTTTCTCCTTTTAAAAACTTCATCTACAACAGTTTGAAAGGGTTTTCCTCTTCTAAGCATCACATACAGTCAAAAGCTAAGACATACAAGCTGTAAGTTCATTTATTTTGTCTTCCCAAGGATTTTTCGGGCTATAAGAGGTGGACTATTTCTTCAGACATTTTGTCCGAGAGAAAGAGCTCTCAAAGGATTGTGTAAAAGTCCGAAAAAATGACTAAGTGGCAGTTGTTCAAAATTTATTTTCTTTGGACTTTTGTTCGAAGGAAAAGGAAAAGCACAGTTGAAAAGACCCGAAGGGCACCTGCCCTTTGGGAAGGTCCAATTCAAAAGTCCCAAAGGGTATGTACCCTTCGGGTTGGTTCACTTTATGTTTCTAAAGACGCAGACAATTCATCTGAAGGACAATTTTAAAAAGCCCGGGTGCCCTTCAAAAACCCTGGGTGCCTTTCAAAAAGCCCGAAGGGCAACTGCCCTTGCAAAGGGCACTCAGGTGGCGAGAGGACCTTTCATTTTTCCCGAAGGGTCATTTTCAGAAGCCCTGAAGGGTATGTGCCCTTGCGGGGGACACTTCAAGCACGAAAAAGACCTTGGCAAAAGTTTCGAAGGACAAAATCAATTTTTCCGAAGGACACCTGCCCTTGCGGAGGGCATTTGGTCGGTGGTAGGATCCTTTCAAAAGTTTCGAAAGACACTTTTGAGGACGAATAGCCCTTGCGGAGGGCACTATGCAGCAAAGTGGACTTTTTCCATTCTAACGAAGGGCACCTCTGGGAGAACCTTACCCTTGCGGAAGGTACCCAGGCGACTAAAAGGACCAAATCAAGAAGCCCAAAGGGCATTTTTGGGAAGCACAAGCCCTTGCGGAGGGCACCTTCATAGTGTCAGGGACATTTCGAAAATTCCCGAAGGGCACATGCCTTTCGAGGAAAGATAGCCAAAGGAGACGAATTCCTTCAAACAAAAAGTCTGAAGGAATTTAGAAAAAGACTGGACGAAGGATATACCAGGGGAAAAACTCGATAGAATAAAACAAAGGCACAAGGAAACAAATTCCTTCGGACTTTTTGTCTGAAGGAATTCCTTCAAACAAAAAGTCCGAAGGAATTTGAGAGGGACAAAAACCCCGATAGAAAAGACAAGGCCACAAGCAAGGAACAAAACCCTAAAGGCTAAAGCGTGAACAAAGCCAAGACAGAGAAGAGTCCATGAACAAAAAGCCGCTCGAAAGCAAAGACAAACACAAAGAATAGAATATGCGGGAAAAGATGACCCGGAGAATCAAAACACAGATGTTAGATGTAGAACCCTGACGGAAATACAAGATGAACATGCGCATGAACAATGGCATAAGGGAAGATTCATGGAAAAGACAAATACAGACGGTGAACATGCCTAAATAGTCTGAGAATACAAGAGCATGCAACAACGATGAACATGGATAGACACGTCCAAATTTGACCGTTCTAACACGTCACCTTCAGTTCTTAAACAGAGGCTCGCTTTGCATGAGGACTCGAGTAGCGGAACAATGGAAAGCTTAAACAAAAGAAATTCCATGCACGCACTCTTGTTTGTCTCAAAGCTTGAAATGTTCCAGTGGTTCAAGCATAATTCTTAATTTAGCATTTGCATTGATTTCATGCAAAGGGGAGACTTTCAAACGTTCCAGTAGTTCGAGTGGATTTGACTACTCTTGTTTTGGAGTTGACTGGTTTTCAAGTCAAGACATCTATTCATAGATTTCATGCATTCAAAGCTTGTCTTCTTTTTTCAATGCAAAGAATTTTTATGCAAGACAAAATAGACTTTTGTAAATGCCGAGTTGGTTTGAGTTTACTCCCTCTCTATTTTTCGATGCCAATCTCTTGACTTTTTGTAATTTTTTATATTAATAGCTTATCAGCGTTGTAAAATCCATTCCTCTTTTGGCAAGCAATCTTCTACCAAAATTCATTCTGTAACTTCTTTTCAGAATCAATAAGAAGAGGACTGTGTTTTTTCAATTTTCAACAGCCAGTATAATGTACTATTGTTATAGATTTGCCTAAGTGATAGATTTTCTTTCTTCTTTGTCAAATCTGGATTCATACCTAGTTACTAGCTGGTCATTTATGTAGGTCACGTTCTATGTTTGAATGTCTTCTGCTGAGTTTACAGTTGATATTAGTGGCTATTTAATGCTTTTCATCAGTTCTATTTCTACTTTTTCCTCAAGCTTAGATCATTAGATAAACCTTGTCATGAAATAATTGTGTATTGACCAATTGGAGTTGAAGTTTTGCCTCTTCTTTGTCTAAATCAGTGTTCTCAGAACCCCGATTTGAGTGGATCAAGCAAATTAGGTGTATCACCGTTTTTAGTTAGGATTTTCTTTCAAGTTCTTTCTCCTTTTTTCCCCAAGTAGTTTGTAGTGTAGAAGTTGAGATCCTCATTGATACATCTTACAGAAATCAACTTTCTCTGGAGGTTCTTTTCACCATTGAGGCACCCACCCTTGTGAGAAGATCCCATTGTTTCAACTAGAGTGAAGATTAGCCATTTCAGCACGTCTTCGATTCAGGGTGCAACTCCAAGTTGACAACAGTTTTTGGCACGCTCAGTGGGATCACAAAAAATTCTTTGCATATTTGAAGAGTTTTCGTAGCGGCAGAGGATATTCATCTACATTTAGTTGCAAAGTTCATAGCATCATTCAGGGAATTTGTTTATGCCAAAAGTTACCACAAGATCAACAAGTAAAGGTATTTCTTTTGAATTTGTAACTTATAAAAGAGTAAGGTCTAAGAGGGCAAATCCATATCCTCAAAGAGAATATTTACTTCCCCCTCATCCTATCGTTCTAAACACTGCAATCCCCACTATCCAAATGGCTATTAAAAATTAAGTGTTTGCTCCATTTAATAGGGGAAGTTCACTGAATCTAACACAGTTAGATGACATTCCTGTATCTACCCTCAAAAGTATTTCATTCTTCTCAGGAGAAAATCAAACAACCTCTATTGAGCATATCCAAGATGTGGCTAATCTTTGTTTAGTTCATAATGTTGTTGATGATAATGTTGATATTAGATTGCTTGCTGCTTCTTTCAAAAGAAAAGCATTACAATGGTATAAAACCCTCCCACTTAGATCCATTTCCCCTGGGATGAATTGGGTGCAGCCTTAGTCAAGCAATTTGAAGACAAATCTGATCACTTATCTTTAGTTGAGCAATTAACTGTCATACAGAGAGCTCCTCATGAGTTCATGTCCGATTTTAATCTCAAATTCCATAAGACATGGATCAGGGTACTGGTTCTGATTAGGCTATCCCTTGAATATGCATTTTTGTATTTTTTGGAAGCTCTTAATTCTGACATTAATGTGATGATACAGTCAATGGGTAGTACTAATTTCCCAGATGCTTATGAAGTTGCAATAAGGGCAGAAAATAGTTTGATACAAGCAGGTAAGCTTTCTCCAAAACCTCCAATGCTCATATTTTTAGAAATAAGTTCTATACCAGCCCCTCAAGTTCCTATTGCAGCCCCTACTAGTCAAGCTAGTGACATAGAAGAGTTGAAAAGTTTGCTACAATCTTTTGGAAATGAAATAGTACAGCGCAAAAAGCAGCAATTTCAATCAAATAGGCCCTATCAACAGCAAAATCAAAACAACTATTAGTCCTCCAAAGATCAAAGGTCTCTTTATCAGGATTTTAGAGAAAATAGACCACCCTATCAAGCACAAGGAGCCATAACTCCAGTTAAATCATACGCTGCTCTTGATCCGAATGCTCCTTCCACTTCAAAAGCCATTGTTCCAACCCCACCTCAAAATAATTTGGTGCAGGGTTCAAGTTGGCAGCCCTCAAACCTCAGTGATGCTCAAAACCAAGCCTTGGTATCACAGAACATCACCATGCTACAAATGACACAAGAAAAGTTCTCTTTTCAAGGAGGTCAATATCAAGATACAAGTTTGACATCACAAGGAGAGACTCATCAAGTTCAAGCGCAACCTGATGCTATTAATGTAAATTGGTAGGTTGATGATCATGTTGCTTTTACTCAGGATGTTAAAACTAATGATTCAAGTGGTCAAGTTGTAGCTATAACCTATCAGAGAACTAAAAGAAAAGCTGTTGATGAAGCCCAAACGGTAGCAAATACTTCAAGTACTCTTAGTATTGTTGCTAAAAGTACAAAAGAGTAGCTTGTTGCCCTCACAACCCAGAAAAATTCAGTTATATAGAGGTTAGTAAAGTGCCAGCAGATACCTCTCATTCGTGAGCAGCAAGTACCTCAAAAAGTGCAATCAAAGGTTAGTGCTTCTCAGTTCAGTATTGTAGATCAAATGAAGAAGTCTAACCTCAGCATTAGCATGTGTGATTCTCTTTCAATTTTAGGGCAAAATGATAAATTCATTCAAGAACTTTCAGCGCTTGAATTGTCTCCAAAACTGATTGAAAAAGGTGTTGTCTTGACAAATTTGGATCAGCCAATTAAGTAACAGGCACAACAAGGAGATAAGATGTCAAAGGTGGACAAAACTGAGATAAAATCAAAGAAAACTCTTTTTTATCTTTTTTTGATAGTGGGTGATACTTTGGTTCATAATTGTATGGTGAATACTGGAGCTAGCAGTACAGTAATGCCCAAACAGATTGCAGACAAGCTCGGCCTTGTTTATGAGCCAAATACTAAAGGGGTATTGCAGTTAGATGGTTCACTAGCAAAGACGGTAGGCGGTATCAAAGATTTGAAATCGACATTATATGCTTGTCCTAAAATTACTATTCAGCAGGATGTTGTAGTGGTGGACTTGCCTCCTTATTTCGCTGTGCCTTTCAAGGGACTTCACCTCAAAGATTGAGGGATATTTATCAGCTGATTGGACCTATTTGCTGCTCAGAACTAGGTATGGTACAAAAGTAGCAATTCATTCAGAGCCTATTGCAAGTTTTCATATGGAGCCTTATACGTCAAGTGTTGTCAATGCAAATTATATCATCTCAGATGAAATATTACAAACGAGTGATGTAGAAAAGGACTCACCTTTGGATGGAGTCTCAGACTTGTTTCTTGATGAGTGGGCTTCTACCTTGCATGAGCATGATCCCTACACGCTGATTGAAGAGGAAGGTCTTGGTGTGTATTGTCTTCATGAGAACGATGCACCAATTCTAGCCATGGTCGAAGAAGACGAATCAAATGAAGGCTTGTGGCAATTGTACTTTGATGAATCAAGAAATAAGCATGGAACTGGAGCTGGAATGATGTTAATTTCTTCTACAAAACAAAGGTATTTCTCCTCTATTAAATTTCAATTTGGCTGTTCAAACAATGTTGCTGAATATGAAGCACTAGTTCACGGTTTGTAGTGGGCTAGGAAGATGAAAGTCAATTGTTTGCAAGTGTTTGGAGATAGTGAACTTGTAGTCAACCAAGTAAAAGGTTTGAATGTATGCAATAATCCGTTGCTTAAATCTTACAGACAGAGTTTGGAATTTACTTGAAGATTTTCAAGCTTTTAATATTCAAGCAATACCAAGAGATAGGAATAAACATGCTGATAGGTTGGCTGTTGTTAGGGCACAATTTAACATTCCAATTGATGTAAAAAGTGACAATTTTTAGTCATATAAAGGTAGTTGTAAGGGTTTTTGTTCCAGATAACCATGAGAATTGGCAGGAGTTTGAAAATGACAATCAAATTGTGAGATTTTTGTAGGAAGACGCTGAGATTTTTTCAATAAATCAGTCGAAACACTTACAATAGTATGGTGATCAGATTCTACAACTGAAAATGAATAGGCTACCCAAGGGATTGGTCACTCTTGAAAATATTTTCAGTGAAGATGATGAGCTAAGGAAAGAGAAATCATCCTTGTTAACAAAGGAAGAGCACTATGCCAATGTAGAGATTGCAGCTGGTAAAATTTTGAAATTGGGCAAGGTATGCACTCTTCGACAAAAGAAAGCTTTCATTAATTTATGCATAAGTTTTGCTGATATATTTGCATGACAATATAGTGATTTCAAAGGTTTTGATCCAAGTTTGGCTCAACACACTATTGAGTTAGAGGAAGAAACTAAACCAGTGAAACAAAAACAAAGGCCAATCAATCCAAAGCTTGAGCCTTTGATGAGAGCTGAGCTTCACAAACTCATAGAATCATCTATTATATTTCCAATCAAGCACTCAACTTGGGTGGCGAACTTTGTTCCAGTACGGAAAAAGAATGATGAGATTCGTTTGTGTGTTGATTTCTGTGATTTAAACAAGGCTTCGCTTAAAGACCACTATCCATTGCCATCAATAGAACAAATTTTACAGTTTGTTGCAGGTTCAGAGAGGTTTTCCTTGTTGGATGGATATAGTGGTTACAATTAGATTTTGGTCAAAGAAGAGAATCAATTCAAGACAACCTTCACAACTAAGTGGGAGACATTTGCATACAGAAAGATGCCATTCGGTTTGTCTAGTGCTGGAGCAACCTTTCAGAGAGCCATGGATATGGTTTTCCAAGGCCTTCTTGACAGGTTTGTGCTTGCTTATTTGGATGATATAACAGTATTTTTAAAAGATGCAAAAGATCACATGGTTCATCTCAAGCAAGTTTTTGAAAGGTGTAGGCAATTTGGGATATCTCTAAATCCCAAAAAGTGTGTATTTTTAGTTCATGAAGGTAAGCTTCTTGGATATGTTGTTTCAAAGCATGGTTTAAACATAGATTCTGAAAGGATTCAATCCATTCTTGCACTCTCTTTGCCTAAGCACAAAAAGGCTTTGCAAAGTTTCTTTGAAAAAATCAACTTTATAAGGAGATACATTTTAGATTTCGCTACTGTAGCTAAACCACTTACAACCATGCTAAATAGAAATCAGAACTTCAACTGGTCCAAGGAGGGAGTAAAAAGGTTTGAAGATGTTAAGAAAGCCATAGCAAGTGCTCCTACGCTTTTAAATCCATATTTTACGAAAGATTTTATTCTGTATACATATGTTAATTTGGACACCATTTCAGGGATTCTTATGCAGCAGAATCATGAAGATTTGGAGCAGTGAATAGCTTTCTACAGCGAAGGCTTAGAGGAGTATGAAAGAAGGTATTCTTTTGTTGAAAAGCATGTCCTTTCAGTTATAAGATCTCTGAAGAAATTTAGGCACTTGTCTAATAATAAAATACATCTAATGGTTGCTCATCCAAGCATCAAAGAATTTCTTTTGAACAAAGACAAATGAGAAGAGCGCTGGTTGGATAACCAAGGTAATGGAATATGACATGGAAATTAAGGTTACAAAGCTTGTTAGAGGCAAAGGACTTTGTGAGCATCTAGCTCAGGACTTGCAAGAAACTAATGAAGCTATTTTAGTTTCAAATGATGAAGAGATTGCTGCTGTTCACACCTCACCTTCTAGCTGGTTTCGTGATTTGGTAAGCTATCTGCAAGATGGTTTTTACCCTTCTCACCTAAGTGCTTCAAAAAGAAAGTATTTCAGATTGCAATCATTTCCATTCTTGCTTGTTGATGGTGTTTTGTTCAAAAAGAATATTAATGGAATGTTACTAAGGTGTGTGGAACCAAGCCAAACTCAAAGATTACTTAAAGAATTCCATGATGGACATGGTGGAGGACACTTTTTGACAAGAACTACAGCGTTTAAAATCATGAGAGGTGGGTACTATTGGCCTACTATATTTGACGATTGCCATACATGGGTTAGGAAGTGCAAACAATGTGCTATGTTTGTAGGAAAAGTTAAACTTGCAGCCCTGCCCCTTCAGCCAATTGCAGTGAATCAACGTTTTGTCCAGTGGGGATTGGACTTTATTGGTCTCATTAATCCTCTTTCGAGTTTAGGGCATAAGTGGATTCTAACAGCTACAGATTACTTCACACGTTGTATGGAAGCAATTGCATTGAAAGAAGCAAATGAAACTAACGTTTTTGATTTCTATGAAGGTTTGCTTACTAGGTTTGGATTTCCTTCAGCCAATATTTCTGACAATGCAATGGCTTTTGTGGGATATAGGATCAGCCAATGGGCTGTCCAACACGGAGTTTATTTCAGCACTTCATCGAACTATTATCTACAAGGAAATGGCTTTGCTGAATCTACAAAGAAGAACCTCTTAAGGATCATACGAAGGACTATTGAGGAAAATTAGAGGTCATGGCATCTCAAATTGAAGTCAGCTCTATGGGCTGATAGGATCATCTACATGAGGTCAATAGCCAACTCTCCATATAAGCTAGTATATGGTAAGGAAGCAAGATTACTTATTTCTCTTGAGTTTTTAGCTTTAGAACTAATGCATCAACTTGAGTTGTTAGAGAATGAGCCTCTGGAAATCAGGTATGCAGAGCTTATGGAGTTGGAAGAGACAAGAAATCAATCCATGCTAGCCATGGAAAGTCATCAGGCACAAGTGAAAAAATGTTTGACAAAGGAGCTTCCTCACGAAGCTTCAATGAAGGAGATTTGGTCCTCAAGCGGGATGAGGATCAAGCCAAACCAAGAAGGCACACGAAATTTGATTCCCTTTGGAGTGGCCCATACACGATCTCCAGATGCAAATCCCCCAATGCCTTCCAACTTGCCAAGATGGACGGCCAAGAGCTTCCAATCTCAGTCAATGGGATACATCTGAAACATTGCTATTGAAGAGCAAAGCTCTATGTATATAGTTTGTTTTTTACTTTCTTCCAAGTGCTGTTCAAGCACAATAGTTTGCTTCAGTTTTGTTCAATAAGTGCTTGTTTGCACATTTGCTTCTTAGTTTTTTTGCTTTCGTGTTTTTCCCTTCCTATTTTGAGGGAGAAAGGTTACTTCAACCAAGGTCAGGAGGAGATTTTCAATCAGAAATCAGGTTTACCATTTGGGAGTTCGAATAGCATTTATATGGTCTGAGTTCTCTAGCATAGCAGGGATGCTTCCCAGTTGAGTCGCCAAAAATATTGACAATTTTGCCCTCACTGGGCAAATTGTCACCTCTACGATTCAAAACTTTGCTATGGTGCCAAATTTGTCTTGTGAATCAGTTTTGGGGTTCTTAAATGTGCATTTATAGCCACCCAAGTGGCCATCTACAACTAGGTATAAGCCAAAGTAGCCATCTACATTCAGGTGAAGTTTAGTCATTCAGAGGTTTCCAAGGAGCTTTCTTGATTACAGACAAATGTGCAAATACAACCATGCAAATGATGACGAAAAGGTTCTATCTATCTTCCCAAGGATTTTTTCGGGCTATAAGAGGTGGACTATTTCTTCGGACATTTTGTCTGAGAGAAAGAGCTCTCAAAGGATTGTGTAAAAGTCCAAAAAAATGACTAAGTGGTAGTCGTTCAAAGTTTATTTTCTTTGGACTTTTGTCCGAAGGAAAAGAAAAAACATAGTTGATAAGACCCGAAGGGCACTTGCCCTTTGGGAAGGTCCAATTCAAAAGTCCCAAAGGGTATGTACCCTTCGGGTTGGTTCACTTTATGTTTCTAAAGACAGACAATTAATCCGAAGAACAATTTCAAAAAGCCCGGGTGCCCTTCAAAAAGCCCAGGGGCCGTTCAAAAAACCCAAAGGGCAACTGCCCTTGCGAAGGGCACTCAGGGGGCGAAAGGACCTTTCATTTTTCTTGAAGGCTCAGTTACAGAAACCCAAAGGGTATGTGCCCTTGCGGGGGACACTTCAAGCACGAAGAAGACCTTGGCAAAAGTTTCAAAGGACAAAATCCAATGTTTCGAAGGACACCTGCCCTTGTGAAGGGCACTTGGTCGGTGGTAGGACCCTTTCAAAAGTTCCGAAAGGCACTTTTGAGGACAAATAACCCTTGCAGAGGGCACTATGCAACGAAGTGGACCTTTTCCATTCTTCCGAAGGGCACTTCTGGAAGAACTTTACCCTTGCGAAAGGCACCTAGGCGACTAAAAGGACCAAATCAAGAAGCCCGAAGGGCATTTTTGGAAAGCAAAAGCCCTTGTGGAGGACACCTTCATAGTGTCAGGGACATTTTGAAAATTCTCGAAGGGTACATGCCCTTCGGGGAAAGATAGCCAAAGGAGATGAATTCCTTTGGACTTTTCAGAAAAAGCCCCGACAGAGGATATACTCGGGGAAAAGCCCGATAGAAATAAAACAAAGGCACAAGGAAACAAATTCCTTCAGACAAAAAGTCTGAAGGAATTCGGGAGGGACACAAAGCCCGATAGAAAAGACAAGGCCACGAGCAAGGAACAAAAGCCCGAAGGCTAAAGCGTGAACAAAGCCAAGACAAAGAAGAGTCCATGAACAGAAACGCTGCTCGAAAGCAAAGACAAATGCATAGAACATAATGCACAAGAAAAGATGACTCGGAGAATCAAAACATAGATGTTAGACGTAGAAACCCGATGGAAATACAAGATGAACATGCGCATGAACAATGGCATAAGGGAAGATTCGTGGAAAAGATAAATACAAACGGTGAACATGCCTAAATAGTCTTAGAATACAAGAGCATGCAACAACCATGAACATGAATAAACACGTCCAGTTTTGATCGTTCTAACATGTCACCTTCAGTTCTTAAACAGAGGCTTGCTTTGCATGAGGACTCGAGTAGTGGAACAGTGGAAAGCTTAAACAAAAGAAATTCCATGCATGCACTCTCGTTTGTCTCAATGCTTGAAACGTTTCGGTGGTTCAAGCCTAATTCTTAATTTGGTATTTGCATTGATTTCATGCAAAGGGGAGACTTTCAAACGTTCCAGCAGTTCGAGTGGATTTGACTACTCTTGTTTTGGAGTTGATTGGTTTTCAAGTGAAGACATCTATTCGTAGATTTCATGCATCTAAAGCTTGTCTTCTTTTTTTTTCAATGCAAGGAATTTTCATGCAAAACAAAATAGATTTTTGTAAATGATGAGTTGGTTTGAGTTTAATCCCTCTATTTTCCAATGCCAAACTCTTGGATTTTTGTAATTTTTTATATTAATGGCTTTTTAGCCTTGTAAAATCCATCCCTCTTTTGGCAAGCAATCATCTGCCAAAGTTCGTGCTGTAATATTTTTTCAGAATCAATAAGAAGAGGACTGTGTTTTTTCAATTTTCAGCAGCCAGTATAGTGTACTATTGTTATAGATTTGCCTAAGTGATAGATTTTCTTTCTTCTTTTTGAAATCTGAATTCGTATCTAGTTACTAGTTGGTCATTTATGCAGGTCATGTGCTGTGTTTGAATGTCTTCTGCTGAGTTTATAGTGGATATTAGTGGCTATCTAGTGCCTTTCGTCAGGGCTATTTCTACTTTTCCCTCAAGCTTAGATCATTAGACATAACCTTTTCGTGAAATACTTGTGTATTGACCGATTGGAGTTGAAGTTTTGCCTCTTCCTTGTTTGAATTAGTGTTCTCAAAACCCTGATTTGAGTGGATCAAACAAATTAGGTGTATCACCATTTTTAGCTAGGATTTTTCCCCAGGCAGTTTGTAGCGTAGAAGTTGAGATCCTCATTGATACATCTTACAGAACCCTGCCTTCTCTGGAGGTTCTTTTCACCATTGAGGCACCCACCCTCATGAGAAGATCCCATTGTTTCAACTAGAGTGAGGATTAGTCATTTCAGCACGTCTTCGATTCAGGATGCAACTCTAGGTTGACAACAGACATGAAGCCCTGCAACAATTTGTATAAAGGAACCTTTCGAAAGAATTAAAGCAAGGTTAAAAGACGAGCAAGTCTTCAAGGATCGGTTTTGCAAGGAGCGTTACAAGAATGCCGAAGAAAATAAGATCACGCCAACATGTCGAAGTTTAATGCACAATAGAAAGGGTAAAGATCAAGCATATCGAGGACAATTGAAAGGAGCAGAAGTGAACCCATGATATAGAAAGCAACGAGATGCGAAAAGGGAAGAAAAAAAGCTTGATGTTTAATGGCAAAGCAAGAATTAAAATTCATGCTGCTTTAAAAGATCAATGGTTCACGTTTGATCGGTGCATTAGATCCAATGGTTCGAAGCAAAGCCAGACTACCCTCTGAGTGCACGCGCATTTGACAAGTGTCAAGAGGTCATAATGAAAGATCCAACAAAGAAAAGAACGTGAACTTGGTACGATGAAAGAAATAAAAAGCCCGCATTTAACGTCTTCTAACTGTCTATAAAGGAACAATTGGAATAGGTGATGAACTTGATATCTCTTCATGAAACTCGAGATTAATCAATCTAATTGATTGAGGAAGCAGCGTAGTTAAGAATAGTAGAAGTGCACATGCCAAAGATAGTAAAGACATTTGAATGTTGCCGTTTGAAGCATGGATCAAAACAAAGTAAAAGTCACATTGAATGCATATCATAAGTTTGAACCGGTTAAGAGTAGTTGAAGTGTGAACACTTTACAGATAGAAACCCTAAAATGCATTTGTCTATATATGTTACGAATAGAACATTGAAAATAGTCTTTTGCTGCCACGACGATAATAATTAGTGTTAACTCAAAAATTGTCGAGTGAGGACATATGCAGACAACGTAAAAAGGCAAAGCGAATAAGGTGTCAATATAGAAGATATCCAGACAGAGATAGAGGCATATAAGACGAGAAGGCGCATAGCATGAAGGTGCAGTTACAGATAAGACTTGTAACAGAGAACTGAACAAGATTCATTTTGAATCTCTTTTCTATTCTGAAGTTATAGCTTCATATCTCTGATAGGTTGGTGTCATCAAAAAAACTAAGCTGGTGCTCAGTTAGGAAGTTGGTGCTTCCTTAAAGTGGGTGTTCTTGAATGTAATCAATGAGGTTTGTTTGTGAAACATCTTTTCTGTGAGGCTGGATTAGAATAGTGGTTTGTAGCAGTTTTTCTCACCGTCGTTTTTTCCTTTGGGTTTCCACTTAAAAATCAGGGGTTGAGCATTCTTATGTTGTGTATGATCTCTATTTTTGTTCTTTACTTTGCATATACATTATGTATCTTGTTTAAAAGTTTTTAAGAACCAGGGTTTAGCTCATCTACTGATTCAACCCCCCTCTCAGTAGATAGTGTGTTCAACAATTGGTATCAGAGCACAGGTTTCTTAGGAGAAGTTTAATCTGCTCAGGTAGATCGTGGTTAGTGAATACAATGGCCTGCCAAGAAGGATCTTCATCAAACAAGGCTCCTCTGTTCGATGGGTCTCACTATGCTTTTTGCAGCATAAGAATGGAAGCATACTTGTCTTCCCTAGGGTTTGATGTATAGATGTCAGTGGTAAATGGTTAGACAACTCTTGCTATAGCTCCTATTGATCAAGTGGCCAAAAAGGCTTATGAGAACAACACCAAAACAGAGAATGCTATTCTTTGTGGGTTGTCAAACTCCGAGTTTGTCAAAGTTATGCACTGTTAGAGTGTAAAAGACATTTGGAATAAGTTAAAAGTTATCTATGAAAGAGACGTCAAAGTGAAACAGGTTAAGCTGCAAACGCACAAAGGACAGTTTGAAAGTCTAAAGATGAATGAAGAAGAGAAGATAGTTGACTACCTCCTCAAGGTAGATGAAATAGTCAATGCCATAAGAGGACTTGGAGAAACAATAGAAGAATAGACTATTGTCAAGAAGGTTTTGAGATCCCTTCCATCAAGATACGACTCTAAAATTTCGGCTATTGAAGAATCGAGAGATTTGGACAAGCTTACCGTGGATGAACTACATGGAACGTTTACAGCCTACGAAATGAGGATGGGAGAGACAGACACGATCAAGAGAGAAGCAACCTTCAAAGTAGTAAAGTTTGCAAAAGAAGAAGCCTCTGTGGTCGATTCTGAGATTGATGGTGAAGAAGCCAATTTTGTCAGAAAACTGAAGAGAGGATCAGGCAAGTATAAATAAAAACTTCTGTCAAGTGTTTTCGTTGTGGCAAGGTAGGACACTTCATTGCAAAATGCCCATACAATAGGAAGGACAACTCCGAGCAAGTAGAAAGTATCAAAAAGGTGAAACCGCATTATGCTAAGAGAAAAAACTTCTTCAAGAATAAAAAAGGGTTATATATAAAAGAAGATAGTGACTCAATGGGAGAGAGTAATAGTGACAGCTCTGACGATGAGCATGACTGTGCCTTTCTAGCTGAGGGAGATGAATTCCTATTTATGGCAGAAGAATTCATCTCTTTGAATCAAGAACAAAATGAAGATGAAGATTGGGATGAAGGAGAAGAAGGTGAGATTGATCTTGAAAGTGAACTTGTGCGTGCTCTTAAAGAAATTGAAAATTTGAGAAAAGAAAACTCAATACAGAGGAAGCATGAGAAGGAGCTTAAAAAGGGTAATCAAATGATTGTGACGCTAAAAACTCAAGTTGAGGAAGCCAACAGGATAGAAGTCAAGATGGATCTCCAGTCAAAATCCAACGTTTGCATGAGACTTGAAGCAGAAGTAGTATCCTTGAGGAAAGAACTTGAGAAGGCACGAGACCAACTAAACAAAAGCGTAAAGCTGACGAAAGGATTATAAGTTCTTAGTGAACTGATCAGTGTGCAAAAGCCTTCAAATGAAAAGTCAGGGCTTGGATACGATAAAGAAAAAGGATCCTCAGTTGGTACATCAACGAACTTGTATGATAACTTCAAGAAAGGAGGAGAAGCAAAAGCTATGAACAAGAGATCAACAAAGAAGCAACAAAGGCAAATATCAGAAAGGACATAAAGACTAATCCAAGGAAAGATGTAGAAGGATACATCAAAGTGGCAGACGTGAAAAAGCAGAAACGTAAGAGTTTTCGGTATACTACACCAAAGAACGTTATGACCAAGTACTTTCTTTCTTTTTATGGTTATTGTTTTAGCTGTAATCAATTTGGTCATAGGGCTATTGATTGTAGAGTTTTTTTACTAAAAGATTTAATTTTGCAAATAGAAATTCATTTGCTCCTTTGATAGATTCAAATTTAATATGTTACAAATGCAATAATTCTGGACATATAGCTAAGTATTGTAGAGCTAACGTTGCAATGACAAGAAATTATAGTTTAGGCAAAGGCAGGTCTCTAAATGAGAACAGAGTTTCACAGGTCACTCTTAAAGAAAGGAAAAACGCAGATGAGAGACCCAAAAAGATGTGGAAGGTGAAAGATCAATCCCTGATTGCTCAAATGGCACTCCATGCCAAAGAGCAAAACTTGTGGGTCATAGACAACAGTTATTCAAAGCATATGATTGGGGACAAAAGCAAATTCACCAGTTTAAACAAATGCAAGGAAGGGACTATCAGTCTGGGAGATAACATTGCAGTCATAATCAGAGGTAAAGTAACCTTGCACATAGATGGAAAGGTTCCTACACATGATGCCCTGTATGTTAAAGGACTTAAACATAATCTCCTAAGTGCAAGTCAGATGTTTGATAATGGTTATGAAGTCATATTTAATGTTGAAGGTTGTAAACTGAAAAGAGTTGGAAAAACTGTTGCACAAGGAAGAAGAATTGAAAGCAACATATACAACTTGATTGAAGAAAATGATGCAAGTTGCCTCATGGGAAAAATCGATGAGCTGGTTTTGACATAAAAGAATGGGTTACGTCAACTTCGACAATCTAGTCAAAGTAAGTTCTCAAAAGTGTGTTACACATATGCCCAAAATAATCAAACTGACAGACATCACATGCAGAGCGTGCCAATTAGGAAAGCAGACAAGGTCAGGTTTGAAACGAAAGAATATGCGACTTTAAAACCCCTACAAGTAGTTCATACAGATTTATGCGGTCCTACTAGGACAAAAGGATCTAAAGGTGTGTACTACTTTATGTTGTTTGTAGATGAATTCTCAAGGATGACATGGGTAACATTTTTGAAAGATAAATCACAAGCCTTTGAGAGATTTAAGATCTTCAAGGCCATGGTTGAGAACGAAATAGGAAGAAAAATTAAAGTTTAATATTAGACAAGGGTGGAGAATTCACCTCTAACGAGTTTATAGAATATTGTGAGAAGCATGGGATTAAGAGACAATACTCTGCTGCAAGAATTCCACAACAAAATGGAGTTATAGAAAAAAAGAACAGAACTGTGAAGTAGATGGCCAAAACAATGCTGAAAGAGACAAAACTTCTTGATGGATATTGGAAAGAGGCAGTTCTAACAACAATATATATCCTAAACAAATTTTAACTTAAGGTAAAGAGTGATAAAACCCCATATGAATTGTGGTTTGAAAAATTTGCATCCGTAAAGTATTTCAGAGTGTTTGGAAGCAAGTGTTACATCAGAAGGAAAGAGGCCAAACTTGGAATTTTCAAGTCAAGATGTGATGAAAGAATTTTTCTTGGATACTCCACTCATAGCAAAGCCTATGTGTGTTACAAAATATGGCTGCATAAAATAGTTGAAAGCATCAATGTCAAGGTAGAAGAAGGATTCAAACCAGTTGAGCCTAATGAGGAGATCAAAATTGAAGAATCAGGAGCAGAAAATGACGTAGAAGATAGTGAAGAGGAGGAAGAAAATAGTAAAAGGGCATCTGCAAGGTTTGTTCAAAAAGAACATCCCAAGGAGCAGATAATTGGCAACAAAGATGAGGGTGTTTAGACTAGGAGAAGCACTGTAATAAACAAAGAGCAAGTAAACTTTGCTCTACTTTCAGAAATTAAGTCTAAGACCTTCAATGAAGCCAACAAAGATGAAAACTGGCTAACAGCCATGGAAGAAGAACTCAGCGAAATTGAAAAAAATAAAACTTGGGAATTAGTTCATAGACCCTAGAACAAGAATGTAATAGGAATTAAGTGGGTTTATAGAAACAAACTCAATGAAGATGGAGCAGTCATAAGAAACAAAGCTAGACTGGTGTGCAAAGGTTATGCACAAGTAGAAGGCATAGATTTCAAAGAGACATTTGCTCTTGTGGCAAGACTGGAAGCTATAAGAATGTTCTTGGCATTCTCTATTCATAAGAAATTCAAGGTATATCAAATGGATGTGAAGTCAACATCCCTGAATGAAAACTTAGAAGAAGTGTACATTGAACAACCAGAAAGATTTCAAGTAGCAGAGGAAGAAGATTATGTGTGCAAACTAAAGAAAGCTTTGTATGGTCTGAAACAGGCACCTAGAGCATAGTATTCATGATTGGATCAATACCTGCAACGACAAGGTTTCAAAAAAGGGTGCACAGACATAAATCTGTATTTTAAATCAGAAGGTGAGCATATGCTAATTGTTGTTGTCTATGTGGATGATATTATCTTTGGAGGTGGTGATAGTAACATATGCAAAGAATTTGCCACGCAAATGCAAAATGAATTTGAAATGTCAATGCTAAGAGAAGTCTCCTTCCTTGGTTTGCAAATTACATAAACTAATAAAGGGATATTCATATCTCAAGCTAAGTACGTGAAGGAGATGCTCAAGAAATTTGGAATGGAGGACAACAAATCAGTTGGTACTCCCATAATGACTGGTTGCAAGCTAAGCAAGGAAGATGAGTCTCCTGATGTAAACAATACGTTGTATAGATCAATGATAGGCAGCCTGCTATATCTAACAGCATCAAGACCAAACATCATGCAAGCAGTGTGCATAATTGCACGGTTTCAAGAAGCCCCCAAATAATCACATGTTAATGCTGTAAAAAGAATTTTCAGGTACATTAAGAGCACAATTGACTATGGGTTGTGGTACCCACCTAGCGAAGATCGTACTTTGGTTGCATATATTGATGCTGATTGGACAGAAAATGTGGATGATAGAAAAAACACAAATGGTGGTGCATTCTTTCTGGGTAACAGACTTGTGTCTTGGTTGAGCAAGAAGCAAGAATCGATTACACTCTCTATAGCTGAAGCAAATTATGTCTTAGCAGCTGCTTGCTGCACTCAAGTCTTGTGGATGAAGCAAACTCTTAAGGACATAAAGGTAGAATATCAAGCACCTATCTCTATTTTTTGTGATAGTTCAAGTGCCATAAATCTATCCAAGAATCCAGTGATGCATCCCAGAACCAAGCATATCTCCATAAAATATCACTTTTTGAGAGAAAAGGTAGCAAGTCAGGTCACAATGGAATATGTGCCAACCAAAGATCAGATTGTAGATATCTTCACCAAGCCTCTTCCCAAGGAGCAATGTCAGTATCTGAGAGAGAAGTTGGGAGTTGTAGCTCCCACCCCATATCACTAGACTCTTGTGATAGGTTATAAGTCTAGGGGGAGCATTGCAGGCATATTATTAACTCCTGGATTAAGAGTGAAGGCAATCTGCTGTGTACTTTACACATTGTTTGCCATTTGATGTCAAGGAGCAGACCAAGGTATGCTGGATCTAGATTTTTATGCTCATCTATGTAAGAGATATATCTATTGTTGATTGGTCTTTCAGACCAATGCTATACCCAGGATCGGTTGAAGCATATGAAAGTCAGGAGAGTCATAGGAACAATTCAGGTCGGTGTGCATTATCCAAGGGGGATTCTTTCTTTAAAATGCTCTATTCAGACAGGTCCAAAGATCAAAACAGCTCAAAAGCCAGTAAAGCAGCTATTTGTCTTATTGGTTTAACAAACACTATTTGTCATTAATGTCAAAGGGGGAGAAATCAGAATAAGAGCAAACAAGCAGAATGAGAAGGGAATTGTGAGGATGTTTTTGCTCTTGAGGATGTTTTGCCATCAATGACAAAGGGGGAGATTGCTGGCAATTTGAGCAAGGAGACAGTTGACAGTTTGAATATCATGATCTAGAAAGCAGTTTGGGGACTGAAGAATTGTCATCCCGTCTAAGGCAACATGGAATTGTCATTGATGTCATTGATGTCCTTGAGATTGAATCTGATCATGCATTAATGCCAAAGGTTGAGTTGAGCAGACTTGTGGAGTAAATCGGGTTTGTGAAGTGCTCTTACTTATAAAATAAGTAAAGCAGTCTCTAAACTCCGAACTTGTCTAATAAAGTTTTTCGGGTTTATGGAACGAATTTACTTCTTTCATGTTTATAAGTAAAGCAAAGTCATTGATGTCAAAGGTTGATGTCATTGAGATTGAATTTGATCATGCATTAATGCCAAAGGTTGATTTGAGCATACTTGTGGAGTAAAATGGGTTTGTGAAGTGCTCTTATAAAATAAGTAAAGCAGTCTCAAAACTCTGAACTGGTCTAATAAAGTTGGTCGGGTTTATGGAACGACTTTACTTCTTTCATGTTTATAAGTAAAGCAAAGTCGAAAACTTGAAGTGGTCTACAGGAGTTATTCAGGGTTCTGAAGTGACTTTACTTGGTCGAGATTCTGGAACGACTTTACTTCTTTATGTTTTATAAGTCAAGCAATATTAAGATCTCGAGTTGGTCTAAGTGGAGGTTATCGGGTTTTTAGGATAGCTTTACTTCTCCTATGTTTATAAGCTAAGCAATGTGGGAAACCCGAAAGGGTCCAGTGAAGAGGTGATCGGGGATTTGCAAGCACGTTACTTCTCAAATTGATAAGTCAAGTAATATCAAAAACCCGAAAGGGTCTCGAAGAGGCAATTGAGATTTTTGAGGGGCTTTACTTCTCTTAAGTACATAAGTCAAGAAGGATGGAAAACCTGAGATAGTCTTGAAGAATTCCTTTAGAGGAATTCTTTCAGAAAGTGGCAAAGACAATTCTTTCAGAAAAATTGTCAAGTCCTTTTCGGAAAATTGTCCCTTAACAAAAATCCGAAGGGTACGTTCAAAAAGTCCGAAGGGTATCTTTTGAACATTGCAAAGGGTATGTGGACACTTGCAGAAAAGCCGAAGGGTAGATTGCAGAGAATCCGAAGGGTATGAGGACCGTTGGAATATTTCCGAAGGACACTTCCAAATAGAAGCCAATGACGAATTCTTTCGGAGAAATTGGAGGACACTTCAGGATGAAATGGACCCAGACAAAAAGTTCACGGAAATTGTCCCGAAGACACAAAGGCCCGCAACAATTTGTATAAAGGAACCTTCCGAAAGAATTAAAGCAAGGTTAAAAGACGAGCAACTCTTCAAGGATCGGTGTTGCAAGGAGTGTTACAAGATTGCCGAAGAAAATAAGATCACACCAACATGCCGAAGTTTAACGCATAATAGAAGGGTAAAGAGCGAGCATATTGAGGACAATCGAAAGGAGCGGAAGTGAACCCATGATATAGAAAGCAACGAGATGCGAAAAGGGAAGAAAAGAAGCTCGATGGTTAATGACAAAGCATGAATTAAAATTCATGCTGCTTTAAAAGATCAACGGTTCACATTTGATCGGTGCATTAGATCCACTGGTTCGAAGCAAAGCCAAATTACCCTCTGAGTGCATGTGCATTTGAGAAGTGTCAAGAGGTCATAAGGAAAGATCCAACAAAGAAAAGAACGTGAACTTGGCGCGATGAAAGAAATAAAATGCCTGCATTTAATGTCTTCTAATTGTCTGTAAAGGAACAACTGGAACAAGTGATGAACTTGATATCTCTTCACGAAGCTCGAGATTAATCAATCTAATTGATCGAGGAAGCGGCACAGTTAAGAACAGTAGAAGTGCACATGCCAAAGATAGTAAAGACATTTGAACGTTGCCATTTGAAGCATGAATTAAGAGATGAAGTAAAAGTCACATTGAATGCAGATCAGAAGCTTGAACCAGTTAAGAGTAGTTGAAGTGTGAACACTTTACAGATAGAAACCCTAAAATGCATTTGTCTATATATGCTATGAACAGAACATTCGAAAGGGTCTTTTGTTGTTGTGGCGATAATAATTAGAGAGTTAACTCAAAAATTGTCGAGTGAGGACATATGCAGACAGTGTAAAAAGGCAAAGCGAATAAGGTTTGTCAATATAGAAGATATCCAGACATAGAGAGATAGACGCAAATAAGACGAGAAGGCACAACGTGAAGGTGCAATTACAGACAAGACTTGTAATAGAGAACTGAACAAGATTCATTTTGAATCTCTTTTATATTCTAAAGTTGTAGCTTCATATCTCTAATAGGTTGGTGCCATCAGAAAAACTGAGTTGGTGCTTAGTTAGGAAGTTGGTGCTTCCTTAGAGTGGGTGCTCTTGAATGTAACCAGTGAGGTTTGTCTGTGAGACATCTTTTCTGTGAGGCTGGATTAGAACAGTAGTTTCTAACAACTTTTCTCACCGTGGTTTTTCCCTTTGGGTTTCCACGTAAAAATTTGGTGGTGAGCATTCTTATGTGTGTATGATCTCTGTTTTTGTTCTTTACTTTGCATATACATTCTGTATCTTGTTTAAAAGTTATTAAGAACCAAGCTTTAGCTCATCTACTGATTCACCCCCCTCTTAGTAGATAGTGTGTTCAACAATGTTTTAAATGCTTTCAGGGTTAGGACAACTTGAAAAAGAAAATTATAAAAGAAGAGCTGCACTCAAAAGGTTCATTATTCCTTATTATTGAAATCAAAACCCTATTCTAAAGCTTGAGCTTCTATGTTCAACTTATCCATTTGAGGATGAAAACCCTCCAGCGTACAAGATTCGAGGACAAAAATCCTTCTATCCTTCGTGCTCATTCCGTCCAGGGATCATATTTGTGCTGACAGATGAAGATTGATTCGAGTTTTCATTTTGGCAAGGTGCTATAGTACGGTTGCTACAGTATTGTCTCTACAATACAACTGCTACAATATTCAGTTTTCAATCGACCAGGATCAGAGGGATTCTGAAAGAACAATCCAATTGACATTGAGAGAATCCATGGCAAGGTTAGTATAAGCTCTGCAAAATGTTAATCAACATAAGAAAAATCAAGGAGAAGGAAGCTCTTCAGCTAATGAGTGGGCCTTAACGAATCCCCCTTCCAAGACTTTTTGAGCGAAATTCTTGCAAGGAGAACACCTAGAAGAGGTAGAGCCCCAACATCACATAGGTAAATGATTTTGCAACATATCATGTAGAATATAAAAGTCTCAACCTTGTAGTACACCAAGCATTGCCTTTTTGAGAGTTATGTGATCGAAGAATGAAGAATAGTATAGAGAGGGGAAGGAAAATTCAATAGGATCAACCCGTTAAAGATATCCAACAACGTTTGGGTAAGCTTACAATTCCTACATATGATGGATCTAGTAAATGTTATGCCAAGTATTGGTTGTAGATGTTGGACACGTACTTATCATTGAATCCGATGTATAATTAAGAGGCAATCAAATTTGTTACCCTTCACTTGGAAGGAGTGGCACATAAGTGGTGGTATCATGGTATGGTCACCCAAGGACACATTTCCATTGCCACAGTGGAAAAATTCAACTAAAGGTTAACATAAATATTTGACAGAAAAGATCTAGAGATCCACTTCAGAGAGTTAGCTCAACACAAACAATATGGGACAATGGACAACTATATTACTGAATTCCAAATATTATCAGTTATGGTTTCTGATGTGACATAAATGAGACTTATTGTTCTATTTGTAGAACTAACTGAACCACTCAAGGGTTTGGTAAAAGCCTTTGACCCTCTGTCTTTGCAATGAGCTATTATGAGGGCTTTAAACTTGGAATCTTCAACACCCAAGAGCAAGTTATTTTCAAAGACACTACCTATTGGGCAGCAAGAGAAATCATCTTATGGGCAGCAAAAGAAACCAATTCAGCAAGAAGTTTCTCAGCATAAAGAGTTGTCACAGAGATCATGTAAAGATGTAGAGACTAGAAACAAGCTCAAAAGAAAGAAATTGTGCTTCACTTACAAGGATCCATGGGAGCCTAGTCATAGATGTCTTGGGCGAGGTCATGTGCATTACATAGAGGTGATATTAGATGATGAGTCAGAAGTAGAGGAACTTGAACCAAAAATTTAAGTGAAAGAACCAAACCCTGAAAGAAGGGGAGAAGAAGATATTTCAGGAGGCACCCTTGCCTCACTTTTTGATGCTCCTAGATATCACCTATTTGGAGTTCATGGAGTTCTGCATGGACATAAAATCACAGTGTTGATTGATAGTTGGGCAACCCACAACTTTATAGATGAGGGACTAGTAGCTAAAAGAGGTTTGAAAATAAAGGACTTTGATGGGTTCAATGTTATTGTAGCTAATAGTGTTACTATGACTTGCACCAAGAGAATTCCGTAGTTGGATATTACACTTGGTAGACATAGGGTGCATGGTGACTTTTATGTTGTGAGCATAGGAGAGACAAATATGGTATTAGGTGTGCAATGGTTATATTCCCTTGGGGAATTCACTCAGAATTATTAGTCCATGGAGTTGAAATTTAAATCAGAAGGATAAGAGGTAGTGCTTCAAGGTATTGCAAATGGATCCCCTAGAGTTGTCACAACCAAAAGGATGGAATGATGATTCTGTGGAGGACAAGTAGCAGCACAGCAAAATGCTTGATTTTAGAAGGCATTCATACCTTCCCATTGTATGGTAAGCTAGATAAACACCATTTTGATATTCAATTTTTTAAATTTTTTGAGTAAATATAGTGTGGTTTAGTTATTTGTCTCTAGGATCACAACCAAATGAAGGAACCCAACACAACATAAGTTTGGATTTAAGCTCCAAACATGTTAGCCGCCTCAGGGTGCACAAAGGAGAAATTGTAGAAGCCAAATTTCAACAACAACAAGAACTTTGCTGCCAAGTACAAGCCAAGGTTATTGCTATCAATCATCAAAAGGAGAAGTTCATTTCAACGGATGAACTTGCCAAGCTCATGGGATTAGCGGTAAATGCATCAGATCTAGGGATTAGGTACTGGTAGTAACCAATTTGCAGATGAATTTGGAGCTTCATTAAGAAGCATTTTCAATACAAAGGAACTAGTGAAACAAGTCATTGATGATAAACCAAAGAGGTCACGTGATTCTCAAGGAAAATGGAATTCAAATCTAGAAACATGGATCACTGCTATTGTTGCAAGTTTGTAGTAGACATTGTGTTCATAACAAAATAAAGACCTCAAGATTTGGAAAATTGCAAAGACTAAATAATAGAGGTAAATTCCAAGTGCAATAAAATGAAAGGAGTCATACACAACAAACATCAGGGAGTTGTACTGCATGCAATCATATAGAAAAAGTTGGAGTTGAAAATAAATTATATCATTTACAACATGAATTTGGCAATCAATCTAACTTTTTGAATTTTGATTTACAATCTGGTTATAAATTCTCAGAGACAACCATAAATTGTAAACAAAAAGGATCTAATTAGGGTGAAATCTTAGGGGCCATTTGGAATTGCAAATTCCCAAGGATGAATTGGGATCCAGGTATTATAGAGATGGTCATTTGGGGAGAAACAAAGTAGTTGAGCTTGCAATTACTTGAGGGAAAACAATTTTGGAAAAGACGGTTTGTCATGTCCCCTTTTCAGAAATAAACCAATTAGAAGACTTGTAGCTTGTTCCTTATTTCCTATAGGCTAAGGGAAACAATGTAATAATAATATTTTAAAGTCGTTCAAAGTTACTTTGTTTTATAACATTGAAAAATGACACTTATGTATTATTATTATAAAGGGGGCCAAAACCTAATATTCTTTAAGTGGGTCAAAAAATAATATTTATCATAAGTGTTTTAAATGCTTTTAGGGTTTAGGGCAATTGGAAAAAATACATTATAAAAGAATTGGGTTCAAAAGGATTATTATTCATTATTATTGATATCAAAATCCTATTCCAGAGTTTGAACTTTTGTGTTCGACTTATCCATATGAAGATGAAAACCCTTTGGTGTACAAGATCTGAGGACGAAAACCCTCCTATTCTTCATGGCGATTCCATCTAGGGATCATATTTGTACTGATAGATCAAGATTGATTCCAGTTTTTAGTTTGGGAAGGTGCTACAATACCATTGCTACAATACGGCTGCTATAGTATTTTGTTTTCAGTCGATTGAAGATTGTTATCAATTTCCAGGGTTATGTGAAAGTTTGGAGTGTTGTATCATCTTGGGCATTGTTGTACCATCATTCACATCTTATTGTAGTATTATCCCAACTAACGTTTCTTTTCTTATACCTTTCGTAACCTTTATTTGGCCAGCTCTATACCATTTGGGTGGGGAGGGGGTGCGGGTTCCATGATACAAGCAAATTGTTGCATGCTAAGTAGCAATGTGTAGTTGTAGGTAAAGTGGAGGCTGCCGTTTCACTTCTACGAGCTACTGTATCAAACCAACATCAATTCATGGAGTTTTGAGGACAACTACATATTAAATTTGGTATATTCATTCATCATTGACTGTTGTACATTGTGATCACAATGTGGAATAATGTGTAAGGTTTTGTTGTTGTACATCAGCAATTGGATTTCATCTTTTAAGTAAGGATTTTGGTTATGTGTACTCTGATTATTGCAATAAAGGTTCTAGTTGGGTTTTGTGTTTCAGTATTGCATATTATTATTTAGAATTTAATTGATGCTCTGGTATTGAAAGGAATTCATGAAAACTTTAGAATTCTTATAATTATTGAAAAGGAACACTACATAAATTGATTTACAAAATGACAATAGGTTGAATCTTGTTCCCACTATGGTGGGTAAAAAACTTTTTATTGACTCAAAGTAAAATGTACAAAAGGGTGCATTTATGCCATTAACCCTCGAAATATAATGGTAAGTGTATTTATGAATTTAATTTGGACCGGTAATTCAAGGACCTTCTATAACTACTTATCTAACTTATTTTCTAACTTACACATGGGAACACTCGTAAAGACTTCACACTAACTTAAACTTTACTAACTCACTAAAGATTTATCAAAGGGCGTGTCTTAAGTAAGATGCATGCCCCTTTTGCAATTTATTTATTTACATATGCTAAAACACTAAGAACTTTGGAGCAAGTTCTAACAAACCCCCTTGTGATTCAAAGTCAGCGCTTTTGACACATACCAATTGCTTTTATATTTTTTCAAATTTCACTTTGTTAAAGGGTGTTGTGAAAATGTTAGTTTTTGGATCTATAGTCAGGGAAAAGATTGGTTTGAGGGTTTTGAGATGAGAACCTCCATTCCTTCAAGTGTGCCAAGGGCTTTGGAAACGAGAACCTCCATTCCTTCATTCAGGTCAACTCTATTCAAGGGCTGTAATTATGCTTCAGATTTGCATGGTTGCATGCAATTGGTCCTACAAAGGTCTTTTGGAACATTGCATTCAAGGATTGTGCAAACTCATTGGAGAGCTGGAAAATGGAATTTGGAGGTCAAAGAAGAGGGGTAAACTACCCAAGGAGAGCAAGGAGGCTTCCCAAGCGTGGTGACTTCCCTTGAGGGTTGGGCGAGTGCCTTAGGGCATGCTTAGGCTTGCTCTAGTGGAGAGAAACAAGTCAAAGATTGACAATAATGTTTTTAATATTATTATTATATTTTTCTAATCATTTGCAAGCTGAATTGGTGTGATTCGAGGGTTGGTTACCAATTAAATAATTCATAAATTATTGATATTATTTTCCTAGTGGATCAATTCACCTATGAGGGTTTTTAGATTGTTTTTGGACTCTAAAATTGGAGAGAATAATCATTTGTTTTCTGATTTATATTCTGGAAATTATTCTACTAATTTCCCAACATAGGCGACTTGTTTTGAGAGGCTTGGAGGGCTTGTCAAAGGGCAAGTTGAGGGTTTTAATATTCAGATTTTATTCTAGATATTTTTTCAAGTGACAACTTTATTGGAAGGGATACTTTGATAATTTGCAGCCCTATTGTGTTAATTGGAAGCCCTAATAATTTGCAATATTTTTTACATAATTATTTGAGAGTTTGTGCAAGGGTTTCAAGGTAGATTTGAAGGAGAAAATATAGTTGTATTGACATAATAAAATTCAGAATTATTGCAAGGGAAATTTCAGCCTCATCACCATTCCACCTTGCCACCAAAGAGGTATTTTATTTCAGTTTTACATTCAATAATTTTTGGGGTTATATTGGAGTGTTGTTGCTTGGAATTTGGTCATCTCTTTCATCTAGGGTTTGTTGGTTTTTAGGAGAGATTTCAGTTTGTTTTCAGATTTATATAAAGGTTTGTTGGGAAACCTCTATTTTGCCTAATTGTTCCATTTGGGGACTGTTGACGTTGTGGATTGCACCCTCTGAAGGGAGGCTTAACTCTCTTCCTCCACGCGACACAATGGAGACATTCTTCTTGCTGTGGGTTGCAAACTTGAGGGATGATGCACCTTGAGCCTCTGGATTTCCTACTGCTAACAATGGGGGGGGGATGAAAAAAGGGAAAAATTACTGAAATCATAACTTAAACTAATACGGTGATGCACCAAAATGGTTGGTCTTTTCAGTTTGGACATACACTTTACACCAGAGAAGCAAGCATACACTTCATTCAAATGAGAACCTTTCTTGCATCAGTGTTTCAACAGGGGATTCTATGGAGATATAGGGAGGAAGGACTACCAGAGGTGTTAGAAGACACACTATGGACAGTCTGTTCATATGCACCTATACTTTGCGCTGGACACTTCTTGTTGACTTGAAAGAGAAGAACTCACAATACACTAGATATGTTGGCATAAACTTATGAAAGCATGAAAAGGAAATGACTGAACATAAGGTAAAACCATAGACATGCAAAAGTGCAAGCTCAAATGGAGGTAAAAATGCTGCTTTTGATTCAAGTTGAATTTCTTCAGGGCTTCGCCATACAATGCGGAGAGATCTTTTCTCAAATGAGAAGTTACAAATATATAGAGAGCTTGGAAACAGATAATTGACAAGTCAAGGGAGGGAAACCCATGCTGTATTAAACAGTTCTGCAATGACCACAAGCCCATGTTGCTGCCATATCCTTCCAATTGCGTATGAGAGAGCCATGCTGTAGGTGTCCAAGTTGCTGCCCTTGTTGTCTTGGGCCTGCAAAAGCATGGGATACTCCTAGCAACTGACAAGGCCATCCCCAAGATGTGTTGACTGGGCCATGCTCTCTTCAATGTTGAGCACAACTGTCAGTGCATTAATAGCGAAGCGTGAAAACATGGACTGCTCTCCTCTATATTTAGAAAACCAATCTTTTTATTGGTTTTTTGGTAGGGACTATTTCACCTAAGTGCATTTATTCTTCTTGCTGACGACCCCTGTGCCACTTGCCCTAGTCTGGTTCATCCTTGGGTCTGCGCTTTGACTTGCCACGCCACTTGGAACGTTTTGAGCTTTTGTTTTATTGTGCACGTGGCTGTGTTCTGGGTTACTTGCCTTGTTTTCTCTTACTTTGTCATTTCCCTTTGCCTTGGCCTTTTGTCTTTAACTATTCGGGCTCTCGGGCGCTTGTTAATGCGAATTCCTTCAAACATTATGTCCAAAGGAATTCTCTTTTGGGCTTGCACTCTTCGGCTTTCTTTTGGCGGGCCTTCGGGCTTTTCCAGCTTGATGTCTTCAGGTTCTTCCCGCTTGATTACTTCCCAACGACTAGTTTATCACCCCGAAGTTGACGTTCACGGGGTCGTCATTGGACATTTGAATCCCAATGGCTAGTCCTCCATCATATAATTGATGTTCATACAGTCGTCACTCACTAGGACAATTCCTTCGGGTTTTTAAAGTGTCTCTTCAGAATTTCGAGAATGAACTTCCCCGAAGGGAAAGAGCCCTTCGAAAATTTTGAAATAATCCTTCAGCATTTTTGCAAACGAACTTTTTCGAAGGGAAAGTGACCCTTGAGAAAGATTGAAATGGTCCTTCGGCATTCGAAAATGACCCTTGCCTTTAGAAAAAAATACCTTCGGAAAAGCTGCAATGGTCCACTTTCATGACCAAGTGCCCCTCGCAAAGACACCTACCCTTCAGACTTTCTGTGATCGTCGAATTTCTTCGGACAAAATGTCCGAAGGAATTCGACCTTGGCTTTTCTTCTTTGGTTTTCCTTCGGACAAAATGTCTGAAGGAATTTCTTCGAACATTTTGTCCGAAGGAATTCTTTTTGCTTGTCACTTTTTCCGAAGGGCAAGTTCCCTTCGGGCTTCTTGTCTTTGCCCCTTTGCTTCAACCGACTGCCCTCCACAAGGGCATTTCGAGCCAAAAGTGCCCTTCGGAACTTTTGTACTGGTCCTCATGCTGATGAAAATCCCTCCGCAAGGTCCATTTTGCCTTCCAACATACCCTTCAAAAGTTTTGTAAAAGTCTGTTTTATATTTGAAGTGCCTCTCGCAAGGACACATACCCTTTGGGGAAATTGCAAATGACCCTACAGAACGCCCAGGTGCCTTCTGCGAAAAAAAAACACTTGCCTCAAGAAGCGTCTAAGACTAATAAGGGCTCCTCCGAAGGACTTACTCAAAAGCTTTGAAGTAAAGATGTCTCAAAACCCGCTTGCTTCTTCCTTACCCTTTCGGGTTTGTGGATGATTCCAACTCATGAAAATTGGCAAGTAAAGGACCCTGCAAAACCCGACTTGCACTGGAACTGGCCATAGAGCTTATTACTTGTAAAATTTACATGTGATGCTGTTTTGAGAACCCGATTTGCTCTGTGAGTGCTGAAAAAGACCAATGCTTGATGAGACAACACCTACACCTGCACAAAAGCAACTTTTTCTTTGATTTTTAAATGGTTTAAGACATGGTTTCAGTGCAAAAGGTCATGAAGAACAAGGCTTCAAGGCAAAAGAAGGGGGGATGCCCATTTTGACATGTAGGATTCACAAATGGTCAACAGGGACATTATAAACTTAGTGCAGCTATAGGGTTTTCTAGGCTTGTCGTTTATCACCTTAGGTGATATAGGCCCCCATTTGCCTACCATGATCCCTTGTTTGTTTTAAAACACCCCCCTTTGTGTTCTAATCTTTGATAACACTAGATTAGATTTTATTTTATGCTTTAAAAGACCTAGCTAGGGTTATTGCATGATATTATTTGCTTGTAGGTTTTGGAACCAAGTCCTTTAGTATTGTGTGATAAGTGCTTCCGTAGTTAGGTTTTGCAGATCCAATTTGGTCATGCTCTTGATATACAAAGTATTGCAATAGATGTTGGTTAATTACCCTATCCGATCTTGAATTTACTAAGTAGGACAAGTTGTAGATGTATCTTAATTTGTTGTATGCATTCTGGTGAATCCACATGAATCTAACCCTTGTTTTTTATTTTATAATTTTACAGTCAACTAGGTCACGTTGGTTGACCTAGTTTTATTCTCTGTTTATAGATTTTGGATCTATAGACAACTAGGTCGCACTAGTAAACCCAGTTTTATTCTTTGTCTGCAAGTTTTCATCTACAGTCAACTAGCTCATGCTGGTCGACCCAGTTCATTTCTTGCAGATTTTAGTTTTCAATCTCAACAAACTAGGTTGTGTTAGTCGACCCATTTCATTTTTTGCAAATTTTCAGTTTTTAGTCTTAGCAATCTAGCTCGTGCTGGTCAACCTTGTTCATTTTCTACAATTTTTAGTTTCTAGTCTAAGTAAACTAGGTCATGCTGATTGATCTTTTTTTCTTTTCCAATTTTTAGCTTTCATACTCAACAAACTAAGTCGCCCTGGTTGACCTTGTTATATTATCAAATTCCTTCTAACCAACCTAGTACTTCAAAATTTTCAATTATCTCAATTTTTCAATAAAATTATTTGGTACTTTATATTTTCATACTGTTCTTGCCATTTTTTTTAGTTATGATTAAAACTGTATTACATAGTCAACTAAGTCGACCTGGTTGACTTAGTTTTGTGTCTACTTGTCATGCCAACAAATTAAGTTGACCTAGCCGACCTAGTTTGTTTTAGCCTGGTTTTACAATAGACTGTGTTGGCCAATGTCCATCTTAATCTGTTTTGTTTGCTCAAACAAGATTGGCTTCGCCAACCTTGTTCTATGTGTTTTACTTTCAGCATAAGTAAGGTAATTCATTTTATTTTCATAGTAATTAATCTCACATTTGCTTTGAAAAGAGTTTGGCTGCCTATTAATTTACTTTCAAAAATTGTAAATTGGTTTTTGCTATTTAATTTTTGCCTTTATTTTCACTTTGTCTTGTTTTTTGTAGAAATTGTGTATCGACAGTTCTAAAAGTACTTAGGTACAACAGTGAAGGGCTATGTGATACTCTGCTTATGATCTTTGTCTATTGTTTACAAATATTGTGGCCTGAAGGGCTTGCTCCAATACTCATAGCCATAGTACAGAGCTAACCACAGTCTTTAGTTTTCACATACCTCATGGTATTTAGGAAGTGCTCAGAATTTTCTTTTGTATTGAACCTTAGGAATCCAACCATTCATTTGATTTTGTGGTGAATCGGTTAGCGGTTAGCGTTAAGAAGTTACTTTTAACTTACCCTTGAAATCAAATTTAGTGGGCTATGGGAAAGATCTAATCCTCCATAGTTAGCACTTTGAAATATTAAGTTGTCACTATCTAATGGACAAGCATCCTTGGGAGCCTACAAATCAATCAAATCCTTATAGAGCATCTTCTAAATCTTTTTTTTGGTTAAAAAGTTAAACAATTAGTTGTACACTTTCATTTTTGCTTGTTGCTTGCTTCTTTTTGGTATTGCAGACTGTGTCGACTAGCATTGACAAAGTTTTGTGGTATGTGATTCAACTAGATCGACCAACGTCAACTTAGTTGACTGTGTTTGAATAGTCTAAGTCGACCAAGCTTGACTTAGTCTTTTATATTCTGCTTATTTGCTTCTATTTTTAGATTGCATCATCTTGTTTACAGTATTTTTTTTCCAGATCCAATTAAGTTGATGAGGTCGATCCTGTAGGTTTCTAGACTATTGTTTTCACTTATCTGTTCAACTAATTTGACCAGGTTGATCCTGTAAGTTCAGTACGTGGCCGACATAGTTTAGTAGGTAGTCGAACTAGTTTTATTTCATGACTCAATCAGAATTTTGTCCTTCCTCTTAGAGATGCTAATAGGCATATCATCCCTCAGCATCTCATGTATAACAAAATGCTTCAACATCTTCAAAATGAACCTTTCGCTGCATTCATTGTATCCATAGATATTGGAAACATTTCTCCAACTATTATATATGATGGAAATAAGGACCCCGTTATCTTAATTAAATATTTTGATAATCTCTATAAGGAATGGGTTCAAATGAACACTTTTGCTACTACTAAACTTTTTGTCAAAACATTCACACAAGATGCTTTAGAATGGTATAATCAACTTCCTTAACCTTCCATCTTACAACTAGAGGATTTAGTCAATCCTCTAGTTAAAGAATTTCAACACAATGAACTTCTTGAAAATAATTGTAGCCACTTCATCAATGCTAAGCACCTAACGAATGTACTCACCCTTTTATCAAACGATGAAAGTCTCTAGCTCACAAAGTAGACCATAACGTGAGTGATGATAATCTCTTAAAACTATTTGTTACTGCTCTTAAAGATCCTTTTCAATACAAAGTTCGGTGTTTTCCCCTTAAACTTTAGAAGCCTTAGACCAAGCATAAAGGCAATACTTTCTTATGAGTCAATTTGAATCACCTCAAACAACTACTAAAGAGTCCAATCATTTTCTCATAACATTGATTCATCTAAGCCTCCCCAACCTCAAAAGGGAGCATCCAATTCAACCAATTTTAACCCAACCCACCCTCCCTTGAGTCTAGAACTTAAAGAAGAAATTGCCACCCTCTAAACCCATGAACTTTGATCTTTCCAAACCTCCTTGAAAATGGTACAATCTTGATAAGTTTTGTTGGTGGCATGTTACGATAGGTCATTCTCATGAGACTTGTCGTGATTTTCATTGATTCATCCTTACCTTTTTGCTTGGTCCACATTTCAATCTTGATAGTCTTACACAACAATGTTATCAAGATTATTTTCAAGCCTCACAAGCCCAATTTAAAGAATCAAAATCACATCAACGTCACCTACCTAATGCTCAACAACAATTACCCCATACCTTCACCTCATCCACTAGTGTTGTCTAAACCCGTAATGTCCCCTTTCCATATAATTTTAGTAATTAATAAAATTGCCCGAATAGTGATTTTAATCATTCAAAATATAAGGCAATTTAATTAATTATTAAAATAAAACTATCTTGGATAATTATTTGAATTACTGGAGAAGTGGTTTTAACCATTTGAAAAATTAAGTTAATTTTAATAATTATTCTAAGGTATTTTGTCTCATAGGTTATTTATTTAGCCTCGTGGACGTTAAAAAATCTTCTAATTAATAAATTGCTTAAAAAGTGATTTTTATCACTTCAATTATTAGAGCAATTTAATTAATTTTTGAAGCAAGGACCTAATATAAAATAATTATTTAATTTGCTAAAAAACAATTTTAATTACTAATTTATTGAGGCAAGTTATTTAATTAATTCAAAAAGGCCTAAAGTGAAATAATAAGGGATGTCCTTTTAAAGTTTTGGAAGTGAAGGTTATTTAAAAGAAAAGAGGATATTAAAAAAATGTAAGCTATCATTTGATATGCATGGAATGGATGATATGGATGTGGATTGATCAAGTATGTCAAGCTTGGTTAATTTGGATATAGTTTCTTGAGGAATGTTACCCTTCAAGGACTATGACGTGTTGATTCTCTAAATGGTGTTTTGGAAGACCTCCTATTTTTAGAAATTTGAGTGAATCCAGGGTTTGAGAAGGAAAATTCTGAAAACTAGGGTTTTCAGAATTTTAGAGCAAGTTTTGGTGGCCTTCCCATGGAAAGAAAATTCTGAAATTATTTTTATTTGATAGTCACTAATTTTGTAGTCAGTTTGAGCTCTCATTTGCATCCTAATTCCAAGTATTAAGGGAGATATGAATTTTTGAAGTTTCAGCTTGTTTGTATGAAATAATAATTGTTGTGGGTAGCAAATTGTTTGGAAAGGACAATGAAATTGCAGGGCTTTGGAAAGTGGGCAAATTGCTTGGGAAGGTTGGCGAATTATCTTGAGAAGCTGATTTGCAGGTTTCTATCTTGGGTAAATTACTTAGAGGTCTTGGGGACTCTTTTGGAGGGTCTTGCATTGAGGAAACCCTCTTCTAGGGTTTGAGGTATTTTATACAAATATTCTATGGGTGGGCGAATCATCTTGGTAGCATTTTGAGTCCATTGAGTGTTCAATTTGATGCCCTAGGTTATGATAATAATTTAGAAAATTATTTATTATTTTGATTTTTCTATCAAAATATGCCTCTATATTACAATTTTCATATAATTTTTGTTTATTATTTACCTTAAGGAGTGCAATGCATATCACCTCCATGTTTGAAACACTTATGTTAGAGTAATCTAGGATGTTGGGACTAGTATTACGAGTCATTTTTCATAGTTCAAGTGAGGCTAATCATTTTGTAGAAATACATAGGGCCAACCCACCTCCTTATTTTTGTAAGATGTGATCCTATGATAGTGAAACAAGTCAATGGAATTTATAAGTTTCAAAAACTATTTAAAACACCTTAATAAGATATTCATATAATGGCTTGAACCTTTATTTTGCTAATTTAGGGTAAGAGGGCCTATAGTATGTTGTACCCAGCTATAGGCCAATTATTATATACATTAAAGAATTTGTACTTTAGATGAGGGTAGTTAAACACAATCCAATGAAAAAAATTAGTGATACAATAGTTCGTTAATAATTGCACCATCAAAAGAAGAACATTTTGTTATAACATTTAATGTCTAAGTAGTATAATGTAAACCCTTAGTATGTTGGTTCAAAGTAATTAAATAATAATTTATTATTTATTAACATGGGTTTAAAAAGGTGTTGCTCAGGATCACCTTTACTATCATATAATGGAATATTATGAGTTAAAAAACCTATAAATAATTTATTATTTATTAACATGGAAAGATCAAAGGTGTTGCTCAAGATCACCTTTACTGTCATATAATGTAATATTACGAGTTAAAAAACCTGTTCCTATTTTTAGGCACATAAAAGCATGTGAGCATGCACATGAATATAGTCTTGACCCAAAGAAAATTTAAACTTATACTTTAAATTTTTTTAGTAACTATAATAAATTAGGGTCACTCTGCGTCTGATAGAGTAAGGAATGCATCCTCTTTGCCATTATAATTTTATGTTGCTAAAGGTATATTGCCTTTCCAAGGCCTTCATGAATGCTCTTTGCAATGGCAACATGACTAAATACCTGTACAAGCTTTGCAACTTGTTAAATTCCATGTCTCTATGACAATAACTCCTTTAGGCACTCAATCAAGTAGAAATAATTGTTTGGAAACAATTATGTTCTTTACAATGCCCTGCCCTAAGATGTCAATGTATTCATAAAGATTTCAATTATTTTTATAACTCTTTCTTCAATAATTATCTTGCTTCTATCTTTGCATATATATATGGACTAGATACATTAGCTAAGATATGAATATTAAAAACACCATTAAATGCAATGGGGCCTTTATCACCACTAATGCTATACCTTTGACATCAATGATAATATTTGTAACAATCTCCCCTTTTGTCATTGATGGCAACCTCAAACTAAAACTACCACATCCTAAAATCTACACATATTGCCATCTGAAAAACATTCAATAACTCCCCCTCACTGTAGCAACTTGTACCTATTTCTACACTTGTACTTATACCTATTATTTTCCCCCTTTGACATCAATGGCAAAGGGCCTACCTAGATCTAACACTTAGTTCCCCCTCAACTGATGTTGAACCTCAATGGTAGGAAGTAAAAGAAACTACTCTGAACTTCTCTCATAGATACTCAAATGTGTCTTTTGATAGTGCCTTTGTGAAAATATCTGCAATCTACTCTATAGTAATGATATACTCCATCTTAACATGTTGATCTACAACCTGCTCTCTCAAGAAGTGATAACTAATGGGAATATGTTTTGTTCTTGAAAGTAATAATGCCCTTATAGTATGTTGTACCCAGCTTGTGAATCATAATCATTATGCATATGGGAGATCAAGAATATTTAGGGACTATGATATTAGACCAAAATTTAATGGATGAAGACCACCATAGAGTAGTCTAGACACAAGAGGTAAATAAGTGTAGATAGAACGCTTGGCATGATAAGAATATGCACATTAAATAATTCCATATAGATCAGTGTGTCCTATTGTATGATAGTTGGTTTTTAACCTTTCCAAGAAAATTGAACATCCATTGGAAGGGACTATATATTCTTCATGCATTATCTAAGAACAATGATCCTACAAGATTTTAAAATTACCACTTAATAACCATTATAATTTTATGTTGCTAAAGGTATATTGCCTTTCCAAGGCCTTCATGAATGCTCTTTGCAATGGCAACATGACTAAATACCTGTACAGGCTTTGCAACTTGTTAAATTCCATGTCTCTATGACAATAACTCCTTCAGGCACTCAATCAAGTAGAAATAATTGTTTGGAAACAATTATGTTCTTTACAATGACCTGCCCTAAGATGTCAATGTTTAAAGAAATTATCAAGGCATTGTAGAAGGCCCTCCAAGAATGAATATGCATGGAACTATGAGGAGTTTAATCAATAAATAGGTATGGGTCATGGTGTTATGAAAATTAAATTCATTCTATTCTCCACATATTATTAGATCTTATAAAACAAGTTTAGATCTTATAATAAGAATTTTAGAGCAAGTTTTGGTGGCCTTTCCATGGAAAGAAAATTCTGAAATTATTTTTATTTGATAGTCACTAATTTTGTAGTCAGTTTGAGCTCTCATTTGCATCCTAATTCCAAGTATTAAGGGAGTTATGAATTTTTGAAGTTTCAGCTTGTTTGTATGAAATAATAATTGTTGTGGGTAGCAAATTGTTTGGAAAGGACAATGAAATTGCAGGGCTTTGGAAGGTGGGCAAATTGCTTGGGAAGGTTGGCGAATTATCTTGAGAAGCTGATTTGCAGGTTTCTATCTTGGGTAAATTACTTAGAGGTCTTGGGGACTCTTTTGGAGGGTCTTGCATTGAGGAAACCCTCTTCTAGGGTTTGAGGTATTTTATACAAATATTCTGTGGGTGGGCGAATCATCTTGGTAGCATTTTGAGTCCATTGAGTGTTCAATTTGATGCCCTAGGTTATGATAATAATTTAGAAAATTATTTATTATTTTGATTTTTCTATCAACTTTGCATGCTGAATTTGGATGATTTGAGCGCTGATTGCAAGGTGAATAATTCTGAATTATCCCTATTATTTTTTTTAAGTGAAGCATTTCACCTGAGGGTTTTTGGAGTGTTTTTGGGCTCTAACCTTTAAAGGAACAATCATATATTTTCTAATTTATACTTTGGAATTTATTGCATTAATTTTTCAACATTAACGACTTGTTTTGGGAGACTTGGAAGCTTGTTGAAGGGCAAGTTGAGGTTTTCAAAATTCTGATTTTATTTCCTATATTTCTCCAAGTGTGGTGACTTTATTTGGAAGTGTTTGCAAGGTGTTTCAAAATGTTTGAAGCATATATCAATTGGCTGCAAGTTTAAATTAACTGTATTGGAAGGGACAACAAAAGAAGTATTTTATTTATTGTATTTGTGAATTAAGTGGTTTCTGATTTTAATTTTAGAATTTAGTATTATTTTTAAATTTGTTTGGCTTTCATGGAAAACCCCTATTATCGTCTTTGGTCCCAAATTGGGGACATTACAAAACCATAGTTGATTATTCTTCTTGCATCAATAAGTGAAGGATAGCTAACATGAATAGCTTCAAACGAGTGGTTGCATTCATCAAACCTCAACTTCTTAGGTCACACGAACACATGGAGCACCTAGTTCAAATGCCTACTTCAAATCGCATCATAAATGGTCCTCCTTTATCTTATAAACTTCTTTAGAGCTCTCCTACACATCCTATGTCAATTTCCACATCTTTAAAATCCAACATGTCAACACATTTACCTGTCTCAAACTACATTGACAAGTCCGATAGAGTTCATTCTAACAGTTTTGTTTCACCTCACTGCATATTCCATGTTAGGGCATCTTGTGATGCTCATCCACTTATCACTTCAGACTTTGGGGCATCTTGTGATGCCCATTTTTACATCAAATTCCCTGTTGGCATAATAACAAATAAATTCAATTTCAAGAAACCTTTCGAGACACATAGGTTTGTATTTCATATGCTCATATTTGATTTAGATATTAGCATAGATTTTGCTCGTTATTTTTCTCATATTTATTTCTTTTTGTGTTTTATTTCATTTAGTTTCATTTTACTTACACCATTGTTTCTTTTTTGGTTCTTTGGTTTTTTATCACATCATGTTCAACATTTGTTTCCCTTGTGATACTAAGGTATTACTTCAATTGTTATCATTTATTACATTTTCATCATTTTTGCCTTAGTATCTTTATGATTATTTGACCCTTATTTACTTTCCCCTTTCTTGGGATGACCATTTTCCTTCCAACTCTTTTAGGATGACTACTAGTTTCATTAGCGCTTGTGCTAGATCCCTTGTAGGTTAGTACAACTTTCTAGTGACATGACTATTATAGCATAGCCCTGTCTCTTTCATAGCATTATTTTACTTCCTTGTGATCAGGTACGAACATATTCATCATTGTATCATTTATTACACAGATAGATCTTTCATGATCCCCTTATCTCCCTTATTTGCTTTCATTGAGGCACACAGGTCAATTTTAAGATTGCACGCTTACTTGTGGGCAAGTCTAGGAATCTTTAGACATCGTAGTTTTTAGGTCTTTTTCTCTAGTGATCAAGTGTAAGCTCTCTTATGTTCGTCACCTATTTCACTCATGATTTTTTCTCCAAATCCATATGGAGGAGGAATAGAAAAAGCTAAAAGAGTTAAAAGCTAAATTTTAAAAGAAACAAAAGGCAAATACAATCTTAAAATTCAGATCACACCAAAATACGTGTTCTTTATTTGGCACATCTCCTATCTTAGTTGAAGTTCAAACTCTACAGTGGGCCTCATGATAGAGGTGAGGTCCATTGGGGTATGGTAAGCCACTAGACTAGGGTAGGAGGTCTCATTATAACAAATATAATTTAGTGCCACCTACTTTCTCATGCAAGTACTCAATTTTCACAGTAGACCGACGACTCTGTAAGGGGTCCTGAGGAATGGGGAACATGTTGTGGGTAGGTCCATTTTACTTTTCATGCATATAGCCTTCATGAGAGGATATATGTACTTCACTTGATTTGACCTGCTTGTTTTACATTTTGATTTATATAATGATTTTAGTCATTTATGTTTTCTTGTGTTTGATTTGACATGCTTATTTGAAATGATTTTACATTTCATTGACTTACATATCTTTCTTTGATTTTTTTTCTCACATTGATACTTCATTTACTTACAATGTTTTACGTATTTTTTCACATGATTTAGTGTGTTCTATATTCATTTGTCATCATTTAATCATTTACATGCTTGGTCTTTTGGTTCTAACCTAGCCTCTATGATCCTGACTTGCCAATTTTCTAAGCATTTTTATAAGTTAAGAGTTTTCCATTTCTACTTTGACCATCTTATGTCCGCATACATTGCTTCTATTTTTAGTCTTGTATCCCTAGGGTTTCTCAAATGTAGGTATTGTGCCCTTCACAATCGAGACAATGATATTTGAATGCAGTCATTTAGCAAAAAGATAAGTCAAGGTATCTATATGGTACTTTCAGTTATTTTCCTTTACTTTCTGTATTTATTTCCATATTTCATATAAGTTAGCTCAGTGGTTATGTTGCTGTGTTCTTCTCTGAAGCACCATCCCTTGTTATACTATTGTGATACACGATGAGTTTCGGGTGGGGCATATGTGTACACACAATATATTTAAACTTTATCATTTACTTACACTTTTTCTCTTGCAGGACCCTGTCAAGTTTCAATCTTTCTAAGTGCACACTTTAAAGGATGCATTGGGAAAGAGGTGGGTAGACCATTGGTGATTTACAAGATTGTTGTTTGATCATATCATTCTTACTATTTGTCTAGCTTCCTTAGAGTGTCTATCCATTTACCTCCTATGATATCTTCCTGAAATCTTAAAACCTTGAAATATGGCTTAGAAATATTGAAATCCTGAAATATGGCTAAGTCTGAAATCTAATAAGACCCTCAATAACTTAGAATTTGCATTATAGCTCCAAAGGTTCGAAACCACACTCAACATCCTAACAGTATATTTATAAAATACAACTTAAATGTCAACTTATACATAAATGTTTATTTTAAAGATATATTGCCTATTTAAGCATTTTCATGCCTTGCTCCCCTAAATAATATCCCTTCTCAATAGCCCCTAACTAGGTCGACCACTTTTCCTACTAGGTTGGCTATTTTTCCTACTAAATCGGCCTAGTCGACCCCTGTTGCGAAAGTTACAACACATGTTATGGAACTAAGTCAGCCTGGGTGACCTAGTTCCAGGCCTAACAATAACTTTTTCTAAACATGGTTGTGTGGGCCGACATTGTTGGCTAAAGTTTCAGAAGTGTTAGACCTTCATTTCAATCCAATAAATGAACATTCATTTTTGCATTATTATCGTTCACAATTCTGCTACATCTATATTTGAAGGAGCCATTGCTCAGGGTTTGCCTTTAAGGGAAGATAGGTTGTCTTGTGAGAAGTTTTGAATGCAAGTAGGAGTCCTTTAACCTAGAGCTGATTTTTATAGTGTGATCCTTACAAAGCCACAACAATCTCTTGCAAAACATGATTAGCCAAAGGGGAGATTGAGACTCGACAGGTTTGTTCAATGGTAATGTTGTCAACCTAGAGTTGCACCCTGAATCGAAGACATGCTAAAATGGCCAATCCTTTCTCTAGTTGAAACAATGAGATCTTTTCACGAGGGTGGATGCCTCAATGGTGAGAATAACCTCCAGAGAAGGCTGGTTCCTATAAGATGTATCAATGGATCTCTACTCTGTGCTGCGAATCTACCATGGAAAAGGGAGAGAAACTTGAAAGGGAAATCCTACCTAATGACGGTGATACACCAAAATGTTGATCCATTCTACTTGGAACCTTGAACACTGAATCAAACAAGGGAAAAAGAAGACCTTTGATTTCAATTGATCACTATGCATAAATATTTCATGAGAAGGTTCCATCCAATGACCAAAACATGAGGGAAAACGATGGAGAGAGGTCTGATACAAGACACTTTGCAGCCACTTAACATCCACTTACAGCTTCAGCGAAAGACATATAGAACACTGAACATGACCTGCATAATATGATGAGCTAGCAACTAGGTACAAATCAAAATTGGAAAGGGAGAGAAATCTACCACGTATACAAATTGCTGAATGAATGTACAGTATGTCAGCACTTGAAATCTGAAAGTACAATCCTTCTATTGTTTGAAGAGGTTACACAACACACCAATGACCGAGTCTGGTCTTACCAAGAGAGGGATACAATTCAAGGTTGAAAAGCCAACTTATATAGAAAAGTATACAACAGCCAAGAGATTGATGCTGAAAATAGAAGATGTCAACTCAGTCCAACTTGTGTTATTTCAGCCTTCAAATAAAATCTATTTTTGTCTTATGCCTTGCATGAAAAGCTCTTTGACATGAAAAATGGAGCGCCCATTTCATAATCCTTATTTAGAATAAAGATTAAATTCTTCAAGATTGATCAATGTGCATGGGTCTTGTATGATGCAGTGCCAAAACTGAATTTAGAACTCTACTTGAACTGCTGGAACGTTGAAAGATTTCAACAAGCTAAACAAAAGTGCATGCATGAAATTCTATGTTGGTGTAGAAAGGATGAGGTGGACCCAAGTTTGACAAGTCAAACTCTTGCATGGAAAGCCATGCCACATCTTGGACTGAGAACTCCACTTGACGCTGAGCTGGAAGTTCCTGAAAGGCTCGGATTGCATGAAAACCAAGGAGAAGAGCATGGCTTATCAACTAGTCAACCTAAGTAAGAGGTTTAGTCAACTCCAACTTACTCCCTTTTGTATGAAAAGCTCTTGAAGATTGAGAAGCATGCATGAAATCTTATGTCAACTCCTTGGACAACCATCGGTCTCTTGCTCTCGTGCATGTATTCCTTCGGCCAGTTCTGTGGAATTTCTTTTGGCTTTTCTTTTGTCCCTGTTCATTTCCACAGGGTTATTTGCCGTTCATTTCCTTCGGGCCTTTGTTTTTGTCATTTTTTTACGGACAAATTGTCCACAGGAATTGTCTCTCTTTCATTTCCTTCGGACAAATTGTCCGAAGGAATTGTTTCCTTCTTTTGTTTGGTCCTTTGTAATTGTTTCGGGCTTTACTTTCTATCCATTTCCTTTGGACAAAAAATCTGAAGGAATTTTGTCTGTTCCTTTCTTTCGAAGCTTTTCCTTGAACCATTATTGTTCATTTACTATGGCTTTTGTCGACTTTACTTATTTCTTCGGACTTTTTGTCTGAAGGAATTCCTTAATTCGTTTCCTTGTTAATTTTCCCGAATTAATTCCTTTTAGGCTCTTATGCCTTGCCTTTGTCTTGTCTATTTTCCTCAGGTTTTTTCTTTCTCCCGAATTTCTTTGGACTTTTTGTTCGAAGGAATTCATCTCCTTTGGCTATTTTTTCATGCCCTTCGGGTACTTTTGAAGGGTCCACTGTCTATGTCTCTGCCCTCCGTAAGGGCTTTTGTCTCTCCTCTATGCCCTTCGGAACTTTTGAAGGGTCCTGCCACCGACCAAGTGCCCTTTGGGAAAATTGGAAAGGTCCACTTCACCAACCAAGTGCCCTCCGCAAGGGCAGGTGTCCTTTGAAACTGGCTTTTCGGAAGAATTGAAAGGCACCCGGGCTTTTTGTAGGGCACTTGGGATTTTTGTAAGTCACCAGGGCTTTTTGGAACCGTCTTTATTCCTTCGGACTTTTGTCTTGTCTTCTCAACTGTGCTCTTCCTCTTTTCTTTTGGACAAAAAACCCAAAGAAAAAAAGCCTTGAACGATTGCCACTTAGTCATTTTTTCGGACTTTTTGTCAGTCCTTTGAGAGCTCTTTCTCTCGGACAAAATGTCCGAAGAAATAGTCCACCTCTTATACCCAAAAATTCCTTGGGAAGACGAAACAAATGAACTTACAGCTTGAATATCTTGGCTCTATTTGCACGTTTTGCTGTAATCAAGCAAGCTCCTTGGAAACCTCTGCATGACTAAACCTCAACTGGCTGTAGATGGCCACTTGGGTGGCTGTAAATGCTCATTTGAGGACCCCGAAACTGATTCACAAGACCAACTTGGCACCATAGCAAAGTTCTGAAGTGTAGGGGTGACAATTTTGCCATGTGGGGGCAAAAATGTCAACATTTTTGGCGATTCTGCTAGGAAGCATGCCTGCTATGCTAGAGAATTGAGGCCATATAAATGCTATTTGAATTCCCGAATGGTGAACCTGATTTCTGATTGAAAATCTCCTCCTGGCCTTGACTGAAGTAACCTTTCTCCCTCAAAAAGGAAGGGAAAACACGAAAGCGGGAAAACTAACTAAGAAGTAAATGTGCAAATAAGCACTTATCGAAAAAAATTGAAGCAAATTACTGTGCTTGAACAACACTTGGAGGAAAGCAAAAACAACTATGTACTTAGAGCTTTGCTCTTCAATAACAATGTTTCAGATGGATTCCATTGACTGGGATTGGAAGCTCTTGGCCGTCCATCTTGGCAAGTTGGAAGGCATTGTGGGATTTGCAGTTGGAGATCGTGTATGAGCCACTCCAAAGGGAATCAAACTTTGCATGCCTTCCTGGTTTGGCTCGATCCTCATCCCACTTGAGGACAGTATCTCCTTCATTGAAGCTTCGTGAGGAAGCTGTTTTGTCAAATGTTCATTTCACCTATGTCTGATGACTTTCCATGGCTAACATGGCTTGATTTCTTGTCTCTTCCAACTCCATAAGCTCTGCATACCTGATCTCCATAGGCTCATTCTCCAACAACTTAAGTTGATGCATTAGTTCCAAAGCTAGAAACTCGAGAGAAATAGGTAACCTTGCTTCCTTACCATAGACTAGCTTGTAGGGAGAGTTGGCTATTGACCTCTTGTAGGTGATCCTATCAACCCATAGAGCTGACTTCAACTTGAGATGCCATGACCTCTGATTGTCTTCAATAGTCCTTCGTATGATCCTTAAGAGGTTCTTGTTTGTAGATTCAATAAGGCCATTTCCTTATGGATAATAGTTCGATGAAGTGTTGAGATAAACTCCATGTTGGACAGCCTATTGGCTGATCCTAGATCCCACAAAAGCCATTGCATTGTCAGAAATAATGGTCGAAGGAACTCCAAACCTAGTAAACAAACCTTCATATAAATCAAGAACGCTAGTTTCGTTTGCTTCTTTCAATGCAATTGTTTCCGTCCAACGTGTGAAGTAATTCGTAGCTGTTAGAATCCACTTATGCCCTGAAGTCGAAGGAGGATTAATGAGACCAATAAAGTCCAATCCCCACTGGACAAAAAGCTGATCCATTGCAATTCGCTAAAGGGGTAGGGCTGCAAGTTTAACTTTTCCTAGAAACATAGCGCATTGTTTGCACTCCCTAACCCATGTATGGCAATCGTCAAATATAGTAGGCCAATAGTACCCACCTCTCATGATTTTAAGTGCTGTAGTCCTTGCGAAAAAGTGTCCTCCACCAAGTCCATCATGGAATTCTTCAAGTAATCTTTGAGTTTGGCTTGGTTCCACACATCTTAGTAATATTTCATTAATATCCTTTTTGAACAAAACACCATCAATGAGCAAGAATGGAATTGATTGCAATCTGAAATACCTTCTTTTTAAAACACTTAGGTGAGAAGGGTAAAAACCATTTTGCAGATAGCTTACCAAATCACGAAACCAATTGGAAGGTGAGGTGTGAACAACAACAATCTCTTCATCGTTTGACACTAAAATAGCTTCATTAGTTTCTTGCAAGTCCTAAGCTAGATGCTCACAAAGTCCTTTGCCTCTAACCAACTTTGTAACCTTAATTTCTACGTCATATTCCATTACTTTGGTTATCCAACCAGCCCTCTTCTTATTTATGTCTTTGTTCACAATAAATTCTTTGATGCTTGGATGAGCAACTATTAGATGTATTTTATTATTAGACAAGTGCCTAAATTTCTTCAGAGATCTTATAACTGAAAGAACATGTTTTTCAATAAAAACATACCTTGTCTCATACTCTTACAAGCGTTTGCTGTAGAAAGCTATTGGCTGCTCCAAATCTTCATGATTCTGCTGCATAAGAATACCTGAAATGGTGTCCACATTAGCATATGTATACAGAATGAAATCTTTTGAAAAATCTGGATTTAAAAGCGTAGTAGCACTTGCTATGGCTTTTTTAACATCTTCAAACCCTGTTACTCCCTCCTTGGACCAGCTGAAGTTCTGATTTTTCTTTAACATGGCTGTAAGTGGTTTAGCTATAGTAGCGAAATCTGAAATGTATCTCCTTATAAAATTAATTTTTTCAAAGAAACTTTGCAAAACCTTTTTGCGTTTAGGCAAGGAGAGTGCAAGAATGAATTAAATTCTTTCAGAATCTATGTTTAAACCGTGCTTTGAAACAACATGTCCAAGAAGCTTACCTTCATGAACTAAAAATACACACTTTTTGGGATTTAGAGATATCTCAAATTGCTTACAGCTTTAAAAAACTTGCTTGAGATGAACTATGTGATCTTCTGCATCTTTTGAAAATATTGTTATATCATCCAAATAAACAAACACAAACTTGTTAAGAAGGCCTTGGAAGGCCATATCCATGGCTTTCTAAAAGGTTGCTCCAGCATTAGACAAATTGAATGGCATCTTTCTGTATGCAAATGTCCCCCACTTAGTTGCGAAGGCTATCTTGAATTGGTCCACTTCTTTGATCAAAATCTGATTGTAACCACTATATCCATCCAACAAGGAAAACCTCTCTGAACCTACAACAAGCTGTAAAATTTGTTCCATTGATGGCAATGGATGGTGGTCTTTAAGAGAAGCCCTGTTTAAATCATGAAAATCAACACACATGAATCTCACCATTCTTTTTTCGTACTGAAACGAGGCTCGCCACCCAAGATGAGTGCTTGATTGAAAATATAATAGCTGATTCTATGAGCTTGTGAAGCTCAGCTTTCATCAAAGGCTCAAGCTTTAGATTGATTGGCCTTTGTCTTTGTCTCCTTGATTTAGTTTCGTCTTCTAACTCAATAGTATGTTGAGCCAAACTTGGATCAAAACCTTTGAGATCACTATACCGCCATGCGAATATATCAACAAAACTTATGCATAAATCAATGAAAGCTTTCTTTTGTAGAGTGCATACCTTGCCCAATTTCAAAATTTTATCAACTGCAATCTCTACATTGGCATAGTGCTCTTCCTTTGTTGACAAGGATGGTTTCTCTTTCCTTAGCTCATCATTTTCACTGAAAATATTTTCAAGAGCGACCAATCCCTTGGGTAGCTTATTAGTTTTCAGTTGTACAATCTGATCACCATATTACTGTAAGTGTTTCGACTGATTTTTTAAAGAAAACACAGCGTCTTCCTACAAAAATCTCACAATTTGATTGTTATTTTCAAACACCTGCCAATTTTCTTAGGTATCCGGAATAGAAGGCCTTACAACTACCTTTATATGTGACTGAAAAATGTCACTTTTTACATCAGCAGGAATATCAAATTGTGCCCCAACAGCAGCGAACTTATCAGCATGTTTATTCATATCTCTTGGTATTGCCTGAATATTAAAACCCTAAAAATCTTCAAGTAAATCCCAAATTCTGTGTCTGTAAGATTTAAGCAACAGATTCTTGCACATATTCAAACCTCTTACTTAGTGGACTACAAGTTCATTATCTCCAAACACTTGCAAACAATTTGCTTTCATCTTCCTAGCCCACTGCAAACCATGAACTAGTGCTTCATATTCAGTAATGTTGTTTGAACAACCAAACTAAAATTTAATAGAGGAGAATTACCTTTGTTTTGTAGGAGAAATTAATATCATTCCAGCTCCGATCCCATGCTTATTTCTTGATCCATCAAAGTATAATTGCCACAAGCCTTCATTAGATTCGTTCTCTTTGACTAGCTGGAATTGGTGCATCGTTCTCATGAAGACAATACACACCAAGACTTTCCTCTTCAAGCAGCTTGCAGGGATCATGCTCATGCAAGGTGGAAGCCCACTCATCAAGAAACAAATCTGGAACTCCATCCAAAGGGGACTCTTTTTCTATATCACTAGTTTGTAATATATCATTTGAGATGATACAATTTGCATTGACCACACTTGGCATAAGGTTCCATATGAAAACGTGCAATAGGTTCTAAATGAATTGTTACCTTTGTATCATATCTAGTTCTGAACAATGAATAGGTCCAATCAACTGATAAATATCTCTCAATCTTTGAGGTGAAATCCCTTGAAAGACACATAGCGAAATAAGGAGGCAGGTCCACCACTACAACATCCTGCTGAATAGTAACGTTAGGACATGTATGTAATGTAAATTTCAAATTTTTGATAATGCCTATCGTTTTTGCTAGTGAATCATCCAACAACAATAACCCTTTAGTATTTTGCTCATAAACAAAGCCGAGCTTGTCTGCAATCTGTTTGGGCATCACTGTACTGCTATCTCCACTATCCACCATACAATTATGAACCAAAGTATCACCCACTGTCAAAGAAAGATAAAAATGGGGAGTTTTCTTCGTTTTTACTTTAGTTTTGTCCACTTTTGATATTTTATCTCCTTGCTGCACCTGTTGCTTAGTTGGTTGATTTGAATTTGTCAAGACGACACCTTCTTTCTCAACTGGTTTGGGAGATAATTCAAGAGCTGAAAGTTCTTGAATGAGTTTATTCTTTTGTCCTGGAATTGAAAAAGAATCCCACATGCTAATGCTGATGTTAGACTTCTTCATTTGATCTATGATACTGAACTAAGATGCACTAACCTTTGATTGCGCTTTCTGTGGTACTTGCTGCTCACGAATTAGAGGTATTTGCTGCACTTTACTAACCTCTATATTCTGATTTTTTTGGGTTGTGGGAGCAACAAGCTGCTCTTTTGTACTTCGAGCAACAATACTAGGAGCACTTGAAGTATTTTCTACCGCTTGGGCTTCCTCAACAACTCTTCTTTTAGTTCTTTGCTAGGTTATAGCTGTAACTTGACCATTTGAATCGTTAGTTTTAACATCTTGAGTAAAAGCGACATGATCATCTACTTGCCAATTTACATTAATAGCATTAGGCAGCCCTTGAGTCATTCCTTGTGATGTCAAACCTGTATCTTGATATTGACCTCCTTGAAAATATAACTCTTCTTGTGCCATCTATGGCATAGTGATGTTCGGTGATACCAAAGCCTGGGTTTGAGCATCATTGAGATTTGAGGGCTGCCACTTGAATCCTGCACCAAATTATTTTGAGGTGGGGTTGGAACAATGGCTTTTGAAGTGGAAGGAGCATTCGGATCAAGAACAACATATGGCTTAGCTGGAGTTATGACTCCTTGTGCTTGATAGGGTGGTCTATTTTCTTTAAAACCTGATAAAGAGACCTTTGATCTTTGAAAGGTTGATAGTTGTTCCTATTTTGCTGTTGATAGGGCTTATTTGACTGAAATTGCTGTCTTTTGAGCTGTACTATTTCATTTCCAAAAGATTGTAGCAAACTTTTCAACTCTCTTGTCTCACTAGATTGACTAGTAGGGGCTGCAATAGGAACTTGAGGTGCTGGAATTAGAGCCAAAGATGGAATTTGAAGAACTTGAGGGGCTGGTACATAACTTATTTTTGAAAATATGGGCATTGGAGGTCTTGGAGAAAGCTTACCTGCTTGTATCAAACTATTTTTTGCCCTTATTGCAACTTCATAAGCATCTGGCAAAGTAGTACCACCCATTGACTGTATCATCACACTAATGTCAGAATTAAGAGCTTTAAAAAAATACAGAAATGCATATTCAGGGGATGGCCTAATCAAAACCGGTATCCTAGTCCATGTCTTCTGGAATCTGATATTAAAATCGGACATGAACTTATGAGGAGCTCTCTGTATGGCAATCAATTGCTCAACTAAAGATAAGTGATCAGATTTATCTTCAAACTGCTTGACTAAGGCTGCACCCAATTCATCCCAGATAGAAACGGATCTAAGTGGGAGGGTTTTATACCATTGTAATGCTTTTCCTTTGAATGAAGCAGCAAACAATCTGATAGCAACATTATCCTCAACAACATTATGAACTGAACAAAGATTAGCCACATCCTGGATATGCTCAATAGGGGTTGTTTGACTTAATGGAATATTTTTGAGGGCAAATACAGGAATGTCATCTAACTGTGCTAGATTCATTGGACTTCCCCTATTGAATGGAGGAAACACTTGATTTCTAATGGCCATCTGGATGGTGGGGATTGTAGTGTATAACGATAGGATGAGGGGGAGGTAAATATTCCCTTTGAGGATATGGATTTGCCCTCTTAGACCTTGCTCTTTTATAAGTTACAAATTCAAAAGGAATACCTTTACTTGCTGATCTTGTGGTAACCTTTGGCATGAATGGATTACATGAATGATGCTATGAACTCTGCAACTGGATGTAGATGAATATCCTATGCTGTTGCGAAAACTCTATGTAAAGAACTTTTTTTGTGGTTCCATCGGGCGTGCAAATTTTTTTTGTCAACCTGAAGTTACACCCTGAATGGAAGACGTGCTGAAATGGCCAATCCTCTCTCCAATTGAAACAATGGGATCTTTTCACGAGGGTGGGTGTCTCAATGGTGAGAATAGCCTCCAGAGAAGGCTGGTTCCTATAAAATGTATCAATGGATCTCTACTCTGTGTTGCGAATCTACCATGGAAAAGGGAGAAAAAAACTTGAAAGGGAAATCCTACCTAATGACAGTGATACACCAAAATGTTGATCCACTCTACTTGGAACTTTGAACACTAAATCAAACAAGGGAAAAATAAGTCCTTTGATTTCAATTGATCACTATGCATAAATATTTCATGAGAAGGTTTGATCCAATGACCAAAACATGAGGGAAAACAATGGAGAGAGGTCTGATACAAGACACTTTGCAGCCACTTAACATCCACTTACAGCTTCAACAAAAGATATATAGAACACTGAACATGGCCTGCATAATATGATGAGCTAGCAACTGGTATGAATCAAAATTTGAGAAGGGAGAGAAATATACCACATGCAAATTGTTGAATGAATGTACACTACGCCAGCACTTGAAATTTGAAAGTACAATCCTTCTATTGATTGAAGAGGTTACACAACTCACCAATGGCAGAGTCTCATCTTACCAAGAGGGATACAAGTCAAATTTGAAAAGCCAAATTATATAGAAAAGTATACAACAGCCAAGAGATTGGTGCTGAAAATAGAAGAGGTCAACTCAGTCCAACTTGTGTTATTTCAGCCTTCAAATAAAATCTATTTTTGTCTTATGCCTTTCATGAAAAGCTCTTTGACGTGGAAAATGATGGAGCGCCCATTTCATAATCCTTATTTAGAATAAAGATTAAATTCTTCAAGATTGATCAACGTGCATGGGTCTTGTATGATGCAATGCCAAAACTGAATTTAGAACTCTACTTGAACTGCTGGAACGTTGAAAGATTTCAACAAGCTAAACAAAAGTGCATGCATGAAATTCTATGTTGGCGTAGAAGGGATGAGGTGGACCCAAGTTTGACAAGTCAAACTCTTGCATGGCAAGCCATGCCACATCTTGGACTGAGAACTCCACTTGAAGCTGAGCTGGAAGTGCTTGAAAGGCTCGGATTGCATGAAAACCAAGGAGAAAAGCATGGCTTATCAACTAGTCAACCTAAGTACGAGGTTTAGTCAACTCCAACTTACTCCCTTTTGTATGAAAAGCTCTTAAAGATTGGGAAGCATGCATGAAATCTTATGTCAACTCCTTGGACAACCATCGGTCTCTTGCTCTCATGCATGTATTCCTTTGGCCAGTTTTGTGGAATTTCTTTTGGCTTTTCTTTTTTGTCCCTGTTCATTTCCATAGGTTTATTTGCCGTTCATTTCTTTCGGGCCTTTGTTTTGTCATTTTTTTTGCAGACAAATTGTCCGCGGGAATTGTCTCTCTTTCATTTCCTTCTTTTGTTTTGTCCTTTGTAATTATTTCGAGCTTTACTTTCTGTCCATTTTCTTTGGACAAAAAGTCCGAAGGAATTCTGTCTGTTCCTTTCTTTCAGAGCTTTTCCTTGAACCATTCCTGTTCATTTCCTGTGGCTTTTGTCGACTTTACTAATTTCTTCGAATTTTTTGTCCTAAGGAATTCATTTCCTTGTTAATTTCTCCGAATTAATTCCTTTTAGGCTCTTATGTCTTGCCTTTGTCTTGTCTATTTTCCCTAGGTTTTTTTTTCTCTCGAATTTCTTCGAACTTTTTGTTCGAAGGAATTCATCTCCTTTGGCTATCTTTTCATGCCCTTTGGGAACTTTTGAAGGGTCCACTGTTTATGTCTCTACCCTCCGCAAGGGCTTCTGTCTCTCCTTTGTGCCCTTCGGAACTTTTGAAGGGCCTTACCACTGACCAAGTGCCCTTCGGGAAAATTGGAAAGGTCTGCTTCACCGACCAAGTGCCCTCTGCAAGGGCAGGTGTCCGTCGGAATTGGATTTTCGGAAGAATTGAAGGGCACCCAGGCTTTTTTTAAGTCACCCAGGGTTTTTGTAGGGAACCCGGGCTTTTTGGAATTGTCCTTATTCCTTCGGACTTTTGTCTTGTCTTCTCAACTGTGCTCTTCCTCTTTTCTTTCGGACAAAAAACCCGAAGAAAAAAAGCCTTGAACGATTGCCACTTAGTCATTTTTTCGGACTTTTTGTCAGTCCTTTGAGAGCTCTTTCTCTCGGACAAAATGTCCGAAGAAATAGTCCACCTCTTATACTCGAAAATTCCTTGGGAAGACAAAACAAATGAACTTACAGCTTGAATATCTTGGCTGTATTTGCACGTTTTGCTGTAATCAAGCAAGCTCCTTGGAAACCTCTGCATGACTGAACCTCACCTGGCTGTAGATGGTCACTTGGGTGGCTGTAAATGCTCATTTGAGGACCCCGAAACTGATTCACAAGACCAACTTGGCACCATAGCAAAGTTCCGAAGTGTAGGGGTGACAGTTTTGCCCTGTGGGGGCAAAAATGTCAACAGGTAAGTCTCTAACTTTTGCTATTTCATTTGATAGATAGATATTGCACAAAGTAATAGGTTTTGAATGTATAACTCCTTGTTTAGATTACTTCTACACTTGAACATAGTGCAACTATAAAGTTTTCTAGGTTGCCATCTTCCACCTTAAGGTTCTCTAGGCCCTCATTTGCCTACCATGATCCCTTGTTTGTTTTAAATCATCCCCCTCTGTGTTATAAGCTTTGATAACATTGGATTAGATTTCATTTTATGCATTAGAAGACCTAGCTAGGGTTATTGCATGATATTATTTGCCTAGAGGCTTTGGAACCATCTTTTTTATTGTTGTGTGATAAGTGCTCCTTTAGTTAGGTTTAGCGTATCCAATTTGGTCATGCTTCTGATATACAAATTATTGCAATAGATGTTTGGTTTATTATCCTATTCGATCTTGGATTTACTAAGTAGGATACGCTGTAGATCTATTTTAATTTGTTGCATACAGTCTGTACCTCTTTACTTGGTTTTTGTAATAGCTCTTTCTGCTGAGAAACTCCTTGTTGAAATGGTTTCTTTTGTTGTCCAACAGGTGGTGTCTTTGTAAAATATATATTCTTGGGTGTTGAAGTTTCCAAGTTCAAAGCCCTCTTAATAGCTTCTTGGAAAGATAAAGGATCAAATGCTTTTACCAAATCCTTGAGTGGTTCCATTAGTCCCTCTACAAATAGAACAATAAGTCTTCTTTTTGGCACATTAGGAACCATTGCTGATAATCTTTGGTATTCAACAATATAGCTCTTCATTGTCCCATATTGTTTGAGCTAAGCTAACTCTCTAAAGTGGTGTTTTGGATATTTTTTGTCAACATTTGGGTGAAGTCTTTTAGTGTGGTAATGGAATCATGTCTTTGGGTGACCATACCATGATACCACCACTCATGTGCCACTCCTTCCAAGTGAAGGGTAACAAATTTGATTGCATCTTCTTCATACATCAGATTCAATGATAAGTGTTTAGCTTATGCAACCAAGACCTAACAAAACATTTATTAGATCCATCATATGTAGGATGTTGGATATCTTTACGACACTGATCCTGTTGAGTTCTCCTTCCCCTCCCTGTACTATTCTTTATTCTTAGATCACAAAACTCTATAAAAGTCAATGCTTGTACTGCAAGGATGAGTCCTTTGTATTCTACATGATATGATGTAAAATCATTCCCTATGTGATGTTGGAGCTCTACCTTTTTTGGGTGTTCTTTTTGCATAAATTTTGCTTGGAAAGTCTTGGAAGGTGGATTGATTGAGGCCCACTCATTCACTGAAGAGCTTCTTTCATATTGATTTGCCTTATTTTGATTAATATTTTGCAGAGCTTGCACTAAACCTTCGATGGATTGAAATATCCCAAAATGGAATAAATTACTGAAATATGGAATTTCCACAAAACCCTAGCTAAAGCAAATATTTTTTGATTTCTAATAGCAGACCATAGTGATCAAACCCTCACACACTGCTGCAAATTAATTGTATCAAACCCTAGCAATAATCAATCAATTATTTCAACGAAGAATATGGCATAAAAGAATCTTTCCAAAACCCTAGGTGCCACAAATGCTGAAAATTTGTAGAATTTTATAGAAGCCTTTCCACCATGAAACCCCAACACTTTATGATCAAATAGTTACTAGAAAATTACCAAATAATGAGCTGATTTGAATATCATTTTCCAACAATAATTATTGAGAAAATTCCAATAAAATAAGAGAAATATTATGCAATGTTCAGATCTGCAAATTATGCCAATTAAGCCCTAGAAAATGATGCATACACTCTCCAAAGGGGTCGCCCAACTGTAAAACAACAAATGATGATGTCCTTATCCATGCAACCCTAGGACAAGGGGTCTTTAACTAGCGAACTCCAACGCAACCTTATTTAAAGGGGGTCTTCGACACACAAATTTGTTTGCTGGCCATAAACAGCGTTGAAACCCTTGTGAATGCCTCCCAACAACAAGCCAAAGTATCACAACAGATAGTCACACTTGCCAATGCAAGTCGCTGCACTAGAAGAGGGTCAAATCACTGAATCTGAAATACAATTACAACCCCTGAAAGTAGTGCTGCCCTGAAAAAGAGTGGAGGTTTTCGTCCCCAAACCTATGTGTTCTTGAAGTTTTTCGTCTTCAAGTCACTTAGCCAAGCGTTTCGTACTTTAGTCTCAAAATCAAATATCATAAATTCATGGTAACCTTTCAAATGATCATCATACCATCTTTTATGCCATATCTTCCCACAATTCCTCCCCAAAAAGGGGCGCTCCACTTGAAGGGAGAGTTAAAAGTGATATTAAAATATCTTTTCCCCTTTATTCATTAAGGGTTAAGCTAACCCTTACAAGTTACCTTTTAAGTTAGAAAATAGAAAGATATACCAAGAGGTATTTTTCTATAACTTAAATTTAAAATCAAAGTTTCCCTTTTATATTTTCCTTTAGCCGACAGATAACATTAAACGAACTAGGCTAAGGGTCATGTCCATGCTTAGGCTAAAAAGGGGGACATGACAATCCTCCCTGCCCACAATTGCTTGTCCTCAAGCAATAACAATATCCATGGAGCTGTCCCAACAAGTATCCCCATGCAAAGCTCAACCCTTCATTCCAGCGAAGGAAGGCCTCCAGTTGATGCCTTTTCCTGCTGTACTTGAAGATTTTTGGCTGCCTACTCTTGCTGGAAATGATACAACAACAACACATTATCTTCCTCATTCCCTCCATTGAGACCTTGCACCTTGGGCTTCCCAACAAGATGACAAAAGAAGAAGTCCTCGAATTTGCAGTAATGTAGGGGCTGGAACGTTTATTCCAATAAGGTAGTCTTCAAAATTCTGGGCTTTGGTTGCCCATATATCAACACTTGCACAAGACACAAACATGTTAATCAAAACAAGAGTTCTCCACGTCCTTTTCATGTTTGCACCCTTGATAATGCCCTCCATGTGTGAAGTGGTTGGAAGCATGTGTGTGGATGCCCTTGAGAGCATAGAAGGGTCCATACTGTCTACACACCCAAAAGTTGCCTCAAAACTCAGAAATCTTCCTACTAGAGGAGCCGGAAGTCTCCTCACCATGCTTGAAAATCACCTTTCACCAAAAGGCCACCAACATATGTCCATATACTTCAAAAGAAAGGTAGAACCGGTCACTTCCCTCTTGATTAGTTGGCTGTGTGTGCAAACTTCAGACCTCTTATGACCCCAAAATGTGAATTCATTTCTCCACAACTCACCCTTAGAAGGTAACATCATGCAATCAATCTTCCCCAAACTTCTAAAAACCTTCAAACTCACCATTTCATGCCACCCGTGGGCTGGAAACTTCCTTAATAGGGTTATAGTCCAAATCTTGGCCCCCAAGCTCACATGTTCCCTTAGAGGGAATCACTTTAAAAGGAAGCCTGTACCTTATGTTTTGAGGGTTGTGTTTGTACATTACAGCCTTGCAAGTGCCCCAAAAAATCAAACTTTTCACTACCAACTTGTTCCTTGATGAGCCCATCATATTTACAATTCCAAGAGGAGTCAAAGTGAAGCTATGAACCACCTTAGAAGAGCTGGAACTGTCATAAAAAACATCACAGGAAAATACATTAAGGCTACCCCTTATGGTCTTTCTCCCTTGCACGTGTACCTTGGAATGTGGGCTCCCTTTGAATGCAACCCAATTCCCTTTAGGGCTCTCAATGTGCGTTGATACTTCTTCATCAAACCAAAGGTATGGCTCACTAATTCGAGCTATAATTCGAATTAAGAGAACAACATTGGACACATACCTTCTGTGTAGACAATGTGGTGAAGTGAATAATCTTGCCATGGTGCCCACATGAAAGTCCATTGCTTAACCTCATGCTGCCCCCTCCAATTAGGCCTCCAATATGCACCACATGTGAATAAAGATTGAAGGATTTCTCCTTCCATAGTGCTGCCCCAAGTGTATTCTACCTTATGAAACTTACAACCGCTGTTGGTACCATCAATTTTGGCTCTCAAGCTCACAATTTCATGCCTCCCAAAGGCTGGAAGCTCCCACATTGAAGCTATGACCCCATCCTTGGTCCCCATATTCAATTCTCCCCACCTTGGAGACAATCATCCCAAAAAGAGGCCTGCACTTACTGTGATGAGGGTTGTATTTGCCATTTACTGCCTTGCAAATATCCACTAAAGTCAAACCACTCATGCCTTGTGTGTAGATACCATGAAGATGTGAGCAACCTTGCCTTGGTGCCTACATGAATATTTCTTGTTTCTTCATTTGCTGCCTTATACCAACATGCTCTTTTCTTTCGGCATGATTACAATGAAATTGATGGCTTTTTCCCTCTATAGTGCTGCCCCTTCTTTGTCTTCTACCCCCCTTGAGTTGGAGACTTTGAGCAACCCTCCTATTATTCATCGATTCACATTTCTGAAGCTGCCCCCTTGTTGCAAGTTCAAACCATTTCAATTGAATGTCCAACTCACCACCTTGCTGCCCCAACCATAGTCAACAACCTTTGGAAAACATATTAGGCCTAAAAAGTGTTGAAATTTCATACCTTGGGAGAGCTGTTCATCCTTTGCACATACCAATTTTTTGTCACAAGGAAAGAACCCAAACTCCCTTGCATTTTCAAAATTTACAGGGGGCTGTAACATGCCAAAATTTTCATATTTCTCTAGATGTGTGTACAGCGGAATTTGCCTACTTAGTTGGACATCTGTCCCTTCATAATTTCCAGCATGGATTATCCCCTCATTTTCAGATCTTATGGTGTCATTTTCCAGCTGAGTTGACACCCTTTTTATTGAATTTTCTGAGCAAACAACTCTCTGGTTGGACTTATAAAACTGAGAATTTTCTGAGTGGGTTAGTGGTCTCATTCCATCAAAAAATTTAGTTTCTCTCATACCCCATACAATTTGATTTTTTGCCCACTCCATGGCTTGCGTTAATTTGCCATTTTCAGAATTACCGAAGTCTTTCAAGCATGGAATGGCGTGAATTTTAACATATCTTTGGGGCTGCCTATGTTCAGAAATTGCTTCCCCTTGGACCCCATTAAGGAACAACAATTTTCAGAATATAAAACACTTACCAAATTTGAAGTGGGGTGAATCCCTCTTGGTGGTGGTGGCTGCCCAAACTCATAAATTGCAGCCTTTTCCCATGATCTGAAAGTCTGTTTTGGATCCCAAATAAAATTTGCACTTTGATCCATCTCAACATCCATCTTAAAGAGTGAATTGTCAAAATATTGGAAGTTATTTCTATCTCTTTGCTCAAATTTTACATTTGCAACTTCTAAATTTTTCTGAAAAATATCCCAAATCAAGATCTTTTTGGAGTCTAACAAGCTCATCAATTACTTGCTTGACTTCCCTTGGCCTTGCTTCATTCTCTTGCTCCCTAAACTTCCTTGCAACATCAATCTAGTTTTTTGCCTCAAGAAGTGCCATTTGACTATTTTTTAAGGAGTCCTTAGTAGATTCAAGCTCAAAGGTAAGCTTATCCACCCTGAGCGTCATTGTCTTATGAGCGTTTAAGGCCTCATTTGCACATTTGATGGCCACCTCCTTGTCTATGACTACATGAAGATATTCTAATTTTGTTGTTTTTATTGCAACCTTGATGTATGTAAATTTTTAATAGTGACAATTTCCTTCAAGTGTTCTTTCTCAACTCTAGTTTCTTCAACAACTTTAAAAAATTCATCTTGAGGTTCACTTGTTCTCTGCATACTCTCCAAAGTCTCTTCTCTTAGTTTTTCCCTTTCATTATCTATCATTTGCAGCTCCTTTTGCTGCCCACAAGCTTGATGTAAAACCTCACCTTGCTGCCCCACAATATCTGATTTTTGGTACTCAGAAAAAACAATACTTGGCTGCCCACTAACCTCTTTCACTTCTGAATTTGTGCCCTTTTTTGGTGATGGATTCTTTGAGCAATTCGCTAGATCCTTTGAGCAATTCGCTAGAGGCTCTTTCTTCTTTGCTCTTCTACTTTTATTTCTTGTGTACACCTCTAAAAATCCTTCCAAGTGTTATACGCTGCTTTCATATCAACCTTCCTCTCATACTCATCAAAGGCCATAAGCTTGCCCTTATCTTCTTTATTTTGTGACTCCAACTGTGCCCATTGAATAGAATCATTCCTTGGCCTTTCCTTGATTGATGTTCTGGTTGCATCACTGATAGCAAATTGTTACACAAGTTGATAGTTGATGTCTTGTCTTTTCATTTTATCCCTATCTCTTCTCTGTACACACATCAACAACTCCCGGATAGGAACCATTGTAAACAATTCCAAACCCTACAACTGACCAAGATTTTGGCTTTGATACCACTGAAATATCCCAAAATGGAATAAATTACTGAAATATGAAATTTCTACAAAACCCTAGCCAAAAGCAATTTTTTTTTTAATTTTTAACAACAAATATTAGTGATCAAACCTTCACACATTGCTGCAAATTAATTTTATCAAACCCTAGCAATAATCCATCAATTAATTCAATGAAGAACAGGGCACAAAAGAACTTTTCCAAACTCAAACCCTAGGCATTGCAAGTGCTGGAAAATTGCAGAATTTTATAGAAGCCTTTCCACCATGAAACCCCAACATTTTATGATCAAATAATTACCAGAAAATTATCAAATGATCTGCTGATTTAAATATCATTTTCCAACAAGTTTTGCAACAATAATTATTGGGAAAATTCTAATAAAATAAGAGAAATATTATGCAATGTTCAAATTTGCAAATTAGGCCAATTAAGCCCAACTGCAAAACAACAATTGTTGATGTCCTTATCCATGCGACCTAAGACAAGGGGTCTTTAACTAGCAAATTCCAATGCAGCCCTAATTAAAGGGGTCTTCGACACACAACCCTGTTCACTGCCCATAAACAACCCTAAAAAACCCTTGTGAATGGTTCCCAACAACAAGCCAAAGTACCACAATCAATAGTCACACTTGCCAATGCGAGTCACTGCACTAAAAGAGGGTCAAATGGCTGAATCTGAAATGCAATTATAGCACCTGAAAGTAGTGCTGCCCTGGATAGGAGTGGAGGTTTTTGTCCCCAAACCCTTGTGTTCTTGAAGGTTTTCTCTTCAAGTCACTTAGCCAAGCGTTTCATGCTTTAGCCTCAAAATCAAATATCATAAATTCATGGTAACCTTTCAAATGATCATCATACCACCTTTTATTCCATATCTTCCCACAAGTCCTCCCCAAAAAGGGGCGCTGCACTTGGAGGGAGAGTTAAAGTGATATTAAAATATCTTTTCCCTTTTCTTCATTAAGGGTTAAGCTAACCCTTAGTCACAAGTTACCTTTTAAGTTATAAAATAAAAAGATATATAAAGAGATATCTTTTTATAACTTAAAATTAAAATCAAAATTTTTCGTTTTATTTTCTTTTGCCGACCAAAAACACTAAACGAACTAGGCTAAGGGTCATGTCCATGCTTAGGCTAAAAAGGGGGACATGACATGGATTCTTTCAATATCATTTGGATTGTTCTTTCCAAATACCTCTAACTTTGGCTGATAGTTTCTTGCAAATAATTCATTTCATCTTTCTTTTCCCTTCATGACTTCTTCTAGTTTTGGTGACTGAGCCTTTCTTTCGCTTGGATAATATGCAATTTCTGTCCCACTGGCTTGCATAAGATATCATTGAATTAATTTTTCCTATAGACTGGCAAGAGCATAGCTTTGATACCACTAAAATGTCTCTCACTATTTGTAAACTCCAATTTTTTTTTGTGAATTCTTTTTCCAATATTAGCTATCAATAACATAATAAGTAGCAACATACAAGATTAATAATCTAAATCCTACTGATAACACCAAAACCCCATAGATCGCTTTGTTTTAATAAGTTGAAAATACAATGCAATTGAAATCTATTATTGTAATGAGTTGAATCCTCATAAATATTGATGACAAGACAATTGGGTATTGAAATAACACATACAATAATACCTGGTTATGTAATATGCAGAGTACAACCTGAGTTTACTGTGGACATACAACAAAGAACACTCATTACAGATCTGCGTTGAACATTTGATCATAAATACCGCTAATAGCATGGTACAAAAGCACTGTAGCAGTAGCATGGATCACTGTAGAAATGACATGGATTATTGTAGCATCCGTACAAATTAGTTTAGCAGCATTGTATAAAACTAAAAATGGAATAAATTTCAGTCTTTCGGCACAAATATGATCTCTGAATGGAATCACAACTGGGATTAGAAGGTTTCCATCCTCCAATTCTACACACAAAAGGGTTTTCGTCCTTGGGTGAAAAGATGAACACAAAGTCTCAAGCTTTGGAATGAGTTTGATTTTCACGAGTAATGAATAATGATTCCTTTTGAGCCTAGATGCTCTTTTTATAATAATCCTTTTAATTCCAACCCTAAAAACAATTAAAACACTTTAATAAAATATTATTTTTTAGCCCGCTTTATAATAATAATGCATAAGTGTCATTTTACCATGTTATTAAAAATAAAGTGACTGAGGACCACTTAAGATATTATTATTAAATCATTTCCCTAACTTTATCCCTTAGCCTATGGAAAATAAGGAATAGGCTACGGGTTCTTTAATTAGATTAATTCGAGAAAGGGGACAGACAAGGCTCGTCTTGTTGCTAAAAGTTTGTTCTATTAGGAGGGAATAGACTACGAGTAGATTTTTGATCTCACTGCAAAGATGGTCACATTTGGTTTGCTTCTCTCCATAGCAACTAAGTTTGGATGGAAAGTGATATGTTTGTCAAGAGTGCTTTTCTGAATAAAGGTTTGGATGAGGAGGTCTACATGGAATACCCTGAAGGTTTTTAGGTACTTGGTAGTGATCATCTAGTTTGCAGATTAAGTCTGTATATAGACTTAAGTAGGCTTCACGAGCCTGGTATATTAAAATTGATCAAGATTTATAAGATTTTAGATTCAAAACACTTTAATAAAATATTATTTTTTAGCCCACTTTATAATAAAAATGCATGTGTCATTTTACTATGTTATTAAAAATAAAGTGACTTAGGACCACTTAAGATATTATCATTAAATCATTTCCCTAACATTACCCCTTAGCCTATGGTAAATAAAGAATAGTGTTGGCAATTTTCGCTGATGTCTGTAATATTGTCATTGATGTCAAAGGTAGCTTGTGCTATCAGAGATTAATGTCCAAAGTTGAATTGCACAGACTTACAGTGCAAATTGGGTTTATGAAGAGCTTCTACTTATAAAATAAGTAAAGCAGTGTTGAGAACCCGAATGGGTCTTGTAGTGCAGATCGAGTTTATGCAACAACTTTACCTGTCTCATTTTTATAAGTCAAGTTGTCTCAAGAACCCGAAAGGGTCTAGAAGACTTGATCGGGGTTTCAGAAGCACTTTACTTCTTTTATGTTTATAAGATAATCAATGTGGAAAACCCGAATGGGTCAAGGAAGAGTTAATCGGGATTTCGGAGTGACTTTGCTTCTCTCATGTTTATGAGTTAAGCAATGTGAAAAACCCGAATGGGTCTAGGTGAGTTGATTGGAGTTTTGCAACAACTTTACTTAGTTCATTCTAATAAGTTAAGCAAAGTTGAAAACCCGAATGGGTCTGGAAGAGTTGATCGGGTTTTTAAGATGACTTTACTTCTTCCAAGTCTATAAGTCATGCTGAATGAAGAACCCGAAAAGGTCTTGAAGAATTCTTTCGGAAAAATTGTCAAGTCTTTTTCGAAAAATTGCCTTGAAACAAAAATATGAAGGGTAGTTTGCAAAAAGCCGAAGGGTATGTGGACCCTTTCAGAAAAGCCGAAGGTAGTTTGCAAAACGTTGAAGGGTATGTGGACTGTTATAGCTAGAAATTGCACCTATGTGGGAGAGTTTTTCAGGCTCTCCCACTTTTGGCTATAAACATGGGAACAATCTCAAGATGTCGGTATCCTATGGTGAGGTTGAGCCTCTAGGCTTTTTAAAGAGGTTAGTTCCTCTTGGTGGATCACCTAAAACTACTGTTAAACTAATGCTTCACATGGAAAAGGGTTAGAAGGGAGATAAGGGCTCCCAAGAAGGCTAACCAGGCGATGCACCAAATTTAAATGACCACTCATCTATGCTTGGACCCACACTAGATCAGTCATGAGACAATTTGGACTTGCACTATATGAAGATCAAGTAAACACACGCAAGAAGAGGTTCAGGCAGAACACTAATCCAAACCTGCAAAATCTTGAAAATACTTCAAAGAGGCAAGTAGAAGGCTAATGGACTAGGAATACTCTCATTCACGAATCCACCAAGCACAAACATACCAAAGCACTAATCGAAGACCAGAAATAGGCAAATAAATCATCTCATTACATTTAAGAGGTAGTTCTTACAATATCTCGAAAGGGTTTAGCCGGGTTGAAGGAGCACATGTTTGCAAACATCTCAATGAGCAACCGTCTCCCAGCAAGATGACAAAATTCTAAAAAATTGGGGCCCTTTACAATGGTTTGGAAGCCCATATATATAGAAGGGGACAAGAAAGAAAAGGGACTTGTGTGGAAGAACGGAAAAAGGGGAGAAGTCGTTGATGACTGGAACCACTGCTGTTGTGACTGCTTTGACCATGAAATGAACCGCCCAAGATCACTGTAAAATCTCCTCGAGCCCTTCGCGCATTCAAGTCTTCCTCTTCGAAACTGAGTGAGCCATATCGGTGGTAGCTGCATGTCTCGGCCACGTCCGAGTGTTTTCATCTTTGCATTAAAGCTTGGCGTGTTCTTTATTGCAACTTGGACTATCCCAATCGGTCCTTGCATGTTCGTTGCTCCACCTAGACGTGTCCAATCTTTGTTTGACCACTTGCATGTCGGAGTTGAAAGGAGAAGTCCTTGTTGTCCGTTGATATGCTGAGCTTGTTGGATGCGCTTGTGCCACTTGTTCTTGACTGATTGGCCCTTTGGATTTGTTGACCATTGACCTTGATGTTCCTGGGCCTTTCTACTTTCCTTGGCCTATTTTGCCTAGACTATTTTTGCCTAATTTTCTTTTCGGAACTTTCCATTGCTCACCACTTACTTTGGACTTTTACTTTCAGACAATTTTCTCGGGTCTCTTGTTTTTTGCCCTGATTGCTTGCTGGCACCCTTCGGATTTATTTCATTTGACCCCTTCGAAATTTATGTAAAGCCCTTCGGATTTCTTGATTGTCCCCTTTTAGCTGAGAAAAGGCCCTTCGGCCTTATGAACTGGTACCTTCAAATTCTCCTGAAAAGTGCCTTTGGTATTGTGAGTGCCCTTCGAAGAAAGGTACTGACCCTTCGAAAATGTGCAAAAGGTCCTTCGGGTTTTTTGAAGAGGAACACTTCTGTTTATGAAAGTCTTTCGAGATTTGTGCCTGGACCTCCTTTCGGAAATGACCCTTGGAGAAGACTTGTCCCTTTGAGAACCCGAGCACTTCTAAGACCAAATCGGGCTTTTGATGTCTCATTACTTATTTCGGGTTTCTGACTGCTCATAACTTATGAAGTAATTAAGTAGTGCACCCCCAGAAATCCGAAATACACTGCCTAGACCAAATCGGGCTTTCCAAACCTTCGTACTTGCTTCGGGATTTCGACTGCTGATTACTTATAAAGTTTTTAAGTAGTGTTCCTCCAGAAACCCGAAGACTTCTCCTTCCAAAAAAACCGAAGTTGTCTAAACTTGCCACTTTTTCTTGAATGTCTACCTTCTCACACGGGTAAAATTTGGTATGTGGGCCAAAAATGGCCAACATGGATCCTTCAGAAAGTCTGAAGGGTATGTGGATCCTTTCAGAAAAGCCGAAGGGTAGTTTGCAAAAGGCCGAAGGGTACGTGGACCCTTTCAAAAAAGCTGAAGGGTAGTTTGCAAAAGGTCGAAGGGTATGTGGACCGTTCAAGAAAGTCGAAGGGCACTTCTCAAGAAGTCTGAAGGGCAAGTGGACCGTTCAAGAAAGCCGAAGGGTAGTCTACAGAAAAGCCGAAGGGCATGAGGACGTTTCCAAGGATTCTGAAGGACAATTTGTCGGGGAAATTGTCCCGAAGAATTTCATCGGGAAAATTGTCCCAAAGGATTTCTTCGGAGAAATTGTCCGGAAGAAATAAGTCGGGAAAATTGTCCCGAAGAATTAAGTCAGGAAAATAGCCCGAAGAGAAAAGTCTCGAAGAAAATAACCCGAAACAAAAAGTCCCAAACAAAGTTCCAGAAGGATAACTTTGGATGAAATGGACCATTACAAAGCTTCCAAAATAGATCGTTTGCAATAGTCACGAAGGACATATAGACAAAAGTAAAGGTCAAGCATATCGAATATAATTGAAAGGAGTGAATGCGAACCGATCATGTAGAAGATATCGAGATGCGAGAAAGAGCTCGACAGTTAATACAAGAGAGATCGATGGTTCTATTGAAATAGGGCATACATTTGACGGTTCAAGATAGATAGTGATTGGCGCCAAAGACAAGATGAATAATCCTCGATTAAAGACATGACCAGACAAACGATGAGCTCAAAAAGTCTACATGGAGCGTGAGATTGATCGATCCAACCGATCAATCATCGATGAAGGAGGCTATGCATTTATGAGATAAATCCAGTAGTTGCCAAACATAGTAAAGAGACTTGACCATTGCAATGTGATGCATGAACCGAGACACGGGAAAGAGCATAAGTCAAAATCGCTTTTAATGAGAACTGGTTAATTGTAGCTGAAGTGTGAATGCAATTGGAGATAGAAAACCCTAAGCTACATTGTCTATACATATACGATATCTTGAACATTATAATTGGCCTTTTTGCCGCTGATGCTGCTGCCATTGCAATTTGAAGTGAGTCAAAGGCTGTCATTTTTGCGATTGCTCAGACTATCGTTGAACCTAGGCATGTGAGCAATACGAAGTGTGTCTAATAGAATATACAAATATATACCATGATAGCAGAGAGAGAGGAATAGAGGCAAGAAGAGAACGTTGATGTGTCAAACAAAGAATATATAAAAGACACAAAGGAAGAGAGGCTGAAGCAGCTGGTGTAAATGGACTGTGTTAAATAGAAGATATAATGACAGAACCAGTAAGACAGAGAGGAAAAGAAAATACTGTCGGTGATAGACGTATGCAGATAAAGTAAAAGGCAGAAAGAAAAGGGAATGAAGTGTGTCCAACTAGAATATATCCAAACACAAACAGAGTGAAGTAGAGAGGAAGAAAAAGCACACAGAGAATGAGCAAAAAGTGAGGTAGAGAAAGAAAGGGCACACAATGGATATGCAGAGAATGAGCAGAGAAGAAGAATAAGCATACACAAAATAAGCGAAGAGTGAGCAGTTACAGACTAGACTTGTAACAAAGAAACTGAATTGGATTCATTTGTGAATCTATCTTGTATACTGGAGTTGTAGCTCCATAGTTCTGATTGGTTGGTGCCATCAGAGAAATTGAGTTGGTGCTCAGTTAGGGGATTGGAGTCTCCTTTGGGTTGGTGCCTTTAAATCTTGTAACCAGTAAGGTTAAACTGAGTTGGTGCTCAGTTAGGGGATTGGTGTTTCCTAAGGATATGTGTCCTTGAATGCAACCAGTGTGGTTTTGCCAATGAGGTGATTTAATTGTGAGGCTGGATTAGAACAGTAGATTCTAGCAGTTATTTTCATCGTAGTTTTTCCCTTTGGGTTTTCTACGTATAAATTTGGTGTACCATGCTTTTGTGTGTGTGTGTGCTCTCTACATTTGTTCTTTGATATGCATATGTTTTGTATCTTCATTAAAAAGTTAAAGAACTAGTTTTTAGTTGATCTACTGATTCACCCCCCCTCTCAGTAGATAGTTGTGTTCAACAAATAGGCTATGGGTCCTCTGATTAAATTAATTCAAAAAAGGGGACAAACAAGGCTCGTCTTGTTGCTAAAAGTCTTTCCCATTAGGAGGGAATAGACTATGAGGATATTTTTGCTCCCACTATAAAGATGGTCACATTTCGTTTGCTTCTCTTTATAGCAACTAAGTTTGGATGGAAAGTGATAGATATGGATGTCAAGAGTGCTTTTCTAAATGAAGATTTGGATGAGGAGGTCTACATGGAGTAGCTTGAAGGTTTTTAGGTACCTGGGACTAATCATCTAGTTCGTAGATTGATTAAGTCTCTGTACAGGCTTAAGCAAGCTTCACGAGCCTGGTATATTAAAATTGATCAACATCTATAAGATTTTAGATTCAAAATGAGTATTTCTAATATGAATCTTTATGTCAAAAGCAATAATGATGACATTGTGATACTTATTGTCTATGTTGATGGTTTTGCCATCATAGGTAGTGGGGCCACTGCAATTCAACAAGTAAAATCAGATTTGTGTGCTACTTTTGACATGATTGATCTAGTCCTCCTACATTATTGCTTAGGTCTAGAATTTTGGGAATATGATCATCTTATCTTCATAGTGTGGGTCAAGTATGCCATAAATCTTCTGAAGTAGTTTGGAATGATATATTGTAATTTTGTTTCTACACTTATGGAGGTTGGACTAAAGTTGTCAGCGCATGATGATTCTTCATCGGTTAATGAATCACTCTACAGAAATATCTGTGGGCAGCTTGATATAACTTACATCACATGACCATATGTAAAATCCCCTCTAAGATTTCTCACCAAATTTCACAATTTTTCTGATTTATTAATGTGTAGATATTTCGTCAAACACTTTGTCTTCTTGTCATAATCAGGGATGGTGCAATGTAAATGATTAAAACAATTCATGAGCAGATTGGTATAAAAAATCAATCAATATTGCATAACTAGAGCATAGGAACAACAAGAGGCATTTAATCAAATAGTTGCTGCTGTATCATTACCAATGTAAAAGAATATGATGGATCCATCATTGTAGATATAAATGAGAAATATACAACAATCAGATGCTCAAGATCTAACTTTCAATTAATACCCTGGTACAAAGAATGTTGAAGGTGTTGATACAATATTGATAATCGGTTCTATACAATCAACTTTCCAATATCATCAAATCTACATGGATATTTGGATGCCTTCATAAATAGCCAGCTCATAAGATAAATGGACACCCCCTCCAAACACCCTTATATTCTCCTTAAACCCCAATACAAGAGCTACGATCCTTCTTGGGGAGGTGCGGCTTGGAATAGTGGCGACTTCCACTAAGGATGCTACGCCTAACAAAAAATTACAGTGAATAACCCAAGGCAGCTGCTGAACATATACTCCTCAATATGGCACTCTTCCAAACTGATCTTCTCTTGCTTTTTCTCTGCAAATTGATATACCTCTTTGCATACTGTAACTCCAAAATCCGTAACAATAGAAGCACCGTTGTGAAACCTGTATGATTCCACCTATAATCAGCTAGGGCAGATGTTTCACTCCCGAAACTGATATCCTTAGGGATATTGTCTTAGGGTTTGCTCAAGCATAGAGCTCAAACTCCACAATAGAGAAAAATAAACAAGCATGCCCAAAAGAGCTCTCCATTTCCCTTTTATATTTTTCCTAGACAACATTTTTTTAAATTCCCGCTTAAAATATTTTATTAAAGCTCAATAATAAAGTGATTTTTTTAATATTTCTTTTAATTGTCACATAAGTTACTTTATTAAATTAATTAAAATAAAGATATCCGTAAAAATGTATTTTATTGGACAACTTTAGATTAATTAATTTAATTTATTCCCTAATGTCGTGCAATTAGCCTATGGGAATAATATAGGCTAAACGGACCCTTCTGCGATTCTTTGGAAGGGGACATTACAGTCCTCCCTCCTCGAGATTGTTTGTCCTCAAGTAATCAAAGATTAGGATGTTGTAAAATTTTTCCACCTTCCCAAGTAGCATCCTCAATAGGCAAGTCTTTCTATCTGATGAGAAACTCCTTAATTACTCTGTTCCTCAATCTCTTCTCTTTGGTATCTAGAATAGTATCAGGTTCTAATACCAATCTACCCTCCTCATCTAATGGCGGAAGCTTTGGTGATGACATGATGTGCTGCCCAAGTGCCTTTTTGAGGCAAGCTACGTGGAACACATTATGAATTTTGCCATTCTTTGGCAGCTCTAATTCATAAGCTACTTCCCCAACCCTCCGTGCAATCCTATAGGGGCCATAGAAGTGAGGCTTCAACTTCTTTGCACCACTTTTCTTCAAAGAAGACTGCCTATAACGCTGAAGGCGTAGGAAGAAAAAGTCACCCACCTCAAAACTTCTTTCAACTCTGTGCCTATTTACATAAATCTGTTGTTGATTCTGGGCACTTTGAAGATTATCCTTAAGTGTCTTAAGGATGTCTTGACTCCCCTGAATCCAATCCTTAGCCTTAGGAGCTTTGCTGCCACCAAATGCCAAGTCTATGAAGGATGTGGCATCATATCCGTACAACGCTCTGAAAGGAGTCATGCTAATCGACATGTGATAGGTGGTATTGTAACTATACTCACCTACATGTAACCACTTAATCCAAGCCTTCTATTGCCCTGCAACGTAATTACAAAAGTATCCTTCCACCCATTTGTTGACTATCTTTGTCTGACCATCAGTTTGGGTGTGGTAACTAGTGCTCGGGGTCAACTTTGTACCAGCCAACTTGAATAACTCATGCCAAAAAGCATTGAAAACCCTGCTACCCTGATCACTAACAATATTCTTTGGCAGTCTATGGAGTTTGAAAATCTCTCTGAAGAACAACTCTGCCACCTGAGGTGCCTTGTATGTAATATCCCCATTTTCGGGTTCTCTTGCTTTACAGTTGGAGATAACTTTTTGGGATTGCATCAGCCTAATTAGAGGGGTAATTTGATGTTATCAGTGAGCTTAGATGGTTTAGAGGAGTTCTATGATGTTTTCGGATGTTATTTCTGGCTTTTGGTTTGAGCTCTAAGATTCTTGGAGAGAGCATCTATTTATAGTAAGTCCCTCGGTCAAGCCCATTCATCATCTTTCATCATCGGGATCACTCTTGCGTAGTCAGTTTTCGATTCCGATGTTTTTTGACCGTTTTCATAATTTGGATGTATCAATGAGCTATATTTAATTAAATTCTCTAAGATTGCTATTTCTATTAAAATATTTAAGGTGGCACTTGAGTGTTATAGCTCATTGGAACCGAGATGAAAAGCTTTAAATGTTGGGATGCTGAAAAGTGACTTTCAATGCGGGAAATGTTTTAAAAATGAAATAAATCATATTTTCGAGTTAAAGGGGGTAATAAATTAATAAAATGATTTTTTTAAAGGTGTTATAAAGTGATTTTGGGCAAATATTTTGAAAAGAAACTTCATAAAGTCACTTTATTTTATTTTATGAGCGAGAAAAAGGCAAGGGATATAAAAAAGGGATTTGGAGCTCATTTTCACCATGCTTGCTTATTTTCTTTTATTGATAATTTGGAGAGCTTTTGGAGTTCTTGGCTTTGAGGAATGGGAACCCTAGGGCTTATGGATTTGGTGGTGAAACGATTCCACCCTAGCTGGTTTGTTGGAGAGATCACATAGGTCTTTCATAGGTACACTATTATTTACAAATTTGTGAAGTTTCTTACGGAGACAAATTTGAGGAAGATCCATATATTTTAGAGATCATTGGAGGAAGCTATTGCTGAGATTAATATTGAATCCTATTGCTGCATTTTATTCATTTTGGTCTTCCAAGTGTTGGCCGTACCTTTTCTAGAGTTGGTTGTACCATTGCTATGCAAGAAGGCGTTGTACATGTTCTTCTTGGCACGTGAGGGCATGAGGATGTTGCTGGAGGTGGCGTAAGGGTGTGGAAAGATGGGACGATTGTTGGAAGGGAACGTTGGAATATCTTATTGTTGTTGCTGATCGTATGTTTCCAGTTTGTGGCACCATACCATGCTTGCACCCAGTTGTACACCTACAAACTCTATAAATCTGTTGTTGGGAGTTTAGCATTGAGGTTGGCTTTGCTTATTTTGCTTGTCATTGTGATAGTTTGTTGTTCAATCATATTGTATTTGCTGCTATTGAAATCTGGGAAATATCATTTGTAATCAGCAGTCAATATTGTCAAATCAGATTTATATTTATGTATTGTTCTCCTATTGAATATATATGTTGAGTGAGCTTATTTATCATGAAATACATAACAAAAATCACTACCAAGACACCAAAAATCATACCCAGAATAGAAGTTATCAAAATACATCAGAAATCAGCTACTTGCCAATTGTTTGACGAAATTCCCGCATAAACGGGAAGTCGGTAATCAAAATTTTATGCATCCAAAATTTGTTTGGGATATTTTAGTGGTATTAGAGCCTAAGTTCTTGCTAGCTAGTGGGTTTTGAACCAATATTTCTTTAGCAGAAAATTATTTTCAGTTTGCAGTGGTGAATCAAACTTTGGTGGTTTTGAGCCTCATCAAGGTTTTGGCTTTCAAGTTTGTTGGTAGGGGATAAACTTGAACATCTATCTCAATCAAAAGATATTCTTCTCAACACCTTGGAGGAAGTGGAGGATTGTTTGCACATGGTGGATCAGTCACCTTCTTAGGTAATACGAGCAGCTATGATTCTTGCAGTAACTTCTTTGGGTAAGCAGAAGTTGTTGGGAAATAAGGTTAATGATGTGAAAATTGTTACTGCTTCTTGTTTAAGTGAGCTCATGGGAATTTCAGCACCAAAAGCTTCTTACAATGATGACACAATGACAGAGGTATTTCAGCTGTTGGTGAATAGTTTCTAGGATTTGGATGATGTCACAGGTTCTCATTTTACTAGGAGGGTTACCATACTTGAAACATTTGCAAAAATCAGATTTGGTAACATCATGATAGATATGGGTTTGAATGATCTAATTCTCAAAATGTTTCATCAATTCTTTGCTACCATTAGAAAATATCATGCTAACAATGTTATTACAACCATGCATTCCATCATGACCTTGCTTGTTAATGAAAGTGATGAAGTGCCACAATCACTTTATTCTATCTTATCGGCTAACATGTTGAAGGGTGATAAAAAATCCTTATCGGTGAAGCAGGTCCTAGCTGAAATGGTAATTGCTCAGTGTAAGGAGAAGTTGAAGCCTTTCTTAGCCCATGAGGAGCATGAGGAAGAAGAGGAATTCATATCAAAAACTTTTGATGGGGAAGATGCCTTATCACACAAGGAATGTATGACAGAAACCCAGGTTGAGCTCTTAGACATGCATGCAACTACTATTGATGAGTTGGTGCATGAGGGAAAAGACAAAGCAACAGCCTTGATTGCAAGTCCAAACCAATCGAATGGGATTTTTGTGACTACCGAGTTCCTTGATAGCACTAGTGGAGTAGATGCAAATGATGACTTTGTTGAGATCACCAATGCACTTTTAGAAGAAGAGCGTGTTGAAGGTAAAAATGTTGAAGTCTCCAAATCAGCCTATGATGATGGTTTCTTATCTCACTCCTGTGATGATAGTTCATATGGGTATTGGTTTGATTTCCAAATAGAGCCTATGGAGAGGAGTGCCCATGATAGTTTCAGTCTTATTAATTTGGAGAGTGATTTGTTTAGGGAATCTACCACTCAGGAGGTACACAACGAGCATACTCTTTTAGATAGAAAACATCAGCTCATAGATCCATAGGATCCAGGTGTTTTGGCACTAAAATATGATGAAGAACCAATTTGGGATGAATTTCCTTCTGACCAAAGTGCTGTCCTGACCTTGGAGCATAAAGTATGCAAAGTGGATGCCATAGTGGGAGTTGATTTTGAAAGGCATGATCTTGTAGGCAAATCAGAAAATTTAATGCATGGGACTGACTTTGATCGGAGGCCTAGTGAGGAAGATGGGACATGCTTTGAAGGAGAGGCACTTGATACTTGGGGCAGCCATGGAGACACTATTGTAAGGTACAAAGAAAATTCTGATTTTTACATGCATCATAACAACAGATCACTAAACTTGCGTGGTCTTGACATTAATGAGGAGACTTGAAAAAAACAATTAATGGTGCCAATTGAAAATGAAGTGCAAACATTATCTAAGTTGGATGACATGAAGAGTCGTGTTGAAAATCTCATCCAAAAGACACCAAGAAATTAGTAGGAACAAATTGTTTCCCTTGCTGATTTGCAAAACATTAAGAGCACAATGGGAGACATGAAATCAGCGTATTTCAATATGATCAAAGATAGAGATGTGGCTACTAAGATTGCGGATAAGGCTATATCTACATCCAAGGAATTAAGGGTTAAGGTTGAAGAGCTCACCAATGAGCTTAAATCAACCAAAAATTCATTGGATAACACTCAAAATGCATTACTTGAAGTAGAAAATCAGCTTTATGTGGCCAAACAATTCAGGTAACAAGAGAATAGAGAAAAGGCTAAAAAAATCAAGCAGGTAATTGAAGAGCTTGATAGCATTCAAAAAGATTTTGATCTTATGCCCATCCCAAATAAATTAGAAACTGGAAGTTTGAACCAGCAGGAGGATTGGGTTGAGCATTAGGATAATGATAGCATTCAACTAGTTGATAATCCATTGCTTGAGATGGATACTGAGTCTTCTTTTGATAATCCACTTTTCGAGTGGGATGATAGAGCTCTTTCTAATTCCAGTGATGAGATTGGAGTCGATCACAAGATTTGGGAACCAGGGGTAGTTCCTGTTGACAATTTTACCCCAAAGAAAAGAACGGATTTATTCAAGTAGTTGAAGGGGCAAATTCTAAAGGGTTTGAATCCTTCGGACTTTTTGTCCGAAGGGTCACTAGCTGAAGATTCAATTGCTTTGGCCTGTTGGTCTGAATGAAATGGCACTTGTTTAAAGCCCAAAGGATCATAAGGATGCTGAAGGGTTCACAAATTTGCGGAAGGGTCATTTTATCGGCCAAGAGACCAATTGCAATTTTTTCGAAGAAAAACCAAGAGGCCGAAGGAAAGAGTCCATTACAAAAATCCCGAAGGGCAGGGTACCCTTCGGAAGGGTCACTTTCAACAATCCCGAAGGGAACCTACCCTTCGGGAAGGTGTGGGAATAGATTCAAAACCTTTTCAAAACACCCGGGTGCCCTCCAATTTTTTCCGAAGGGCACAGAGGGAGGGCTACGAGCCCTTGGTCGACGACAGGACCACGGTAACCTTTCCGAAGGGCACATTTCAAAGGCACTCGAAAGCGCAGCAAAGGAAGATATCCTTCAGACTTTTTGTCCGAAAGAATTCCTTCGGACAAAAAGTCCGAAGGAATTCGGAAGACACAGGAAGAGCCCCGTGAAAAAGCTGATGGCAAGAAGTCCGAAGGCTTCGGAAAAGTTGAAATGCTAATGGCAAAGACGGAGAAGGGAACCTTCAGAGAAATGTGACTTAGCATCCAAAACAAAAAGGGTCAACAAAGAGTGAAAAACGAAGGCAGAACAAAGTAAACCTTCGGACTTTTTGTCCGAAGGAATTCCTTCAGACAAAAAGTCCGAAGAAATTCGGAGAAAGGGCCGCGAAAAAAACCCGAAGAAAATAGGAATTCCGAAGGACAGAGAAAGAGACCGAGATAATTCTTGTGGACATTTTGTCCGCAGGAAAATGATGAGATAGAAGTCCGAAGAAAAACAGAGAAACGAAGGCAAAGAAAAAAGGGAATTCCTTCGGACAAAAGTCCGAAGGAAATCGGACAAGGCTCCTTCAATAAAATCCGAAGGAATTAAGCTGAGACACCCAAAAGTAATAGTTTTTGCACTGTGCAAAAGAGGAAATAAGAGAAGTTCGAAGGAAATTGCCAAAAAGAGAATCTCGAAGGAATAAATGCCAAAGGGTGACGTCCCGCTAGCCGTCAAATTTTGACCGCGGGAAGTAACCGCTGAAATAGGGGTAAAGCCAGCATTCCAAAAGCAAAGCCCACTGGAGAAAATATAGACCGGATATAATTATAAAAATACATCCAAATATAGAATCTCGCCAGAAATAGACACGAACAGGCAGACCAGAACATGGTAAAATACATGCAAGCGGGAGCTATTTTCGAACACTAGTCAAAGCTTCAGTTGACTGGTTATTAAAGTCCCGCACGTCTCCAGATCATCTCACGCATTCGAGGGTCCAACTCAGCTTCAACCGAAGTTCCAAATTTGAATGCCAAGTTGACTGTACCAGATTTAGAGTTGATTAATTGTTAAATGCCGCATACACTAGGAGCTTTCCATGCGAGGGAGAATGATTTCTTCGACCAACTCAACGTGCCAAGCAGTCAACTCAGCTGATCTCTTCGTCCAACTCAGCGTTTCAAACGTTCCAACTTGGCATCAAGCAGTGCACGTAGAGTTCTAAAATTAACATAGGCGCGGATTTTCATGCAAAAAGAGGGGAGCGATTCATAACAAAAACAAGTTCACTTCCTCAAGCACAAGAAGCTTCATGCAAAGACAAAAGAAAACATATTTTATTGAAAGGCCAAGTCAACCTTGAGTTAACCTAAGTGAATCCTTCTCTTCAAATTTTCAACGCCAATCTTTGGCTCTTGTAATTCTCTATATAATGGCTTTCAGCGTTGATTAAAAATCATCCAATCTTTCTCTTGGTTAGACCAGACTCTGCCATTGGTGAGTTGTGTAACATCTTTGATCAATAAAAGGATTGTACTTTTAGATTTCAAGCATTGGCATAGTGTATATTTCATTCAACAATTTGCATAAGTGGTAGATTTCTCTCCCCAAATTCTGGTTCATACCTAGTTGCTAGATTATCCTTATGCAGGTCATGTTAAAGTGTTATTTATGTCTTTTGCTAAAGCTGTAAGTGGATTTTAGGTGGCTGCAAAGTGTCTTTTATCAGACCTCTCTCCATCATTTCCCTCAGGGTTTGGTCATTGGATCGAACCTCGTCATGAAATATTTATGCATAAGTGATTGATTGAAATCTAAGGTCTTCCTTTCTCCTTTGTTTGTTCAGTGTTCAAGGTTCCAAGTTGAGTGGATCAAACTTCTGGTGTATCACCCCTTTTTAGGTAGGATTTCCCCTTTAAGTTTTCCTTCTCCCTTTTCCACAGTAGTCCGCAGCATAGAGTAGAGATCCTCATTGATACATCATACAGGAACCAGCGTTCTCTGGAGGTTCTTCTCACCATTGAGGCACCCACCCTCGTGAGAAGATCTCATTGTTTCAGCCGGATAGAGGACTGGCCATTTTGTGCACGTCTTCAAATCAGGGCGTAGCTCCAAGTTGACAACAGTTCCCAGTAGTATGGTGTTGAGTCAAGATTGGAATTGTGAGCCAAACTTCAGTAAAGAAACCGTTGTTCACTTTCCAATCAGTTTACATTGGACTACAGTTCATGTCACCCAGATCCGTTGGCTGGCCTCTTCAGACCCGCAGTTGAGAAATTGGTGGTTTGCATTGATTGGTAGAGATGATCTAGTCATAGGAGATGACTTTCCAGCTACTTCCATACTTCTGACTCCTTTGTTTCTAGAAGGATTTCCTATTGATTATTGCTGCCCTTGCCTTTCCACGTTGATAGTGACTTCAATCCATGGGCAGATAGATTTTGAGCTCTTGCAAGCTATGGTGCAACCGGTTGTGGGAGATTTTTCGATAAGCTGGGTGTGCTGGAGTATTTGGGCTTCCCCCTTTGACACTTGGAGATTAAGTGTCGTTGATACTTTTTCCATTTGTGGTCGCAGAGGTTTTTCCTGGATGGCTAATTTTAGAGATGGTTTTGTTGACATCTTCTATACCAACCCCTTGACAGTGTTTGATCAACTTCATTTTAGGAACAACATGAGGGGATATACTGAGGTTTATGTGTTATGGTTGGGAATATTTTCTTTTCCGTTGCCCAAGATTGAGTCTGGCATAGAGATTGTAGCTTTGGAGTTCATTGAGATGCCTTGGCGAGATATCTCTCTTGGTAGGGATTTCAGTCCTTTCAGGGATTTTAGTAAAGGATTTAATGATGATTACTTTTCAGGGTTTCAGGAGAGGAGAATGTAGTATGGGCATGATGGTTAGACAGTTATGATCAAAGCAGCACAACATCAACGTGGTTGTTCCTTTCTGAGATTAACTTGGAACCCTGGGATCACATTGGTTTGTAGTCCAGTAACTGTTGGGAATGAGAGAGTCGATGTTGACTTTCTTGAGCTTATTCCTATGGTGCCTTGGATTGGTTTCCTAGAAGAGCAATTCTCTGAGGGGTTGACCGAGTTCTTGTAGTATCTGATTGCTCTTCTTGTTAGTAGTTTTCAAGAGGTCTCTTGTGTTGGTACCCTGCAGGTCAGTGCCTTGAGAGGATGGTACTACAAATCTCCTAGGTTAACTTGGGACCTTGGGACCGTTCTTGGTTTTAGTCTGGTACAGTCTTTTGAGTTTTGGGTTATATTGGCATTGCTTGAGGACAAGCAATCTTTAGGAAGGGAGGATTGTAATATCCTTATTTTCGGGTTCTCTTGCTCTACAGTTGGAGATGACTTTCTGGGATTGTGTCACCCTGATCAAAGGGGTAATTTGATGTTACCAGTGAGTTTAGATGGTTTAAAAGAGTCCTATGATGCTTTTGGATGTTATTTTCAGCGTTCAGTTTGGGCTCTAAGATTCTTGGAGGGAGCACCTATTTATAGTAAGTCCCCCGGTCAAGCCCATTCATCATCTTTCATCATCGGGATCACTCTTGCGTAGTTAGTTTTCGATTCTGATGCTTTTGGACCATTTCCGTAATTTGGATGTTAAAATGAACTATATTTAATTAAATTCTCTAAGGTTGTTATTTCTATTAAAATATTTAAGGTGGCACCTTAGTGTTATAGTTCATTGGAATTGAGATGAAAAGCTTTAAATGTTGGGATGCTGAAAAGTGACTTTCAATGCCGTAAATATTTTAAAAATGAAATAAATCACTTTTTCGAGTTAAAAGGGGTAATAAATTAATAAAGTGATTTTTTTAAAGGTGTTATAAAGTGACTTTGGGGAAATATTTTAAAAAAGAACTTTATAAAGTCACTTTATTTTATTTTATAAGCGGAAAAAAGATGAGATATAAAAAAGGGAATTGGAGCTCATTTTCACCATGCTTGCTTATTTTATTTTATTGATAATTTAGAGAGCTTTTGGAGTTCTTGGCTTTGGGGAACGGAAACCCTAGGGCTTCTGATTTCGGTGGTGAAATGATTCCACCCTAGTTGGTTTGTTGGAGAGATCACACAAGTCTTTCACAGGTACACTATTATTTACAAATTTGTGAAGTTTCCTACGGAGACAAATTTGAGGAAGAGCCATATATTTCAGAGATCATTGGAGGAAGCTATTGCTGAGATTAATATTGAATCTTATTGCTGCATTTTATTCATTTTGGTCTTCCAAGTGTTGGCCGTACCTTTTCCAGAGTTGGTCGTACCATTGCTATGCAAGAAGGGGCTGTACATGTTCTTCTTGGCATGTGAGGGCATGAGGATGTTGCTGGAGGTGGCGTAAGGGTGTGGAAAGTTGGGATTACTGCTGGAAGGGACCGTTGGAATATCTTATTGTTGTTGTTGATCGTATGTTTTCAGTTTCTGGTGCCATACCATGCTTGCACCCAGCCGTACACCTTCAAACTCTATAAATCTGCTGTTGGGAGTTTAGCGTTGAGGTTGACTTTGCTTATTTTGCTTGTCATTGTGATAGTTTGTTGTTCAAACATATTGTATTAGCTGCTATTGAAATCTGGGAAATATCATTTGTAATCAGCAGTCAATATTGTCAAATCAGATTTATATTTATGTATTGTTCTCCTATTGAATAAATATGTTGAGTGAGTTTATTTATCATGAAATGCATAACATAAATCACTACCAAGACACCACAAATCATACCCAGAATAGAAGTTATCAAAATACATCAGAAATCAGCTACTTGCCAACTGTTTGATGAAATGCCTGCATAAATGGGAAGTCGGAAATCAAAATTTTTTGCATCCAAAATTTGTTTTGGATATTTCATTGTACTCGGAGGAAATGGCAAAGAAATGTGCATATTTAGTCAACCGATCAACCACCACATAAATATTGTCTCTACCTTGCACCTTTGGAAGGCCTGTAATAAAATCCATGGATATACTTTCCCACTTTTGCTCGGGGATAGGTAATGGCTACAATAACCCTATTGGAAAAGTATGCTTTGACTTGTTATGCTGACAAATCACACACTCACGAACATGCCGCAAGACATCATCCTTGAGACCCTTCCAAGAGAATCTCTCTCTAACATACCGTAGGTCTTAAAGTAACTCAGATGTTCTGCAAGTGGTGTATCATGAATGGCCTTTAAAATTTTCTCTTTCAATTTCGATTCAAGCACTAAATAAATCATGTCCTTGTGGTAGATGACATCATCTACCACTTTGTACCTATCATCCTGCATCTTGCCATCCAAAATCTTTCATGCAAAACTATTTTTGGAATACTCAACCAAAAGGTGAGCCTTCCAATCAGGTGAAATCTCTGACAAAGAGCAAATAGTGGGTCTCCTAGAAATGGCATCAACAACAATATTCTTTTTCCCCTTCACATACTCTATGTCAAAATCATATGCCTGAATTTTACTGACCCACTTCTGTTGATGCTCATTCAAATCCTTCTACTCCAAGAAGTATTTTAAGTTATGATCCGTCCTGACATCAAATTTTCCACCCACCAAATACTGTCTAAACTTTGCCAAAGTATGCATGATGGCAAGCATCTCCTTATCGTAGATGGAATATAATCTTTCTGTTTCACAGAGCTTCTTGCTCTCGAAAGCAATGGGATGTCTATTCTGCATAAGAACTGCCCAATTCCCTCACCTAAAGCATCACACTCCAAAACAAAACGCTGAGAGAAATCAGGTAAAGCCAAAACAGGGCAAGCACTCATCACCTCTTTGAGTCTATCAAATGTATGCTGAGCCTCTTTTGTCCACTTAAAAGCTCCCTTCTTAGTGAGATTTGTAAGAGGTGCACCAAGTTGGGAAAACCCCTTAACAAACCTCCTATAGAAACTGCATAGGCCAAAGAATCCCCTCAACTTTGTTAGAGTCCTCGGCAGTGGCCAATCCAAAATAGCTTGTATCTTCTCTTGATGTACTTGCACTCCATTTGGACTTATCATGTGCCCCAAATACAGGGTCTCTGTCAAACCAAACTCGCACTTCGAGGCTTTGGCAAATAGAGATTGTAACTCCATGATTCCTAATACCTCATCCACGTGCCTGAGGTGGTCCTCCCAAGTCTTGCTGTAAATAAGAATATCATCAAAGAACACCAAAAGAAATTTCCGCAGTTGTTTATTGAAAACATGGTTCATGCAAAATTGGAAGGTTGTGGGACATTGGTCAACCCGAAGGGCATGACTAGAAACTCATAGTGACACCTGAATGTTGTTTGGTGTATAGCCTACTTCCTCACTCTGATCTGGTGGTATCCTGAATGAAGATCAATCTTCGAAAAATATACTGCACCATATAGCTCATCCAGAAGCTCATCGAACCTAGGAATAGGATATCTGTTTTTGATTATCTTGTTATTCAGTGCATGGTAGTCAATACACATCTGCATGGTCCCGTCCTTCACCAATACAACTAAAGAAGCGAAGGGGATTGAGCTAGGCCTGATGTGTCCCATATCAAGTAGCTCCTTAATCATTTTCTCTATCTCCTCTTTGAATTTCTTTGGATGCCGGTAAGGAGTGGTAATTACAGGCTTAGAGCCCTCCTCTAGCTCAATAACATGCTCAAAGCCCCTGCCAGGTCTTCCAACAGGTAGGTCACCAAAAACCAAATTATGCTTATCTAACACTGATTGGATATCCACGACACTGTCCATTACCACTGGAAGGGGTTTTAGTAGAAATCAAACACTAGGCTGCCCAAGCAACATCCCCATGTCTGAAAATGGCCTCCATTCTCTTAGCAGATACAACCTTAGGTGCACCATTCGACGTACCCCTTAGAACCACTTTCTTCCCGTCCACTTTGAACTTAAACTCCATGGTCTGGAAATTTTGAGTACTTTCCCAAGGAATGTAACCACTGGACCCCCAAGACTACATCGGGCTCGCCAATACCCACTACATAAAAGTCATTGTTCATAGTGTAATTACCCAATGCTATGCTCAGTTGTGGGACTCATTTAGTGCAAGTCATGGTGAAGCCATCAACAACCATTACATTGAAGCCGCCAAAATCCTTTATCTGCAAACCCCTCTTAGCCAGTAGAGCCTCATCTATGAAATTGTGGGTTGTCCCACTATCAATCAGAACTGTAACTCGTTGCCCTTGTAGAACTCCCCTGACTTTGAATGAATTATATCTAGGAGTGCCAGAAAGGGTGGTGATGGTTCCTCCCTTCTCTTTCTCCAATGGATGTCCCTCTCCATTAGTGGTTTCCCCATCTGAATCGTCCTGTTCATTACTGACAACTCCTTCATTCACCTCCTCCTTGCCATCTGAAATCACCTCTATGTAATGCACCTTTCCTTTTCCCAAATACTCGTGACCCGGTTCCCAAGGCTCTTTGCAAGAGAAACACAACTTTTTCTTGCGTAGTTCATTTCTAACCTCGTCATCCGAGTGATTCCTCTTTGGCCCATCTTTCTGGAAGGGTTTCTTATCTTTCTTTGGTAGAAAGGTTTTAGGCTGAAATTTGCTTTTAGGAGCTGAACTTTCCATGTTACAAGCCCTCTTGATAGCAACCAGTAAAGTATTTGGATCAAATGCCTTGACCCAACCACGAAGAGGTTCCAACAATCCTTCCATGAACAAAACAATCAACCTATGCTCAGATATATCTGTCACCATAATCGAGAGTTTCTGGAACGCTGATATGTATGAATCGACTGACCCCACTTGTCTCAATTGTGCCAATTCTTTGAAATGCAGTTCAGGGTCCTTGTCAAAACGATCAATTAATCTCTGAGTAAAATCAGCGTATGATGTAATGTCTGCATGTCCCAAGGTGACCAAGCCGTGGTACCACCACTCATGTGCTTCTCCATCTAGGTGCAATGTGGCGTACTTAATAGCCTCAGTTTCCAACATGGGATTGAGCTGAAAGTATGTATCTAACTTCTGCACCCATGAACGTGCAGTGCATCGACTAGAACCATCAAAACTAGGAATAGACAACTTGCCCACCTTATGCTGCAAATCTCAAGGCCTATCCCTGTACTTAACCGGACAAAAATCATCTAAGGACATAGTTGCATGAAATTCATCCCCCAAGGTTTGATACTCCCTTAAATAATCTGCCCAACCTTCACCACCTCCTTGTTGTCCTACTTGTTCTCTTGGTGGTCCTTCCAAGAATTCAGGCATTAAAGGTCTAGGAGTAATTCTTTTGGTTGTCCTGGAGCTATTAGCTAGATTATTAGCGTTACTCCCTTCTCCATGGTTGCCATTGTTTTCATTATCACCATTATTGCCATTGTCGCCATGATCACCCTGAGTTCTATTATTCATTGTTTACATCATTTGGGTCATAAGGTAAACCAACTGTTGTCCTCTAGCAAAATCATTTAATATATCCATGGTACTAGGATTCGGTTGTTCATGTCTATCACCCATGTTCCCTACAGCTCTCTCACCGAACAAATCTACAATAGAAATTTCTTCTTCAATCTTTGGTTGTTTCGGTGGATCGTTTGGCCTCTGTCTAAAATAATCCATGTGAGACCTTCTGGGTTGCATAGGGAATTTCTGCTATCATAGACCTGCACAAATTTTTACTTTTTTATATCAATTTATATGTGAACCTAGAACATTGACATGCAAGTGTCGATCACTGACATGCAAGGCTTAAAACCAACATGCAAGTGCGGATCACTGACATGCAAGGCTTAAAACCAACATGCAAGTGCAGCTCACTGATATACAAATAACCCAACAGGGTAGCAAGAAGTTCTGCACTCTGATACCACTGTAAAATCCCCTCTAAGATTTTTCACCAAATCACAATTTTTTTGATTTATTAATGTGTGGACATTTTGTCAAACACTTTGTCTTCTTGTCATAATCATGGATGGTGCAATGTAAATGATTAAAACAATTCATGAGCAGCTTGGTATAAAAAAACAATCAATATTGCATAGCCAGAACATAGGAACAACAAGAGGCATTTAATCAAATAGTTGTTGCTGTATCATTACCAATGTAAAAAAATATGATGGATCCATCACTGCAAATATAAATCAGAAATATATAGCAATCAGATGCTCAAGATCTAACTTTCAATTAATACCCTGGCACAAAGAATGTTGAGAATTGGTTCTATACAATCAGTTTTCCAATATCATCAAAACTGCGTGTTTATCCGGATGCCTTCATAAACAGCCAGCTCATAAGATAAGGGGATGCCCCCTCCAAACACCCTTATATTCTCCTTGAACCCCACAAACCTTCCAATACAAGAGCTATGATCCTTCTTGGGGAGGTGCAGCTTGGAATAGTGGCAACTTCCACTAAGGATGTTACGCCCAACAGAAAATTGCATCGAATAACCCAAGGTAGCGGATGAACAAATACTCCTTAATATGGCACTCCTCCAAATTGATATTCTCTCGCTTTCCCTCTGAAAATTGATATACCTCTTCGCACAGTGTAACTCCAAAATCTGTAGCAATAGAAGCACTGGTGTGAAACCTGTATGATTCCACCTATAATTAGCTAGGGAAGAGGTTTCACTATCGAAACTGATACCCTTAGGGGTTTTGTCCTGGGGTTTGCTCAAGCACAAAGCTCAAACTCCACAATAGAGAAAAATAAATAAGCATGCCCAAAAGAGCTCTCCATTTCCCTTATATATTTTCCCCGAATGACCTTTTTTTAAATTCTTGCATAAAATATTTCATTAAAGCTCAATAATAAAGTGACTTTTTTATATATTTTTTAATTGTCACTTAAGTTACTTTATTAAATTAATTAAAATAAAGATATCTGTAAAAATGTACATTATTGGACAACTTTAGATTAATTATTTCTATTTATTCCCTGATGGCCTGAAATTAACCTATGGGAATAATATAGGCTAAATGGACCCTTTTGGCTATTCCTCGGAAGGGGACATTACAACAGATCTATGTTTTGTTGTTAGCTATCTTTCTCAGTTTTTGTTTCAATCAAAGCTCATTCATTGAACAAGAACAAAACATGTTTTAAGATATGTCAAAGGAACTCTTGACTTTGGCATCCTATAGTATACCGTATAAAATTTCAGATTGATAGGTTATACATACTCTGATTAGGAGGATCGATGAATACTTGAAGGTCTACTACTAGGTACATGTTTTCCTTTGGTTCAAGAGTTGTTTTGTGGTAGAACAAGCTTCAACATTCTATGGCTATATCTTCCACTGAAGTAGAATACAAGGCAACAGTTAGTTTCTGTTGTGAAGCAATTTAGCTACGTTAGATTTTGATTGACTTTCAACTTTCTTAGCGTACACGCAATCCACTTTTTTGTGACAATCGAGGTGTATTGAAGTTGGTGAAGAATCCAATATTTCATGCATGCGCCAAACATATTGAAATCCGTCATGACTACATTTGACAATTGATTGATTATGGTGATATTTCTCTTCACTTTTATGCTTCTACAGAGCAGCCTACAGGTCTAATGACTAACCCTCTTGGTCCTATTTTGTTTGTAAAATTTCAGGACAAATTTGGAGTTCATGATTTTGTCATTAAGGGGGTATCAGGGTGTATTGAAGTTGGTGAAGAATCCAGTATTTTATGCACGCACCAAACATATTGAAATCCATCATCACTACATTCGATAGTTGATTGATTCTGGTGATATTTCTTTTCACTTTTGTGCATCTACAGAGCAGCCTGCAGGTCTAATGACTAACCCTCTTGGTCCTATTTTGTTTGTAAAATTTCAGGACACCTTTGGAGTTCACAATTTTGTCATTAAGGAGGGGGTAATAAATATATTAATTAACATGTTAGTTCATTAACTAATGGTTAGTCATCAACTACCCCAACTCTCTGTAACTGCATTTTTCCCTATAAAAGAAGGATGCACATGCACTTCAAGTTATGCCTTCCAGTTTTCTCTTCATTCTTTCAGCATTCATATTTGCTAATAGTTATTCTACTCAAGCGATATATATATATATATATATATATATATATATATATATATATATATATATATATAGTTTGGGAATATGAACACCATAGAACTCGACTCAAAGTTTGATAAGTAGGAAAGAGATACAAATGCGTCAAATTGCTAGGGGACGGAGCAATGGAGCTAACGTTCATAGATTGTGGCATAAGGTTGATTTGAATCAACGAAATGTTTCTTTAGTTACTTCTATTTCACAAGTGGCCACTACATCTTCTGATTTTTGGGGCAATGCTAACATAGAAATTTGTGAAAATCTTCCAAGTCCCCAAGCTACTTGTTCCTCTTCACAAATAGATAATCAAAGTGATACACATATTGATTCACAAGTATATATATATACACCTTATGCCACAATCTATGAACGTTAGCTCCATTGCTCCGTCCCCTAGCAATTTGACGCATTTGTATCTCTTTCCTACTTATCAAACTTTGAGTCGAGTTCTATGGTGTTCATATTCCCAAACTCATCAAATATTACATCGCTACTCACTATAAGTCTCTCTGTATCCTGTTCAAGCAAACAATACCCCTTTTTGTTCTCAGAATAGCTAAGAAAGCTGCATGTTCTACTCTTATGTTCCAACTTAGTTCTACGTTCAGTAGAAACTAAAGCATTTCATGTGCATACAAAAATTCTTTAGTGTTTTACCACAGGTTTAAATCCATTCCATGCCTCACAAGGTATTTTTTGCCTAAAAGAGCAACCGTGGGAGATCTATTCCTCAACTACACTGCAATACCAAGTGCTTTGGCCCAAAATTTTTCATCTAATCATTTATGCTACATGGCTTGTGTTGTACCTTCCTAAGTCCTGTTCATCCTCTCAGAAACTCCATTTTATTGTGGAGTATTAGAATTAGTGTATTACCATTTGATTCCACGTTCTTGACAGAATGTGAAAACTTATCTGAGTTATACTCACCACCATTGTTTGACCTAAGTGAGGCCAGTTTCAAACCTATTTATTTTTCAACTAAGTGTAAGAACTCAACAAAATTAGTGAAAACCTCTAATTTGTTCTTCAAAAATATACCCAAGTCATTCACGAAAAATATCAGTGAATAATACAAAGTATCAACACCCTTCAATCGATAACTTTTCCATATCACACACATCACTATGAACCAACTATGAACATTTGTTTGCTCGCCAAGTAGACTCTTTAGAGAACTTTTCTCCATATTTTGTTTTCCCAAAACATGACTCACATAAAACACACTGCTGAAAGTGGGAAAACCAAAAACTATATTATTTCTTTGCTAGTCCACCAAAGAGTGAACATTTAGATGTCCGTACCACATATGCCACAAATATTGCGGGGACTTATAACTTGTTTCAACAATTGCTGCCAATTTTTGTGGAGGAAGTACTTTACAATGCATTCTCACCAAGTTTCCATTCTCATACCTTGTATAGACAATTTTATACCCATTTTGTACTAAATTGATGTAGATAAGCCCATTTTCTAACACATTATGATAACCTTTCTTTTGAATGGTGACTAAAGAAATTAACATAAAATATAGAAGAGAGTTTTGAACCTATGACCTCTTGAAATTTCAAGTGCCTTACAAAATCTTGTATGCCACTTGTTCTACTAACATTATGAAACATAAAATGCATATGTTTCATATAAGCAAATTTAAAGTGGCTTGATTTTTAAAAATAAAGCAAATTAATTTAATTTACCCATAACATGCTTATTTAGATTTGTGGGCTTAGGATGATGATCATGCCTCTGATCCAACATCTCTGTTCCAATGATACACTTCTCTTATTCAGATTTGTGGGCCTAGGATGATGATCATGCCTCTGATCCGACACCTCTGTTCCGATGATACACTTCTCTCATCCAACCAAAGTGAATGCACCCGACTCTAAAAAAAAAGAATATAATAAGTCCATAGCCATATTCACGCCATTGACTGTGTTATGGTGCCTTTTCAGGCTGAAGTTCCCCCCCTCACGACACTTTATGGGACATCCTAAGCTTTTTATGGCAACAATAAAGGAAGGAGCCTTTGATTTTGACATCTACCAGCAGGGGAAGACAGCAAATTGAACGCCTTTTCAGGCACTCTTCAAACCTTAGGAGTGCTTCAGGCAAAAAATTCTAATATTTTTCAGGCAACACCTTTCCAACAGCCAATAAACAGTTTTCTTTCATGCCTTTTAACATACAATATACAAAAGATTTCAATCACAAAATGAAACACGCCTTAGCAAGGTTAACCATGCCATTTCAGACAGATATTTCCTCTTTTAATGCTTTGTAGGGTTTGTAACAATTGAAATGTTTCCTTCTATTAAAATAAAAATAGCAGCTTGAACATTTTCACACCTCAGCACATCCAAACAGCACTCAATCATGCTTTTATCTCTCGCGCACACCCTCCACCCCGCCCCCCAAAAAATAAACAATTCCTTGGCACAATATTAAATTGAAATTTCTCTCACTATGCAACACTTTTATCAAGAAAAAATAAACCAAATCCTCATCCATTCAGATTATCAAGGATGAATGTTGAATTTACAAATAATACCGATATCTTTCAAAATACATTTACGGCAAATGTCAACTTAAAATGCAAATTGAATGCAATTTTAAAAAATCTTACTCCCCTGATTAGGCCTTTTCTTCTTCACACGGACCCACTTTACTCGATCTCTTCCACAGGCCCGCCACCACTTCTTCATACGCTCCAAGCTCTGATATCACTGATCACAATATCATAGATTGATTTACAAAGCCACAATAGGTTGAATCTTGATTCCACTGTGGCGGGTAACAAGCATTTGATAGCTTCAAAGTAAAATGTACAATAGTGTGCCTTTATGCTGTTATCCTTCGATACACAATGGCAAGTGTATTTATGGAATTACCTTGGACTGGTAATTCAATGACCTCCTATAACCACTTATCTAATTTACCTGTCTAACTTGCATACGGGAACATTCATAAAAGACTTAACACTAACTTAACTTCACTAACTCACTAAGGATTTATTAAAGGGGGTGTCTTTTGTAAGATGCATGCACCTTTAACAATTTATTTATTTACCTAAGCCAAGACATAAGGTTTTTGGAGCAAGTTTTAACAAGATGAGGCACTTAGCGAGTTCCCAGAGCCCTGATAACATGCCACGTGGCATAATCTCGTGAACCTGGGATCCTAGATGGTCACGTGGTGGGCTAAAGGGTCTTGGCATACTTTATCTGGCATAACTGAGGTAAATGGGCAACTCAATTGTTTATCCAAAGGGCATAAATGAGGGAAACGAGCATCTTAAATGTTATCCCGAGCTGAAGTGCTTCCTAACCTCCCTAGATACATTTTAGGAAACAATGGGTCTTGCATGTGATTGCTAGAGGACCTACTTTAATCATTGGGACAATAGGGTTCAATGAATTACTGCCTCTTGGGCATCCTTGCCATGATCAGATGCGCATTATGACTGTGAGTTGCCAATGTTGGCTTGGCTTCAGAGTTATACAAATTTGTGGTGTTCATGCACCTATAAAATTAACATAGTAGTTAGTTTATTAACCGCAGATCTTTCTCTCTTGATATTTATTTATATCTCCATTCATTTATTGTTCATTTAGTTACAATTGTACAATTTCCTTTATGCTTCATTTCATATAATTAATTTATTTTTTCTGTAACACATCTAAGTTCCAACAACTTAGTGTGTTGTGTACCGGGTTGCCAATTGAAACTGGATGATCATCAAGCTTTGTACCAATCGTCTAGAATTCCCAGAAAATTGTATCATTGTTCTTCACATGCTAACAATGGCAATTCCTAGGCACATGGTTTTATGATGTAAATTGGAGTTATGGAGATGTTTATTGTTCATTTGGTTACAATTGTACAATTTTCTTGTGTTCATTTGATATAATTAATTTCTTTTTTTGTAACACATCTAAAGTTCCAACAACTTAGTGTGTTGTCTATTGGGTTGCCAATTGAAACTGGATGACCATCGAGCTCTATATCAATTGTCCAGAATTCCTAGAAAATTGTATTATTGTTTTTCCAATGCTAACAAGGGCGATTTTCTAGGCACATCGTTTTATAGTGTATATCGGGGTTATGTAGTAGTTAAATATGGCACATATAACCCTTCAGTAGCTATATTGAGTCAAATCAGTAACTTGTGGGTTGGGGTTTACCATACCCTCAATGTTATTATATTAGAGATTAATTATAGACAACTCATCATTTCATTAGCATCATTATGAGGTATTATTGTTTTTGGTTTGGCTCTTATATTGAAAGATATATTGGAGTGGATCCTTCCTTATGTAACCTTACCTTAAGCATGCTCTTTGAGCACATAAAACATTTGGGTACATTGGTACCTTCCACACATCTTTTGTGCACATGCATTTCTGTTATTAATGGCATATATATCTTATTGGATGCTTTGTTCAATAGAAAAGGAGATACCTATTGTCAACCTGGAGCTGCACCCTGAATCGAAGACGTGCATGAAATGGTCAATCCTCTATCTAGTTGAAACAATGGGATCTTCTCACGAGGGTGGGTGCCTCAATGGTGAGAAGAACCTCCAGAGAAAGCTGATTCCTGTAAGATGTATCAATGAAAATCTCCACTCTGTGTTGTGGACTACCATGGAAAAGGGAGAAGGAAACTTGAAGGGGAAATCCTACCTAATAACAGTGATACACCAAAAGATTGATCCACTCTACTTGGAACCTTGAACACTGAACAAACAAGGGAAAAAGAAGACCTTCGATTTCTATCGATCACTATGCATAAATATTTCATGAGAAGGTTCGATCCACTGACCAAAACATGTGGGAAAACGATGGAGAGAGGTCTGATACAAGACACTTTGTAGCCACCTAACATCCACTTACAGCTTCAGCAAAAGACAAAAAACACTTAACATGACTTGCATAATACGATAAGCTAGCAACTAGGTATGAATCAGAATTTGGGAAAGGAGAGAAATCTACCACATATGCAAATTGTTGAATGAATATACACTATGTCAGCACTTAAAATCTAAAAGTACAGTCCTATTGATTGAAGAGGTTACACAACTCACCAATGGCAGAGTCTGGTTTTGCCAAGAGAGGGATGAAAAAATCTAAGGCTGAAAAGCTATTAATATAGAGAATTACAAAAGCCAAGAGATTGGCATTGAAGAATAAAAGAGGAAGATCAACCTAGATCAACTCAAGACAGACTTTGCCTTTCAATAAAATATGTTTTCCCTTTGTCTTTGCATGAAGCTCCTTGGCGCTAGAGGAAGTGGACTTGTCTTTGCATGAAGCTCCTTGGCGTTAGAGGAAGTGGATGGCTGGGTTTATTGAAACACCCACCTCTCTTTGCATGGAAATCCATGCCAATGTCAATTTTAGCTTCTTCATGAGCTGCTAGAATCTTTGGAAGTATGAGATGACAATAGTATGCATGAAATCCAATGCCAATGTCAATTTTAGAACTCTGACTTGATCCGTTGGAAGCCGAGCTGGAACGTTTGAAAGGCTGAGTTGGAATGTTTGAAATGCTGAGTTTGAACGTTTGAAAGGCTGATTTGGAACGTTTGAAGAGAAACTTGACTTCAACAACCAGTCAACTGAAGCCTTGACTAGTTAACCGTAATTAGTTTTTGCTTGCATGGAATTCATGGAGACTAAAATTAGCACTCTGACTTGAACCGTTGGACGCTGAGTTTGAACATTTGGAAGTCGTCGCATGCCTTTTGAATGATTTAACCCCCCGCGTTCATTATTTTTCATGCCTTTTACGACATTGTTTGACTATAGGTCAACTATAGATAAAAAACAATATTCTTAATTGTTTTTTGGCATGTTCACGCGCGCCTCGGATGTGTCTAAGTTTGTTTATGGCAGTTTGCATGTTGTAGAACGCGTTCATTGGCTGTTTTGTCTATATTTTTTCCCTTGGTTTTGCCTTTGTCATTTTATTTCTTCAGATCTGCCTACTCTGCGGTCTTTTCTTGTTTGGTCCTTTGCTTCGGATTATTTTCTACCCATATTATGTATTTGCCTCGGGCATATTTTTTTACTTTTCCACGGCAAATCTTCTGAAGGAATTCCTTCGGACAATCTGCTCGAAGGAATTACTTCCTTGGTCTTTGTCAATGTCTTTTGCTTGGTCTATGCTATATCATGGACTTTCCCTTTGCATGTATTTTGTGTCGGCTTATTTACACTTCACTTTCCCACAGACAAAATGTCCTGCGGGAATTGTCTTTATTTGTTCCTTGGCTTATCTGTGCTCGGACCTTGCCTTTTCAAATTGTCCGAAGGAATTCCTTCGGACAATTATTCCGCTTGAATTGTCCTTGTCACTTTTCCCACAGGCTTTGTATCCTTTGAATTTCTCTTTCCTTTTCTTGTGGGCTTTTGTCTTTTGAATTTCCGCGGACTTTTTGCTTCTCACTTTTTCGAATTAATCCTTCAGACAAAAAGTCCGAAGGATATCCGTCAATTAAATTGTTTGCTCTTTTTGCCTTTGTGTATTTTTTTCTGTCGGGTTTCTCTTTGTAAATTCTCCGAATTCCTTCGGACTTTTTGTCTGAAGAAATTCCTTCGGACAAAAAGTCCGAAGGAATTAGTCCTTTGTCTTTGTCTTAACCACCGGCAGAAAGCCCTTCAGAAAAATTGCAAAGGTCTTGCCACCGACCAAGTGCCCCCTGCAAGGGCTTGTGTCCTTCCTCTGCGCCCTTCGAGAAAGTTGGAATGGTCCTGTCACCGACCAAGTGCTCTCCGCAAGGGCTTGTGTCCTTCCTCTATGGCTTTTCGAAAAACTTGTAGGGCACGTGGGCTTTTTGTAGGGCACTCGGGTTTTTTGTAGGTGTCCTTATTCCTTTGTCTTTATTTCCCTGCGGACTTTTTTGGAGGCTGCGGACCTTGTCTTTTCAAATTCTCCTAAGTATTCCTTCGGACAAAAAGTTCGAAGGATATCTGTTGTTTTCTCTTTATTCTTGGCTAATTTCCCGTGGACTTATTGCAAAGCTCATTCCTTCGGATTTCCTGCAGAGAATCTTTTCTGAAGGGTAACATACCCTTCGGATTTCTTGAGTGTCCCTTCAAAATTTTGCAATGGTCCTTTGAACTTTTCCGAAGCTATGTAAAATCAAGCCTTTTTTCTTCCCGAATGCATTCTTTCTTCCTTGGCTAGATAGGTGAACTTTCCGAATGGCAAGAGACAATCTGACCTGCGGAAGAATTGTCAACATTTCTGGCGACTCAGGTGGCCCAGCATGCCTGCTATGCTTGAGAACTCAGACCATATAGATGTTATTCGAACTCTCAAAACAATGATAACCCTGATTTCTGATTGAAAATCTCCTTTGATCATGGCTAGAGTAACCTCCTTCAAAATAAGAAGGAAATTTCACACACGAAAGCAGGAAAACTAGGAAGCAAATGTGCAATCAAGCACTTATTGGACAAAACTGAAGCAAACTACTGTGTTTGAACAACACTTGGAGTAAAGCAAAAACAACTATGTACATAGAGTTTTGCTCTTTAATAACAATGTTTCAGATGTATCCCATTGATTGGGATTGGAAGCTTTTGGCTGTCCATCTTGGCAAGTTGGAAGGCATTATGGGATTTGCAGCTGGAGATCGTGTATGGGCCACTCCAAAGGGAATCAAACTCTGTGTGCTTTCCTAGTTTGGCTTGATCCTCATCCCACTTGAGGACCAAATCTCCTTCATTGAAGCTTCGTGAGGAAGCTCCTTTGTCAAATGTTCTTTTCACTTGTGCCTAATGACATTCCATGGCTAGCATGGCTTGCTTTCTTGTCTCTTCCAACTCCATAAGCTCTGCATACCTGATCTCCATAGGCTCATTCTCCGACAACTCAAGTTGATGCATTAGTTCTAAAGCTGAAAACTCGAGAGAAATAGGTAACCTTGCTTCCTTACGATAGACTCGCTTGTAGGGAGAGTTGGCTATTGACCTCTTGTAGGTGATCCTATCAGCCCATAGAGCTAACTTCAACTTGAGATGCCATGATCTCTGATTGTCTTCAATAGTCCTTTGTATGATCCTTAAGAGGTTCTTGTTTGTAGATTCAGCAAGGCCATTTACTTGTGGATAATAGTTTGATGTAGTACTGAGATAAACCCTATGTTGGACAGCCCATTGGCTGTTCCTAGATCCCACAAAAGCCATTGCATTGTCAGAAATAATAGTCGAAGAACTCCAAACCTAGTGATCAAACCTTCATAAAAATCAAGAACGCTAGTTTCGTTTGCTTCTTTCAATGCAATTGTTTCCGTCCAACATGTGAAGTAGTTCGTAGCTGTTAGAATCCACTTATGCCCTGAACTCAAAGGAGGGTTAATGAGACCAATAAAGTCCAATCCCCACTGGACAAAACGCTGATCCACTGTAATTGGTTGAAGGGGCAGGTCTGCAAGTTTAACTTTTCCTACAAACATAGCACATTGTTTGCACTTCCTAACCCATGTATGGCAATCGCCAAATATAGTAGGCCAATAGTACCCACCTCTCATGATTTTAAGTGCTGTAGTTCTTGCGAAAAAGTGCCCTCCACCAAGTCCATCATGGAATTCAAGTAATCTTTGAGTTTGGCTTGGTTCTACACACCTTAGTAACATTCCATTGATATCCTTTTTGAACAAAATGCCGTCAACGAGCAAGAATGGAATTGATTGCAATCTGAAATACTTTCTTTTTGAAGCACTTAGGTGAGAAGGGTAACAACCATCGTGCAGATAGCTTATCAAATCACGAAACCAGCTGGAAGGTGAGGTGTGAACAACAACAATCTCTTCATCATTTGACACTAAAACAACTTCATTAGTTTCTTGCAAGTCCTGAGCTAGATGCTCCCAAAGTCCTTTGCCTCTAACTAGCTTTGTAACTTGAATTTCTACGTCGTATTCCATTACTTTGGTTATCCAACCAGCCTTCTCATTTGTCTTTGATCAGAAGAAATTCTTTGATGCTTGGATGAACAAGCATTAGATGTATTTTATTATTAGACAAGTGCCTAAATTTCTTCAGAAATCTTATAACTGAAAGGACACGTTTTTCAACAAAAGAGTACATTGTCTCATACTCCTGCAAGCCTTGGCTGTAGAAAGCTATTGGCTGCTCCAAATCTTCATGATTCTGTTGCATAAGAATCCCTGAAGTGGTGTCCACATTAGCATACGTATACATAATAAAATCTTTCGTAAAATCTAGATTTAAAAGCGTAGGAGCACTTGCTATGGCTTTTTTAACATCTTCAAACCTTTTTATTCCTTCCTTGGACCCGCTGAAGTTCTGATTTTTCTTTAACATGGTTGTAAGTGGTTTAGCTACAGTAGCGAAATCTGAAATGTATCTCCTTATAAAATTGATCTTTCCAAAGAAAATTTGCAAAGCCTTTTTGATTTTAGGCAAGGAGAGTGCAAGAATGGATTAAATCCTTTCAGAATCTATGTTTAAACCGTGCTTTGAAACGACATGTCCAAGAAGCTTACCTTCATGAACTGAAAATACACACTTTTGGGGATTTAGAGATATCCCAAATTGCCTACACCTTTCAAAAACTTGTTGGAGGTGAACCATGTGATTTTCTGCATCTTTTGAAAATATTGTTATATCATCCAAATAGACAAGCACAAACTTGTTAAGGAGGCCTTGGAAGGCCATATCCATGGTGTTGTCAACCTGGAGCTGCGCCTTGATTCGAAGACATGCGTAAAATGACTAGTCCTCTATCCGGCTGAAACAATGGGATCTTCTCATGAGGGTGGGTGCCTCAATGGTGAGAAGAACCTCCAGAGAAGGTTCCTGTATGATGTATCAATTAGGACCTCTACTCTACGCTGCAGACTACCGTGGAAAAGGGAGAATGAAAACTTAAAGGGGAAATCCTACCTAAAGGGGGTGATACACCAGAATTTTGATCCTACTCAACTTGGAACCTTGAACACTGAACGAACAAGGGAGAAGGAAGACCTTAGACTTCAATTAATCACTTACGCATCAGTATTTCATGCAGAGGTTCGATCCAATAACTAAAACCTGAGGGAAAGCGATGGAGAGAGGTCTAATAAAAGACACTTTGCGGCCACTTAACATCCACTTACAGTTTCAGCAAAAGACAATAAAGAAAACTTTAACATGCCCGGCACAAGGATAATATAGCAACTAGGTATGAAACAAAATTTGGGAAGGGAGAGAACTCTACCACCTATGCAAATTGATGAAGAAATATACACTATGCCAACACTTGAAATCTGAAAGTACATTCCTTATTGATCGAAGAGGTTACACAACTCACCAATGGCAGAGTCTGGTCTAACCAAGAGAGATTTTGGATGATTTTTAATCAAGGCTGAAGCCATTATATAGAAATTTACAATAGGCCAAAGATTGGCGTAGAAACCTGAAGAGAAAGATTCACTTTGGTTAACTCAAGGTTTTACTTGGCCTTTCAATAAAATATATTTTGCCTTTTGTCCTTGCATGAAGTTTCTTCGCTTGATGAAGCGAACTTATCTTTATTATGAACTGCCCACCTCCTTTTGCATGGAAATCTGCTCAAATGTTAAATTTAGAACTCCATGCAAGTTGTTTGATGCCGAGTTGTAGTGTTCGAAAGCTGAGTTAAACGAAGAGATCACGCTGAGTTGGACTTTCGGATGCATGAGTTGGCTAGAGACGAAGAGGACTTTAATAATCAGTCAACTGAAGTTTTGACCAATGTTTGAAAATAGCTCCGACGTTCGAAAATAGTTCTTGCTTGCATGCATTCTGTTCTAATTCTGATCGTGTCTATTTCTAGCAGGATTCCGTATTCAACTCCTTTGTCGGATTATCTATTTTCTATTCTCTTTTGCAGAGTCAGCCTCCATTTATTTCGGATTTCTTGTCTCTTCGGTTCCAACGGTTACTTCCCGCGGTCAAAATTTGACGGTTTGCGGGGCATCATCGGAAGCTTTATTCCTTCGGACTTCCGTCTTGCCACTTTTCCGCAGCTTTCTTTCCTTCAGCTTTATTGGCTTTGCATCTTTCCCACAGACCTTCCCCGAATTCCTTTGGGCTTTTTTGCATTTGTATTTTGTCGTCGGTCTTTCTTCGGCCCTGTCACTTCTGCGAATTCCTTCGGACAAAAAGTCCGAAGGTCTCTTTTGCGTCTTGGCTTCAGTTGTGTTTTCCGAAATGTGCCCCTCGGCTTTTTAACTATGGTCTTTCCTGCCCTTTGGGATAATCTGATGGACCTTTGCGGAGGACACATACCCTTCGGGTTTATGTGTTGGACTTTTGAGCAGCCGTTCCTTAGAATTTCCTCGGGTTTATTTTCCTCGGGCCATTTCTCCGAATTCTTTCGGACTTTTTGTCCGAAGGAATTCCTTTGGACAAAAATTCTGAAGGATATCTTTTGCCTTTGCTTCTTGTTTTTCTTTGTCTTTTTTTGGATTTCTCTTTGTGTAAGCCATCTCCGAATTCCTTCGGACTTTTTGTCCAAAGGAATTCCTTCGGACAAAAAGTCTAAAGGATTCTTTCCTTTGCCTTTCCCTCCGAAATGTGCCCTTCCGGATTTCAAACATGCCCTTCCACCGACCAAGTGCCCTTTGGCACTGACCAAGTGTCCTCCGCTCGTGCCCTTCGGAAAAATTGGAGGGCACCTGGGTTTTTTGCAACGGTCTCTGACTTTGGTCTTGTGCCTTCTCGAAGGATAGGTGCCCTTCGAGATTGCTGTAAATGACCCTTCCGAAGGGTAGGTTCCCTTCAGAATTCTTGAAACTGCTCCCTTCCGAATTAATCCTTGGCTTGCCTTTTGTGCGGACTTTCTTTGTCTCTGTGGTCTTTCGAATTTCTTTGGACTTTTTGTCCGAAGGAATTCATTCGGACAAAAAGTCCGAAGGATATCTTCGCCTTTGTCTTTCTTCCCTCTAAGTGCTTTCCTGCCCTCTGCAAGGGCTGCTTGGCCTCTGAAATTGCCTTTGGAAAAGTTGCAAAGGCCCTTTTGTCGCCTAAGTGTTAGGAGAGTCCGTAGAAATCCTGCAGAGTCCGTAGAAATGGCTTGCAGAGTCTGTAGAAATGACCTATTTTGGTCAAGGAAAACCATGTATTCTTCCTTGGCTAGAGACGAGAACCTTCCAAGTGGCAAGAGAAAATCCGACTTGTGGAAGAATTGTCAACATTTCTGGCGACTCAGCTGGCTCAGCATGCCTGCTATGCTCGAGAACCCAAGCCATGTATAAATACTATTTGAATTCCCAGATGGTGAATCTGATCTCTGATTGAAAATCTGCTCTGATCATTGTTGTAGCAATCTCCTTCAAAATAAGAAGGGAAACACATGAAAGCAAAAAACTAACTAAGAAGCAAATATGCAAACAAGCACTTATTGGAACAAACTACTGTGCTTGAACAGCACTTAGAGGAAAGTAGAAACAACTTAAATAACCTAGTTAACCATGATAAGGCATGATCCGCCTGGATCGAATGGGAAATTCTTGAACTCACTCCTTCCGAGAGATGGTACAATTTGCAAAGCAAGATGTTTATTAGTCATAACCTTAGATGAGGCATTTTCTTTGTCTACGAACTGTATTAGCATCTTCTTGAATGAGTCATCAACAACAAACCAGTCACCAACAAAGACCAACTTACCAAGTATTTCTTGATCGTTTACAGATTGCTTGTCATCTACCACCATGTCAAGTGATACCTCATTTATGCATGGTTTTTTGGTGACCATATCCTTCTTATTGGCTACTGCGAGTTCATCCAACTCTTCAATCTCTTGTGGAGATTCAAGGTACAGTAGCCAATTATCTTTATGTTCCTCATTTTGATCTATTTGAACTGAATCAGCTATAACACTATTTGGATTCTTCTCAATAGGAGATACCTGTAACTCACGTATGACTTCAATCTGTATCAGGTCCTCTTGAAGTTCATCTACATCAAGATCAGTCCTCTCACTCTCAACTATAATTGGATGCTTAATTACAACCTCAAGTCAATAGGAAGTGTCAATAGGAAATTCTTCTTCAAACACTTCTGAAGCATCGTCTACACATTTTGCAAGAACTTGCCCATGTAGTCTCTGCAACCTCTTTCTCAATCATGAGAATAAGAAGCACAATCCAAAGGACAGGGTCTTCTTGAGGAAGGGTGATGGCTGAGGAGGGGTGATGAAATTCATTTGTTTGAGAGGGAAAATGAAGCATGGGAGGTTGATCATGATCAGATCTTGGAATCTTGAGGGCAATGGAATTATCTAGGGAGTTTTGGAGGGGAGGGAAAGAGAAACTCTTAAAGACGTCTGCGCGAAACGGCCAGTCCTCTATTCCGCTGAAACAATGGGATCTTCTCACGAGGGTGGGTGCCTCAATAGTGAGAAGAACCTCTAGAGAAGGCTGGTTCCTTTATGATGTATCAATTAGGACCTCTACTCTATGTTGCGGACTACCGTGGAAAAGGGAGAATGGAAACTCAAAGGGGAAATCCTACCTAAAGGGGGTGATACACCAGAATTTTGATCCTACTCAACTTGGAACCTTGAACACTGAACGAACAAGGGAGAAGGAAGACCTTAGACTTCAATTAATCACTTATGCATCAATATTTCATGCAGAGGTTCAATCCAATAACTAAAACCTGAGGGAAAGCGATGGAGAGAGGTCTGATAAAAGACACTTTGCGGCCACCTAACATCCACTTAAGTTTCAGCAAAAGACAATAAAGATACACTTTAACATGACCTGCACAAGGATAATATTGCAACTAGGTATGAAACAGAATTTGGGAAGGGAGAGAACTCTACCACTTATGCAAATTGCTGAAGAAATATACACTATGCCAACGCTTGAAATCTGAAAGTATAATCCTTACTGATTGAAGAGGTTACACAATTCACCAATGACAGAGTCTAGTCTAACCAAGAGAGATTGGATGATTTTTAATCAAGGCTGAAAGCCATTATATAGAAATTTACAAGAGGCCAAAGATTGGCGTAGAAACCTGAAGAGAAAGATTCACTTTGGTTAACTCAAGGTTTTACTTGGTCTTTCAATGAAATATATTTTCCTTTTTGTCCTTGCATGAAGTTTCTTCGCTTGATGAAGCGAACTTATCTTTATTATGAACTGCTCACCTCCTTTTGCATGGAAATCCGCTCAAATGTTAAATTTAGAACCCCATGTGAGTTGCTTGATGCCGAGTTGTAGTGTTCAAAAGTTGAGTTAAACGAAAAGATCATGCTGAATTGGACTTTCATATGCATGAGTTGGCTAGAGATGAAGAGGACTTTAATAATCAGTCAACTGAAGTTTTGACCGATGTTTGAAAATAGCTCCGACGTTCGAAAATAGTTCTTGCTTGCATGTATTTTGTTCTAATTCTGATCGTGTCTATTTCTGGCAGGATTCCGTATTCAACTCCGTTGGATTATCTATTTTCTATTCTCTTTTGCATAGTCAACCTCCATTTATTTCGGATTTCTTGTCTCTTCGGTTCCAACGGTTACTTCCCGCGGTCAAAATTTGACGGCTTGCGGGGCGTCATTGGAAGCTTTATTCCTTTGGACTTTCGTCTTGCCACTTTTCTGCGGCTTTCTTTCCTTCGGATTTATTGGTTTCGCATCTTTCCCGCGGACCTTCCCTGAATTCCTTCGGGCTTTTTTGCATTTGTATTTTGCTGTTGGACTTTCTTCGGCCTTGTCACTTCTGTGAATTCCTTTGGACTTTTGTCCGAAGGAATTCCTTCGGACAAAAAGTCCGAAGGTCTCTTTTGCGTCTTGGCTTCAGTTGTGTTTTCCGAAATGTGCCCCTCGGCTTTTTAACTGTGGTCTTTCTTGCCCTTCGGGATAATCTGATGGACCTTCGCAGAGGACACATACCCTTCGGGTTTATGTGTTGGACTTTTGAGCGGCCATTCCTTAGAATTTCCTTGGGTTTATTTTCCTTGGGCCATTTCTCCGAATTCTTTCGGACTTTTTGTTCGAAGGAATTCCTTCGGATAAAAAGTCCCAAGGATATCTTTTGCCTTTGCTTCTTGTTTTTCTGTCTTTTTTTGGATTTCTCTGTGTAAGCCATCTCTGAATTCCTTCGGACTTTTTTTTTGAAGGATTCTTTCCTTTGCCTTTCCCTCCGAAATGTGCCCTTTGGGATTTCAAATGTGCCCTTCTGCCGACCAAGTGCCCTTCGGCACCGACCAAGTGTCCTCCGCCCATGCCCTTCGGAAAAATTGGAGGGCACCCGGGTTTTTTGCAACGGTCTCTAACTTTGGTCTTGTGCCTTCCCGAAGGGTAGGTGCCCTTCGGGATTGTTGTAAATGACCCTTCCGAAGGGTAGGTGCCCTTTGAAATTCTTGAAACTGCTCCCTTCCGAATTAATCCTTGGCTTGCCTTTTGTGCAGACTTTCTTTGTCTCTGTGGTCTTCCGAATTTCTTTGGACTTTTTGTCCGAAGGATATCTTCGCCTTTGTCTTTCTTCCCCCTAAGTGCTTTCCTGCCCTCCGCAAGGGCTGCTTGGCCTCTGAAATTGCTTTCGGAAAAGTTGCAAAGGCCCTTTTGTCGCCTAAGTGTCGAGAGAGTCCGTAGAAATGGCCTGCAGAGTCCGTAGAAATGACCTATTTTGGTCAAGAAAAACCATGTATTCTTCCTTCCTTGGCTAGAGACGAGAACCTTCCAAGTGGCAAGAGAAAATCTGACTTGTGGAAGAATTGTCAACACATGGCTCTCTGAAAGGTTGTTCCAGCATTGGACAAATCGAATGGCATCTTTTTGTATGCGAATGTTCCCCACTTAGTTGTGAAAGCTGTCTTGAATTGGTCCTCTTCTTTGACCAAAATCTGATTGTAACCACTATATCCATCCAACAAGGAAAACCTCTCTGAACCTGCAACAAGCTGTAAAATTTGTTCCATTGATGGCAATGGATAGTGGTCTTTAATTGAAGCCCGATTTAAATTACGGAAATCAACACACAAATGAATCTCACCATTCTTTTTTCGTACTGGAATAAGGTTCACCACCCAAGTTGAGTGCTTGATTGAAAATACGATAGCTGATTCTACGAGCTTGTGAAACTCAACTTTCATCAAAAGCTTAAGCTTTGGATTGATTGGCCTTTGTGTTTGTTTTATTGGTTTAGCTTAGTCTTCTAACTCAATAGCGTGTTGAGCCAAACTTGGATCAAAACCTTTGAGATCACTATACTACCATGCGAATATATCAACAAAATTTGTGCATAATTCAATGAAAGCTTTCTTTTGTGGGGGAGTGCATACCTTGCCCAATTTCAAAATCTTACCAGCTGCAATCTTTACATTGGCATAGTGCTCTTCCTTTGTTGACAAGGATGGTTTCTCTTTCCTTAACTTGTCATCTTCACTGAAAATATTTTCAAGAGTGACCAATCCCTTGGGTAGCTTATTAGTTTTTAGTTGTACAATCTGATCACCATACTGTTGTAAGTGTATCGACTGATTTTTTAAAGAAAACTCAGTCTCTTCCTGCAAAAATCTCACAATTTGATTGTCATTTTCAAACACCTGCCAATTTTCTTGGTTACTCGAAACATAAGGCCTTACAACTATCTTTATATGTGACTGAAAAATGTCACTTTTTACATCAGCTAGGATATCAAATTATGCCCCAATAGCAGCCAACCTATCAGCATGTTTATTCCTATCTCTTGGTATTCTCTAAATATTAAAACCCTAAAAATTTTCAAGTAGATCCCATACTCTATGTCTGTAAGATTTAAGCAACATATTCTTGCATATATTCAAACCTCTTATTTGGTGGACTACAAGTTCACTATCTCCAAACACTTTCAAACAATTTGCTTTCATCTTCCTAGCCCACTGCAAACCGTGGACTAGTGCTTCATATTCAACAACGTTGTTTGAACAGCGAAACTGAAATTTAATAGAGAAATACCTTTGTTCTGTAGGAGAAATTAACATCATTCCAGCTTCGATCCCATGCTTATTTCTTGATCCATCAAAGTATAATTGCCACAAGCTTTCATTTGATTTGTCCTCTTTGATCATGGCTAGAATTGGTGCATCGTTCTCATGAAGACAATACACACCAAGACCTTCTTCAATCAGCTTGTAGGGATCATGCTCATGCAAGGTGGAAGCCCACTCATAAAACAAATCTAGAACTCCATCCAAAGGCGAGTCCTTTTCTACATCACTAGTTTGTAGTATTTCATTTGAGATGATACAATTTGCATTGACCACATTTGGCGTGTAAGGCTCCATGTGAAAATGTACAATAGAATCTGAATGAGTTGTTACCTTTGTGCCATATTTAGTCCTGAACAACAAGTAGGCCCAATCAGCTGATAAATATCCCCCAATCTTTGAGGTGAAATCTCTTGAAAGGCACATAGCGAAATAAGGAGGCAGGTCCACCACTACAACGCCCTGCTGAATAGTCAAGTTAGGACAAATATGTAATGCTAATTTCAAATCTTTGATAATGTCTACCGTTTTTGCGGGTGAACCATCCAACTGCAATACCCCTTTAGTATTTGGCTCATAAACAAGGCCGAGCTTGTCTGCAATCTGTTTGGGCATCACTGTATTGCTAGCTCCACTATCCACCATACAATTATGAACCAAAGTATCACCCACTATCAAAAAAAGATAAAAAGGGGGAGTTTTCTTTGTTTTTACTTCAGTTTTGTCCACCTTTGATATCTTATCTCCTTGCTGCACCTGGTGCTTAGTTGGCTGATCCGAATTTGTCAAGACAACACCTTTTTTTTCAACCGATTTTGGTGACAATTCAAGCGCTGAAAGTTCTTGAATGAGTTTATCCTTTTGCCCTAGAATTGAAAGAGAATCCCACATGCTAACGCTGATGTTAGACTTCTTCATTTGGTCTACAATACTGAACTGAGATGGACTAACCTTTGATTGTGCTTTTTGTGGTACTTGCTGTTCACGAATTAGAGGTATTTGTTGCACTTTATTAACCTCTACATTCTGATTTTTATGGGCTATGGGGGCAACAAGCTACTCTTTTGTACCTTGAGCAATAATACTAGGAGCACTTGAAGTATTTGCTACTGCTTGGGCTTCCTCAACAGCGCTTCTTTTAGTTCTCTGATAGGTTATAGCTGCAACTTGATCATTTGAAACGTTAGTTTTAACATCATGAGTAAAAGTGACATGATCATCTACCAACCAATTTACATTGATAGCGTCCTGTTGCCCTTGAGTCGTTCCTTGTGATGCTAAACCTGTATTTTGATATTGACCTCCTTGAAAAGAGAACTCTTCTTGTGTCATCTGTGGCATGGTGCTGTTTGGTGATACCAAGTTCTGGTTTTGAACATCATTGAGATTTGAGGGTTGCCAACCTGAATCCGGCACCAAATTGTTTTGAGGTGGGGTTGGAACAATGGCTTTTGAAGTGGAAGGAGCATTCGGATCAAGAGCAGCATATGGCTTAGCTGGAGTTATGGCTCCTTGTGCTTGATAGGGTGGTCTATTTTCTCTGAAACCTTGATAAGGAGACCTTTGATTTTTGAAAGGATGATAGTTGTTTTGATTTTGCTGTTGATAGGGCCTATTTGATTGAAATTGCGGCCTTTTGAGTTGTACTATTTCATTTCCAAAAGATTGCAACAAACTTTTCAACTCTCCTATCTCACTAGATTGATTAGTAGGGGCTACAATAGGAACTTGAGGTGCAGGAATTGGAGCCAAAGATGGAATTTGAGGAACTTGAGGGGTTGGAACATAATTTATTTCTAAAAATATGGGCATTGGAGGTCTTGGAGAAAGCTTATTTGCTTGAATCAAACTATTTTCTGTCCTTATTGCAACTTCATAAGCATCTGGCAAAGTAGTACCACTCATTGATTGTATCATCACACTAATGTCAGAATTGAGAGCTTTTAAAAAATATAAAAATACATATTCAGGTGATAGCCTAATCAGAATCGGTATCCTGTGTCATGTCTTCTGGAATTTGAGATTAAAATTGGACATGAATTCATAAGGAGCTCTCTGTATGGCAGTTAATTGCTCAACTAAAAATAAGTGATCAGATTTGTCCTCAAACTACTTGACCAAGGCTGCACCCAATTCATCCCAAATGGAAACAGATTTAAGTGGGAGGGTTCTATACCACTGTAATGCTTTTTCTTTGAAAAAAACAGCTAGCAATCTGATAACAACATTATCCTCAACAACATTATGAACTGAACAAAGATTAGCCACATCCTGGATATGCTCAATAGGGGTTGTTTGATTTTCTCTTGAGAAGAATGGAATACTTTTGAGGGCATATACAAGATTTTCATCTAATTGTGCTAGATTTGGTGGACTTCCCCTATTGAATGGAGCAAACACTTGATTTCAAACGGTCATTTGGATGGTGGGGATTGTAGTGTCTAGAATGATAGGATGAGGGGGAGGTAAAATTTTTCTTTGAGGATATGGATTTGCCCTCCTAGACCTTGCTCTTTTATAAGTTACAAATTCAAAAGGAATACCTTTACTTGCTGATCTTGTGGTAACCTTTGGCATGAACGAATTGCCTGAATGATGCTATGAACTCTGCAATTGGATGCAAATGAATATTCTCCACTACTGCGAAAACTCTATGCAAAGAATTCTTTTCGTGGTCTAACCGAGCGTGACAAAAACTGTTGTCAATTTGGAGCTGCACCCTGAATCAAAGACGTGCATGAAATGGCCAATCCTCTATCCGGTTGAAACAATGGGATTTTTTCACGAGGGTGGATGTCTCAATGGTGAAAAGAACCTCTAGAGAAGGCTGGTTCCTGTAAGATGTATCAATGAGGATCTCTACTCTGTGTTGTGGACTACCATGGAAAAGAGAGAAGGAAACTTGAAGGGGAAATCCTACCTAATAACGGTGATACACCAAAAGATTGATCCACTCTACTTGGAACCTTGAACACTGAACAAACAAGGAAAAAAGAAGACCTTCGATTTCAATCGATCACTATGCATAAGTATTTCATGAGAAGGTTCGATCCAATGACCAAAACATGAGGGAAAACGATGGAGAGAGGTCTGATACAAGACACTTTGCAGCCACCTAACATCCACTTACAGCTTCAACAAAAGACATAAAAAACACTTAACATGACCGGCATAATATGATAAACTAGCAACTAGGTACGAATCAAAATTTGGGAAGTGAGAGAAATCTACCACATATGCAAATTGCTGAATGAATATACACTATGCCAGCACTTGAAATCTAAAAGTACAGTCCTTCTATTGATTGAAGAGGTTACACAACTCACCAATCGCAGAGTTTGGTCTTGCCAAGAGAGGGATGAAAAAATCTAAGGTTGAAAAGCCATTAATATAGAGAATTACAAAAGCCAAGAGATTGGCGTTGAAGAATAGAAGAGGAAGATCAACCTAGATTAACTCAAGACTGACTTTGCCTTTCAATAAAATATGTTTTCCCTTTGTCTTTGCATGAAGCTCCTTGGTGCTAGAGGAAGTGGACTTGTCTTTGCATGAAGCTCTTTGGCGTTAGAGGAAGTGGATGGCTGGGTTTATTGAAACGCCCACCTCTTTTTGCATGGAAATCCTCGCCAATGTCAATTTTAGCTTCTTCATGAGCTGCTGGAACGTTTGGAAGTATGAGATAACAATAATATGCATGAAATCCAATGCCAATGTCAATTTTAGAACTCTGACTTGATCCGTTGGAAGCCGAGTTGGAACGTTTGAAAGGCTGAGTTGGAACGTTTGAAGATAAACTTGACTTCAACAACCAGTCAACTGAAGCCTTGACTAGTTAACCGTAATTAGCTTTTGCTTGCATGGAATTCACGGAGACTAAAATTAGCACTCCGACTTGAACCGTTGGGCGCTGAGTTGGAACATTTGGAAGTCGCCGCATGCCTTTTGAATGATTTAACCCCCCGCGTTTATTATTTTTCATGCCTTTTACGATAGTCTTTGACTATAGGTCAACTATAGATAAAAAACAATATTCTTAATTGTTTTTTGGCATGTTCACGCGTGCCTTGGATGTGTCTAAGTTTGTTTATGGCAGTTTGCATGTTGTAGAACGCGTTCATTGTCTGTTTCGTCTATATCTTTTCCCTTGGTTTTCCCTTTGTCATTTTATTTCTTTAGATCTGTCTACTCTGCGGTCTTTTCTTGTTTGGTCCTTTGCTTCGGATTATTTCTGGCCATGTTATGTATTTGCCTCGGGCTTTGTTTTTTTTTACTTTCCCATGGCAACTCTTCCGAAGGAATTCCTTCGGACAATCTACCCAAAGGAATTACTTTCTTGGTCTTTGTCAATGTCTTTTGCTTGGTCTATGCTATATCACGGACTTTCCCTTTGCATGTATTTTGTTTCGGCTTATTTACACTTCACTTTCCCATGGACAAAATGTCCCGTGGGAATTGTCTTTATTTGTTCCTTGGCTTATCTGTGCTCGGACCTTGCCTTTTCAAACCCTCCGAAGGAATTCCTTCGAACAATTATTCCACTTGAATTGTCCTTGTCACTTTTCCCGTGGGCTTTGTATCCTTTGAATTTCTCTTTCTTTTTCCTGCGGGCTTTTTGTCTTTTGAATTTCCGTGGACTTTTTGCTTCACTGTTCCGAATTAATCCTTCAGACAAAAAGTCCGAAGGATATCCGTCAATTAAATTGTTTGCTCTTTTTGCCTTTGTGTATTTTTTTCTGTCGGGTTTCTCTTTATAAATTCTCCGAATTCCTTCGGACAAAAAGTCCGAAGGAATTAGTCCTTTGTCTTTGTCTTAACCACCAGCAGAAAGCCCTTCAGAAAAATTGCAAAGGTCTTGCCACCAATCAAGTGTCCCCCGCAAGGGCTTGTGTCCTTCCTCTGTGCTCTTCGAGAAAGTTGGAATGGTCCTGTCACTGACCAAGTGCCCTCGACAAGGGCTTGTGTCCTTCCTCTATGGCTTTTCGGAAAATTTGTAGGGCACCTGGGCTTTTTGTAGGGCACCCGGGTTTTTTGTAGGGCACCTGGGTTTTTTGTAGGTGTCCTTATTCCTTTGTCTTTATTTTTCTGCAGATTTTTTTGGAGGCTGCGGACCTTGTCTTTTCAAATTCTCCTAAGTATTCCTTAGGACAAAAAGTCCGAAGGATATCTGTTGTCTTCTCTTTATTCTTGGCTAATTTCCCGCGGACTTATTGCAAAGCTCAGTCCTTCGGATTTCCTGCAGAGAACCTTTTCCGAAGGATAACATACCCTTCGGATTTCTTGAGTGTCCCTTCAAAATTTTGCAACGGTCCTTTGAACTTTTCCAAAGCTATGTAAAATCAAGCCTTCTTTCTTCCCGAATGTATTCTTTCTTCCTTGACTAGAGATGTGAACTTTCCGAATGGCAAGAGACAATCTGACCTGTGGAAGAATTGTCAACAATACCCATTCTGCTTCTTTCATTAACTTCTCAGCAGTTAGTCATTTAAAAACTCTCCCTAATTTGGCTTTCTAAGTAAGTAGCTGGAGCGAATTGATATCAACCCCAATCTATGGCTAATGTAGGAAGGATATGTATAGTAGTGCAGCTTATTTTGTAGATGTTCTTAGCCAAGTTATAAATTTGTCTCACTTGTCTAACGCAATACTGATATATGAGTTGTCATTGAAATATTTTCTAGGCAGATTTCTCTTCTCTTGAATCAATTGTGAAATGCATTGAATTATTACTCATTTTTTCCTATTCTGAATAAATTTCTCTCATGTCTATTCGTTTCAGGTGCTTGCACAGTACAAGTGGCCTAATTCAGTGGAGACAGATTTTACATATGGTAAGGGTTAAAGATTATACTAAAAAGCACATGTTGAAACTCATCTCACTATTGTCTCAGTTAAGTTGTAACTACCATCAAGCTTTAAAAACTATAGATTATGGGGAGGAATGCCTGCTCCTAATGGTTTAGTGCTGATCTGAAGGTTCATCCTCCATTGGGATGTCTCTTGATGCACATTTTCTAGCTGCCTTTTCAACAGCTGCAGGTAGAACGTCAACTCCATCCGGAGCATCCGATGATACAGACCCAGAGGTGTGTCTCCAGACATGATTGTTTTGTCTTAGTACTACTCAAATTTTTTGTCATATGATTTTCACTAGCCCACATTGCAAGTTCAATTGAGACTACGTCTTTTAAGATAGTATGTATTTTGCAGTGGGGATGATGGGATGCTCAACATGAATCAGAAGATCCATCAATTGGAATTGTGTTTCCAACAATTGAACGAGTAAAGAGTGGGAAAGATGGGACAATTCCATACAGTCATCTTCTCTGTTTTGCAGAGGTTTGTGAGCTATTTTAAAGCTAGGTTGTTCTTGCAGCATTTTTAGTCTTTGCAAACTTGAAATTTAATGGTACAATTTGCGAAGCGAAAATAATCACTTTCCTCATTGAAAATTTCTTGAATATCATACAGAGTACATGGGAGAGATTAAAATCTGCTAAAATTCTACATGATGCTATTCCTTATCCAAGAGAAAGAGTTGGCACTCCAATGCACGTTAAGGTAAAATTGCTTTATTTTTGTAAGAATGCAATTAATTTCTGACATTTCCAAGTTTTGCTTTGTGCGGGATGTAAACAAATACGTCCAGAAACTGAAATTGAATATGGAAGCTTTCCTAATAGTATTAAAGACATGAATCTCACATAATGAAAGCAGAAACTTATTGCACTTGAGCTTTTACAGCAACGATCTCTAAGAAATGTTGGATCCTGAATTTTCGAATTCATGTATAAGAGGAAATGCGTATTTGTAGCTGTTATTTCTGAAATACATATTTTTCAATAGAAAATGTGCAGTTCTATAATGTTCAAATGAGAAAAACATATTAGAAATGTTTTAGCATAAATCATGGTCCATCTTGGACTTAAATCAATATTTATTTGAACATCAATTATAAAACCCAGTCGAACATAATATTTAGGATGCCCTTATTTCATATTTTCTTGGAGGATGTAGGTGGAATTTATACACATACTAATCATTCTAGTATAACTGTAGTTACATAAGTCTCGGGGATGGGGGGATGGCTATTAAAATATTTAATAATATATAAAAAATAAAAAAATAATATTTAAATCTTTAGAATAAAACTAATTAAATAAAATTAAAAGGAAATTAAAAAAAATGTGGGAACATCACGATGTCCCTGAAACCTCCTATAGAAAGGGGGATCTTTTGGCGATGTATCTGAAACTCCCCTGAAATTTAGGGGATGTGACCTTTTTCCTGCATTTTGGAGCATGGGAGGGAGGGATGTTTCTCCTGGTCACTTGTTCCCAAAACATCTGGGATGGTACTAGGAATGGGGAGGATGGTGAGGAGGGTGGGGCGTGCGCATAACATTGCATCATGTGAACCAAGAGAAGAGAACACAATACACTGAAGAGAGTCCATTGTATTAATATAACTTAATGTGTACAATCACATCATATTGTATGATCTCTCGTAATTTCTGATTACACCATAACACTTTGTTCCATCTTGGAGCGTCACTCATATATAGACTCGAGGAGGAATAGACCGGTACTAGTGCAACAGTTTGAACAACCACCCATGCACTTAAAAAATGAAAAATAGTCCTCCTAACATAACAAACAAGACATTACTGACAACAAAAAATAATCACTCTCTAATTCCAAGTTCTTCATTTATTGTTCTTCAATGGCTAAGTACAACTTAGGGGTCTATAGAGGAAAAGACTTATATTGCTGAATAAATAGTGTATATTAAGAATTAAGCATCAACAAACTACCTCTTGCAATCTAGTTTACTGATTCGGGTTCAGTTCAAAGAACCGGATTCACCAGTATAGTGATTTTCTTTTTTCCCTTGGGTACAACTTGGGTTCGGCCGTACAAAAAATATAAAAAATATAGAATTTTTAGCTTAATACATAGGAAATAGGTGACATTAACCACATAGTATGCATATGGGCTCCTCAATCAGTGTAGGAAAATGATTACAATGTTGCTTGATGAAGCTTCCACCCTATATCAACAATGGAAGGTAAGTATGCAATGAGAATATGAGAGGTAAGTGTTTTTTCTTATGTGTTTTGCTTTTATCATTTGTGTTCTTTTATCTTACGTTTTTTGTATTTCTCTTAACTTTTAAGGTTTGCAATGTGTAATCATCTAAAAGTGGTAATTGGATGCTAAGAGAGTCGCTTGAGTTACCCTATCCCTAGGCTAGCCATAGATCTATCTTTATGCATTAGACTTACATTTTCAGTCATTTAGCAGACCACATTCTCCTATAGCCAGTCAAAACATAGTCTCGGAACTGTCATCCCATACTCCGATCCAAATTACTTAGCAGTCTGCAAAGAGGACATTAGCGCCACATTTTGGACACTACAACCACATGGCGCTAGTGTCCCCAATTGGACGCTACTGTCCCTAACCCCAGCTCTTTCCAATGAATTTTTCCCTTATTTTTGGCACATGTGGCATGATTTTGGCAAGGGTTTGAAGCATAAATTAAGCAAAGAACAGGGGCTGTATTTGATATAAAAATTGTATTTTTTCAGCTATCATAAAATAACAATTGATCCTAAAAAATTGGCAAAAAGGTACTTTTCCATTTATAGTTTATTGCAAGTATTAAGGCGAATTTGGATGAATTGGTTGCGGAAAATTATCTAAACATCTCTTGCATATTGGCGCCTAGGGTTTATTGGGATTTGGTCAGGGTTTTGGATCATTTCTTGTATGCTAGGGTTTGCTGATATTTAATTTCAGAAATTCAGAATTTTGTGGATTTTAGGGGAAACCCCTTTTTGATAAAATCATCCCATTTGGGGACATTACATCCAAGACTAAGGATAGACCCTCTGTTGTCTCTATGCATTGAGTGCTTTGTGCTACTTGATTTCTTAGAAAATATACCTGTTATAGACTGGATTTGCACCCTTGTGAGAGAGTTCTTCAGGGTCTCTCACTTCTAGCTATATGCATGGGAACAACCTTAGGATGTGGGTGTCCTATGGTGAGGTTGAACCTCTAGACTTTTTTATGAGGCTAGTTCCTCAGGGGCTTCACTTCAGTGCTTTGGGTTTCTACGCTAAATTCTACTAATGGCCAAGGAAAAGGGGAGAGAGATTACTTGAAAAGAAAACTAAGCTAAGGGAGGTGATGCATTGAAAGTAAGTGATCTCCTTGGCCTGAGAAAGACATTAATTCAGCATAAGACAAGTTGGCTTACACAACCTCCTAACCAGCTAACTTGCATAAGTATTTCTTAAGTTAGGCTTACTGAACCACACATGAGGCAAAGAGGAATTTCAAAATTCACACTAGGCATCCATTAATGGCCGAAAAGCACGAGTTCAGACCTGCAATTAGATGGAAAGTACCTGAAAACAAGCAAGAAAGAAGGGCAACAAGGTTGGAAGAATGCTTCTTCACAACGCTATTTGTGCCCAAGCTAACTCAATGCAATTTTCAGATAGAGAGGTAAAAACAATCTTTATTGCTTCAAAGGTCCATTATACAATGATTTTCGCAGAGTGATTTTATCACCAGTCCAGGGATACATTTCTAGGCTCCAAGGCCTCTATATATATAGAAAAGGGGGAAGAGAGAAAGGGAGGAAAGAAGAAGTCGCAGATGGCTGGCACCTCCTGTTGTCCTTCTCTGATGTTCATAAATGCACTGTTCCAGATTGTCGCCCAATACTCTTGAGCTCCTCCCGTCTTTAAGACTTTCTTTGGCGCATTTGAAAAGTCATGCTGTGAGCAGCTGGAATGTTTCTTCTTGGCGTGACGCATTTAAGTGTCGAACGACGATTGCGGGCAATGAACCATGGCGGATGGGAGCCTTCATAACTTCCAGCTACCAGCCGCTCGAACTCTCCCTTGTTTATTGAACATCCTTGTGCCACTTGTCCTTTATTGATTGGCCTTTTCAGCTTCAGTTATGCCATGTGGTAACCTTCCACTTGTTGCATCATGATTCTAACGCTGTCGGACCAAGCTTAAGTCGAGCCCTTGGAGAATCCTGATTTACTCTATGGAGAGTAATTCAGGGTCTTTGGCCTCTCCAACTTCGGACTTTCTCAGATCCTTCACTTAAAAAGCCTTTTAAGTACAGTACTTTGAGAAACCGATTTGCACTATACAGAATAATTCGGGTTCTCTAAGCCCACTTACTTTGGGTTTGTCCATCTTGAAGTCTTCTCACTTGTTGCTTCCCAAGCCTTAAGACTTCCGGCTTGTCAATCCCGGTTTCTTCCAACGTCTAGTCACTTATCTTAATTTTGACGTCCGTTGGCCCATCATTTCCTTCAGACACTTGGTCTCGAGCTTCTCTCTCGGCTTATTTCTTTCGGGTAGATCTCTCAAAGCAAATTTTTCGGACAATTTGTCAGAAGGAATTCCTTCGGACTTTTTGTCCGTCTCTGTCTTTGGAAACTACGCTTCGGGCTTTTCATAATGGACTTTCCCGAAGGGTAAGAGACCCTTCGGAAAAACTGAAGTGTACCTTCGGAAACCCGTGAATGATCCATCCGAAAGGAAAGATACCCTTCGGGAATTTTGAAATGGTCCTCCCAAAAGGTAACATACCCTTCGGGAAAACTGCAACTATCCACTTGGAGAAGAAAAGGCCCTTCGAAAAAGTTGAAGTGTACCTTCGGGAAAGTTGATTGGTCCCTTTTTGCCTTAAAAAGAACCTTTGGCATTTTGAAAATGCCCTTTGGATTTTTGAAAGACTCGTCTCTTGAAGAACCTGAGAAGCACCATTTTTCAAGACCAAATCGGATTTGTCAAGCCCCTTTACTTATTTCGGGTTTTTGACTACTCACAACTTATGAAGTAACCAAGTAGTGCCCTTTGGAGAACCCGAAATACACTGTCTATGAGTAATTCGGGTTTGTAAACCCGAATTACTTCTACTTATGAAACATTTAGAAGCTAAGCACTGTTGGAAACCCGATTTACACTGTCTTCAAAAAATCCGAAGTTGTCACTGTTGGAAAACCCGAAGTCCTCCCAAAGACCTACCATTTTCTTGCCTGAAAACTCCCTTTTCCATACTTAGGTAAACTTTGATATGTGGGCCAAAAAATAGCCAACAATACCTCTCTTCCCTTTGTTGTACCCATGCTTGGAACTCCATTCACTATACCTTGAAGTTTTGATTCTTTCTCTTCATTCTTGAATTCCATTTCATCAAGTAAATATAATCAATGCATGCCAACACTTATGTTCACCTCTTCTATATTGTTGTTACTTTGATTACCTTGGACTCCAAAAGTTCTTATTATGATGCCCCAGATTATACCATTTGAAAAACGATTTGAATTAGAATGTATGCTAGCTGATTGGTGGTTGTAATAGTCATACATTGCTTTGACTTTCTTCCCAATCGGCACTACAAATGCTGGAATGTTTGCAATTAATGATCTCAATATGTGAGACCTCCTACACACCACATCAAACAAAGAAACTTTCTTCATACCGGTAGATCTATAGCTGCTCAAAGATGATATTTTTAGTTGATAACATGAAATTACCAAAATCTCATAGAGCGGCCGCCTTAGAAAATTTATGTTGAGCACAGTGTATTAAAAAACACAGGTACCTGCAAAAACCTTCTTCTTTGGTTCAAATGGGTAGACTATCGGAAAACCGCTGGCTGGTTATCAGGCCAAAAAGCGTAGTTTTCTAAGAACAGTGACCCATCGAAAGCTGTGGTGTTTGGCCTGGTAACCGGCCAATACCCGAAAACCTATAAAATATAAGGAAAGTGCAAAAAAATTGTGACTATTTCATTCTACCGTCATTTTTTCCCTGTGTTGTGCGTCAGCGATCGGAGGTCAAGGTTGAAGGAAATTGCTATTTTCAACTCGTCGTTTTATCTTTGAAGTTTGCCATTTGGTATAAAAGCTAGCAGGTGGGACTCATTATAGAATACCCACAGGTTTGAGGCCCTCAACTCCATTCAAATTGTAAACTCAGAACTGTTTATTGCTTTTATAATTTCTTTAATTTCTTTAATAATTTTATGATTGTCTGAGATTGATCAATGATAAATGATAATGATCTATGATTGAAATTTGAGTTTGATTCTAAACCAAATGGCAAACTGCCAAATTCGCAACTACAAAGACTGTTTAACTTTTTTATTTTCATTTTGGCTTGTCCTCCATTGTTGATGCACAACACAGCACACAACAGTGTTTTCCTAATTTCAGAACTTCCGTAGAGCAAAAAGGAATAACAATAGACCAAACAAATGGCCAACCACCCTTAACTCAATAATAATAATAAAGATAAAATAATAATAATAATAATTAATGGATAAAATAATAAAAATTAATAATAAAAATAAATAAAGAATTGAAAATAAAATAAAATAGAATAGAATAGAGTAAATACAAATAAAAAATAAAATAAAAATAAAAGGATATGAAAATATGATAAAATCCAATAGTAGAAAAAATAAAATAAAATAAAAATAATAATAATAATAATAATAATAATAATAATAGGGATAAAACAACAAATATGAATCAAAAATAAAACAATACCATTTCAAAATAAAATAAAATAAAAATAAGATGTAAAGGGTGCCACCACTTGATTGATAAATTGATTAAATAATTAGTGAAATTATTTAACTACTTTATTAATCAAACTACCAAACAACAGGCTAAAGGGAAAGGCCTAGGGTTTGCGTAATCTGTGTAACAAAGGCTTCCAAGATTGACTTAACTTGCAACCATCATCATGATTCATATTCTTAGGATGTTGCTCAATCTCCATGGCTTGACGAATCTTCCTCTCAGTGTAGTGACTTTCCAGGGCAACTAATTTGGCATCGTTTATGCATATGGAGTGCTTAGTGATGTCTTCATGTTCCGCTAAGGCTAGCTTATTGACCCTCACATCTACCAAATCTTTACAATGTACTTTTAATCTACTCTGAAGCGAACTCCCTGTTTCCTCAATGTAGGATTTTCCGCAAGAGCATGGGATTTAGTAGACATATTTTCTTAGATGTAGATAGATGGGGTCCTTTGGATTCCTCAACTTGTTTCTCATGGTGTTGATAGGTTTGAAATATGTTTTAATGACATTTTTCCTTCAAATTCTATCCTAGGTGCCCTCAATGTATGGAAGCAATGCTTTTAATTCCTGATCCTTGTTTTGGTCCCAATGATTTTTAGGGCCTCTCTTTGCCTTTTTGGAAGCCGCCTTAATTTGACAGTTTTTGTATACATTTTTCTTGAGAGCCCTCATAAAATGCATTTCTTCTGCTTCAAAATGATTTCCATCAGAGATTCTTAATGCTCTGGTGAAGAGAGTGTTGAGAACTCTTGCCTTTTGTGATGGATGATGGTGTGAGTCTACTTTGATATACACATCCTTGTCTGTTTTCTTTCTATAAACTTTTTGTGCAAGCAATCCATCCTCATTTTTTATGATTAAGACATCAAGAAAAGGAAGTGTACCATTATTTTCAACCTCCATTGTGAATTTTATATGTTCTGATTGTGCGTTGAGATGATCAAGGAATGAGTTCAAACTTTCTCTACCATGCTGCCATTTAGCATTTGTATCATCCACGAATCCAGCCCACCATTATGGTTTTAGAAGAAATTGTTTAGTCTTTGGACAATGCCACTACTTGGCATTGCACATTCATAGCAAAATCTGTGTAATGTAATGATCAAATATATTGCCATGCAAGTAAAATCTCTACAACTACCTTGAAAAAATTAATGTACACACATTTCCATGTTGAAAATTAATAATTGCAAATCTCAAATCTTTGGGATGAAACTTCATCCAGATTGTTTTTTAGTGAAAATATTTTCCTGAGGTGAAAACCCTAGCTGCAAGTGATGACGAGGTTAAACAGAAGAAAACTTTTTAAAGCTCATCTCTTTTGTGGTCCAAATTTTGCTGCATATCCAAGGGAGTTGGCCTACTATCTCTAGCCAAAGCTTGCAAGTAAATGGTGAACATTCAAGCTTCTGTTTAGTTTGATGGGTCCCACCCGAGTCAACCTAGTCCTGCAACCTTTGGCTAACTTTGTTGTTTGTCAAGCCGAGAAATGGTTTGTGGGATGAAATAATGTTGCTTGTTATCATTTTTTTGCCTGAGAAATTTATCTCTTGAAGACTTGAAAACACAATCAATTCTAGTCATTGCTTATTACTATAGCGAGCTGTTTCAAATATGTTGCAATGCAAAAATGACATTTCTCAATGCGGATCTTGAATTGAGGAATTTCAAGGTCCGCTTATCAACTATTTTTGTCATTTTTGATAGATCTGTTTTGGTAACTTTTCATTAATAGACATCATTTGCGGTAATGCCTATTGTAGAAATTGACTTTTTCTTCATATTTTATGTGACCATTGATGTGGCATGTTTTTATTTTTCTTGATATGACACATAATCCAGGATAGGTCCAAGATGGAGCTATGGGTGCTATCATCAGTCCTCTCCGTTGGATGTGAGGTATCTTTTTATTTCAACCCTCCTCTTTTCTTGTTTTCCTCTATTCTTTCTTTAGCTGGGTTTTTGAATCATCCTCCCCCCTTCGGCAATTTCACTTGGAATTTTCCCAATAACCTGCTCCCTCCAACTCAAGCCCCTACTCTTGCCATGCTTTAGTCCCCATACCAACAAGGCATTCACCCTCCAACAATCTTGGGATGCGGCAAACTTGGGCCTATTTGTTAGCTAACTATGCTCAACCAAAGCAGATTATAATTGCCCACAACCTGCTCACTAGTGGCCAACTTCAGCCTCCCAATATCCATGCTTCTCAGGAAACAACCCAATTGGATGCTGGCCATATTTTTGTCCAGCCCACCTTTCTCTTCCATCTTCAATGGAGAAATGTAGAGGTCCCTTTATCAGCTGGCTTTTGTTGATCTTGATAGATTGTTTGTAACACTTTTGTTTTTAGACATCATTTGCGGTATGCATAACGTAAACATTGATTTTTTATTTATAATCACATATGTGATTATTGATGTGGCATGATTTTGTTTTCCTGATAAGATGTATGATCAATGATCCAAAGCTGGAGCTGTGGTTAATACCATCAGTCCACAAGGCATATTTACTCGTAACCATCATCTTCCCTTGTTTTCTCACTAAACCAGTCCCTTCAAATCAAAAAGCACATAAGGGTTTCTTTCATTAAATAAGGGTTTTGAGAATTTAATTCCCAACCTAAGGTTTACTAATTTTTAGATCAGATTTAGAGGAATTTGGAAAAATCTGCTTTGTTTTCCAATTCATCCCATTTGAGGGCATTTCAGTGGTATCAGAGTACCAATTTTGTCCACCTATGAGGTTTGATTGCAAGCAAATAAAAAGATTTGGTGTTATCATGGGGGAAATAGAGAAAGGCTTTACAATCAGGTAGAAGGCTAGGAGACCTATACCAACCAGTGGAGGATGTAATCAGCACCTTGGAAGAAATAGAAAAGAGGTTATCCAAAGTAAATCAATCACAATATGAGTCCATGAAGTGGGTGGTAAAACCCTCAATGACTTACTTGGTTCAACATGAATTATTGAGAGATATAGATGAGGAGATAAGGCTCTTGGTTATTGGTTGTATTAATGAGGTTTTAAGACTAACAGTTCTCGAAGTTCCCTACAGTGATAAAATCCATTGATGTTGGAGAGCTTCCAAGGTCTCAAAGAGGACAAAGGACACTCCTTGGCTAGAAAGGTCAACATCTTGGAAACTATGGCTTCAACCAGGTTACGTATTTTGATGTTAGATAATAAGTGTGATGAACTTATTGTTAAGATGTTTCAACATTTCTTTGCAATTGCTTGTAAGAATCCTACCAAAAATATTGTAGCTTTTATGCAAAAAATCTTGACCCTGACACTCAATGAGAGTGATGATCTTTCCAATCCATTATTATATATCTTGTTGACAAGTTTGGGGCTAGAAAAATAAATTTTTCCAAATGCACATATGATGTTTGAAAATGTTGCAATTGATTGTGAGGAAAACTTGAGGCTTTATTTGATAGTGGAGCATGTAGAGGAAGAGAAGGTTGAACTACATGGAGAGTTGGAAGGAAAGAATGAAGGGACGGCCCTTCATGAGGGTTCCTATGAGGGAGCCAAAGAAACAAAAAAAATCAGATTTGAAGGAGGAAGATGAGCTACAAAAAGATGACACTTTGGGGCAGCATAGAGTGGAAGATTGTAAGGACAAAAAATCAGAGTTTTTTGATCAGCAAAGAGGGTTGCAAATGATGGATGAAAATAAGGAAATCCTAGGTGCTTTGAGGCAGCCAAGTACCCCAAACTTTGGTATTCAAAAAGTTGAATTTAAAGAGGCCAAAGAAACCAAGGAGCATGAAATAAAAGAAGTACAAGGTAAAGATCTTTTATTGATAAGAGATGTCTATTTATCTTCTAATGATTGTATACATGACAGTGAAATCACTAAAGGTGATAAAATGAAGGATATGGTTTGCAAATTGAGGCATGAGGATTCTTTGATTCTAGTTCACAATTATTGGCACCAAGAGGTATGGGATCCTAGTAATTTTCAGAGTTTTACAAAGGTTCTCAATTATGATGTTAAATTCTTTATGACTAATTCCATGGTAATGAAGAACGAATCAAAAAAATTATTGGCAACATTTTGGGTTTTGGAACCCCATAGAGAGAAACACAATTGATACAAGACAGCCAACTAAGAGATCAAAAGTTGTTGTTGAAAGGTATGGAAACTTTACTCCCAAAAATTATGAGTTGAGCAACCTATGGCAGCCACGCATCATGCATGAGAAATCTGATTTTGAGAGCATTCTAACACTTGTGACAAGGGAAAATGTTGCTAGGTGTAATTCTGATTTGGTACAATAAAAAAACTTGGTTTCTACATTTCTATTACATCTCTTTCACATAGGCAATAGGTCTGATTTTGTTATGTACTTTCAACTGTCCATAAATTCTGGAAATATCAATGACCAGGGTCATGGTTTGCATAGAAAAAAGGGGAAGTATAAGGACACGGAACAACAATATATAAAAATGGATAAAAATCAGTATTGGTGGGATTTGTTTGATGATGCATATATGTGTGAAGAAGCTAACAAAGGGCAGCCAAGAGAAGGACATACTTCTTACACAAGGGGATCCCTACCAATGGGTTTAGATGATTATGTTGTGCACTTGCAAGGTATGTTTTCCAATTTGATTAAGCTTGTGTTCTTTCTACAAATGGAAGGACCACATTTTCAAGATGAAGAAAGATTGATATGGTGTAAAGATAGTCCTAGCACACCTTGGACTGCATACAATGGGAGCACACTCTAATGCTTTTCCATGAGATGAATTTAATTATGGGCAGCCTTGCTAAGCATATTAAATTGGTTCAGTTTTGCATTCCTAATATTTTTCATATAGGGAATAAGTCCATAATGGTTTGTTGGGGAAGCATGGAGTTAAAGAGCTCATTAAGGATCATTTTGGTAATGAACAAATTAAAATTTCTGAGTAAAGACATGGCTGTGTTTTACTATGACAGGCAACATATTTACATGCACAATCTTTGGGGAGAGGTTTCAACTCATATGGGGACCTTATGGATAAGTTCGAAGCATGATAAGAGGTATGATAGCTACTATTTTGAGTTGTATAACCCATTGAGTTCTTTTGAGCAGTATACTAGGTACAGATATGGCAAGGTAAGAAGTTTTAATGGCATCCCACAAATCATGGGAAGAAGAGAGAATGCAAGTATTAATTATGAATCTTCTCATCATGAAAAACAAAATTAGACATGTACTTACAATAGTATCACGAAGGAGGAAAGATGATTTTTGGGGATTCTTGATGAGCCTATGGAGTGTCACATGCATACATGGGAATATTGATAAGGGGAAGCCTTTGGTAGGGCACATGGCATGCACAAAAAAGCCCATATATGTTGAATTGTACTACCTTGAGACCTCACGTCATGGTAAGTTTACAAGATGGTACCTAGCTGATTTATTTTTGCATGATTGGAGAGTTATAGCATGGCATTTGGGGAGTCATTACCCTTGGAGCAGCAAGGTAATCAAATTCTATTATGTTTTTTATGTTAACTCTTGGCCACATATCACTTCCTTGGAGGGTATAAGGGAAAGGAGCTTCCTCATCCACCACTTGGTATTGAAAGGAGTGGTTAATTGGGAATGTGTAGAGCCTTTGGGAGGCTATAAAGACACATCTAGCACTTGGAGGCAGCCCCCAAAGTATAGGAACAATAGAATGAAGAAGCCATCTGAGGATTTCCTTCATTGGAAAACAAGTAAATATGGACATTGTTTGCAAGGAGTGTTGGCACACCCACTTGGATTTTGCAATTGCTTAAGGGCAAGCAATTTTTGGAGGGGAGGACTGTGATGTCCCCATTTTTCCCTCTTAAATAAACAAGTATGAAGACCTGTAGTCTATCTCCCCATAGACTAAAGGAGTCCTTTTTGGGGAAAGTTATTTTATTATTTATTTATTAATTGTCGAAATAGTATTTTTTATCACAAGGCAATTATTAATTAATTAATTAAATATTTTAAAAGTGGTTTTTACCACTAAAGTGCTTAAGTGAAATAAATATTAATATACTTGCCGTAAAGTAATTTTAATTAAGGTTAATATTTAATATATTATTCAAAAATGAGATTTTGGCATGGAAGCTAAAGTGAAGATAAGAAAAGGTGTTTTATCTTCCCAAAGGGGTTCAAACCCTTTGAAAAATTATAAATACATGACGAAGGCTACAATGGAGGATATGCTAAAATTGATATCTTGTTCTTCTTGCGTGAAGAAGGCTATTGGGATGCATGCCCAATAGAAATTTGTTGCTTGGTGATTGATCAATCTTACAAAGGTGTCCATTGACACCACCTTTTGCAAATGAAAGCTTGTTTTGTGCCCGAGAGGTGGAGCAAACTACCTGGGAGGGTTTTGGTGCTTGCTTTTGAGGGTTTGGTCATATGTTTCTTGCATTTTTGGCTTGCTAAATTATTCTATTAATTTTGCAAGTGGAGAGACCCACTTGGAGAAGTTGGTGTTAGGGTTTGAAGGCCTTTTTCGATCAAAATATTCATAAATAATTATCTTCAATTATTTATTATTTTTCTGATCATTATTGTGGCATTTTGGATGATTTGCGAAAGATATTGAAGATGAAAAATTAATAGATAATTTTCAGAATTATTATTATTTTTTCTAACAAATTTTCAAATATTTTCTTGCTTGTGGAACGCTGGAATAGTCCTATTTTCCTACTATTTTTTCAGGGTTCCTAAGAGTGGGGCGATTGACCTAAGAGGGTCAAATTGACGATTTTAATGCCAAAATAAAGTGATGGTATTTTTCCTATATTTTTCTGAGTTTGACAGCAATTTTGGCAAGGGTTTTGAAGATCTTTCATTCTCCGAACAACAACATAAAATTGGTGATTAAATCCGGGTTTTCCTTAATCATTTCATGGCAAAAAAGGGAGAGAAAAAGGTATTTATGTAAGGATTTAAATATGAGATTTACTATTTATTTTCATATTATTTCAAGGTATTTAATTCGCAGAAATTCTCTACAAAACCCTCACTTTTGGCTTCTAGGGTTTCTTGCATTAAATAAGGGTTTTGAGAATTTAATTTTCAACCTAGGGTTTACTAATTTTTAGATCAGATTTAGAGGAATTTGGAAAAATCTCCTTTGTTTTCCAATTCGTCCCATTTGGGGACATTTCAGTACATGTGTAAACAATGGAAGCATTATATTCTGGGGAAAGAGACCATCATACATACATATTCTAAACCTTTGCAATTCAAGTTGTCAAATAACCGTCATCAAAGATGGTCCACCTATCAGCAACAGTTCCACATCGACATCTGAATAAGAAGGGTAGTTCCAACCGAGTCGTTGATTGTCTAAGTCAACCTGCAATTACAAAAATGACAACAATGTTGGACTCCTGTAGGCATGAGACATTAGAGTGGTCTCAATTGTATGAAATAGACTCTAACTTCCATAACATATACTAGAGATTGAAAACTAGCAAACATGTTCCTCTATCATTTGTAGGTGGGGTTTCTATGCCACATGGGACACCTTTGTGTTCCTACATGGGAGTGTCAAAAACTTATTTGGAGTTTCACTACAGCCGGGCTATAGGTCACTTTAGGGTGGAGAAAACAATGGCAGTTTTGCAAAAGTATTTCTAATTGCTGAAGCTTTGTCATGATGTCACCAGATACATCATTTTGCACAGCCTGCGTAATAGCGAAACCAGCAAAGCGGAAGCAGGGTGTGTACACACCTCTACCAATTCTAGATCTAAAAAAACCCTTGGGAGTGTGTCTCAATCAATTTCATGTCACATCTTCCCACAATCAGGTATGGTCACGATTATGTTTTTGTGGTGGATAATAGGTTCTCAAAAATGGTAGTTCTAACACCTTGAAAAAAGGGATCTCAATAGAGGAGATTTCTAATCTTTTTCTCAAGCAGTGTGGGTTAATTTTGGCCTACCATAAAGCATTATGTTAGATGGGCAACAAATTTGTTGGGATCTTCTAGTCTACACTATAGTCCATGATGGGCACAAGATTAAAGAAGTCCACTACATTCCATCCTTAGAAAAATGGACAAATAAAGGTGGTCAACCACATAATTTTGCATCTTCTTTGGATATACCATTCAAACAATCCACGCTCATGGGATGAGAATCTTCCATATGTCCAACATAGCTACAAACAAGCTCTTCATGGCTCCACATGACATAGCCCATTTCAAGTATATCTCAACTTTCAACCACTAGCTGCCATCAATGTAGAATTTCCTGTTGTGCTAGAGGAAGCATCACCCCATGCTTAGAAAGAAAAGACAAAACTGTTTGTCGAACTAATTTGACACTTTTAGCAACAGGTTCATGAAATTTTGCAAAAGACCAGTCAAAAGTACAAACAATGTCATGACCAATATCATGTTCCCCATTAGTTCCAAGCGGGTGACAAAGTTTGGTTGCATCTTCAAAAGAAGCAACTCAATGTTCCAAATATTAAGTTCAAACCTTTGCAATATGTGCCATACACCATCATCAAACAAGTGGGCAAAAATGCATTTGAGCTTAATTTTCCACCCTACCTCAGGTTGCATCAAGTGTTCAATGTAGAGTCTCTGCCAGTACTTTCTGCTACTCTTGGACACATAGATGTTAGTGAGTAGTTATAGAGCACGAAGCTGAACCCAGATTGTGCAATTTCAGTGACTAGTGATCAAAGAAATGAAGCATCATCAGATCCAATTGTATCGATTGGTGAAAACGGGGTGGTTGGCACACCAATGGAACTGGTTTTCCAGAACTAGATTCAACAAAAAATTCTATACTTGGTCCAAAAACTAGAAGCAATGAGGCCCATTGCTTTTCAAGGAGGACCACGTGATCCAAATGATTGTTCAAATCTTATTTCTGAAGATCACCAAAAAACTATTTTTTAGGTGCAGAATTTGGACCCTGAAATTTAGTCAGATGCTCTAAATAGTTGATGTAAGAATCTATCTAATTAGGGCATCTAAATTAGTTCTCTTGATTAGCTTTACAACCCATATTACTGTTTCAAATTCCGATCAATGGGCTAGGAGATATGACTTTAACAAGGGGCACTACTAAAATAGTAATGTCATCGACCAAAATTTGGCTATTTGTCCACTTTTGGCTATTCATTTCCATTTTTAAGTTGGATACACATCATCTCCATGTGGGGTGACCTCTCCATTTCCATTTAGAATCTTCTTTTACTATTTTTAGTAACTTTTTAGTTTCTGCATTGTATAGCTATGATATAGATAGTATGGAGTGAAGAGCACAGAATTCAAGACAAACATCTCTGCTACAGAGATTGCCTTCTTTGTATACATTCCCGTTTCCAATAAAATATTGTTTTCTTTGCTATTTCAGTTCTACTTATACAACACATTAAGCTCCATAGTTAATGTGTTGTACACCAAATTGTATACTTAATTTGTATCGCTTAGGATTCCTGTGATCCATCTGCACTGGTTACAGGACAGTTTCTTCACTTGTTAATGTACTGAAAAATGTCTTTTTTCATCAATTAAAATGTGGTATGAATTATTTTCAGAACTAGATGCCAATATAAGGACTGGTACAAACCTTTTTCTTTAATAGTACGTGTTCCTACAAGTAGTCTTCATATATGAATGATATGTAAACATCTACAGAGTTGCATGTGAACCCAAGGTCAGATTGAATTAGGTAGTTGCGGCAATGTTGCACGTTGCTTCTCTTTCTTTTCTTTTTCACATAAAAGAAAATATGTTCTTTCCATTGTCAGATTGCAAGATGACGATTTCAATATTGTTCCAGCACACCACCTTTTGGGTGGATATATTGCGGCTCTCACAATTTTAGCTCTGCTGCATGGGGGCGTCCTTTGCTCAAACCTACAGACGGTAAGATGGCAACAAGTGCTGGCTCAGTATTGGGTTCAACTCTTCACATTTATAATTATGAGATTGGTCTTGTTTTTATCGTTGCACCAGCCGAAGACCCGAATTCCAATACGAAGGATTATGGAGATCTGGACAATTTTACTCTTCCATTTGTTGTACCAGCACCTAAATATAAAGGATCAGATCGCCCAGGAACAAGCAAAGCTATGCACGAAGCTAGGATTGAGATGCTGAATTTGCAGCAAATGGACAAAACAAAGGCTGTAAAAGGTTTGGACCTAATAACTGAGAAAGCTTTTGTTGATGAGGAGGTTCCAATTGAAGATGCACAGGAGAAAGGCTTGGGTGACAGTGGGCAGGAGGAAGAGGAAGAGGAGAAAACGTATGCTGAAACCCTTTGGAGCCAATTTGATTCCTGTCATACCTAATCTAGACAGCAACCATTGTATTCTTTTATTTATGATTGGCTCATTCTATCCATTTTTGGCTTCCACTGCATGTAGAGGAGGCCATTAGATTTGACAATAATCATATCCAATCTATTCTTATCCCAGTTATGGTATCACAAGTTTGAAGCGGAGTTTTTTATACAAAAAAGTGTGTCAAGAACAATGGCCATTACATTGTACATGTAAGGCAGGAGGAACTATGCCTATTCAGAAAATAATATTGGTATTGAAGTTTATTAGCCTTATGTTGAATAGTTTGAAATTGTTTATTGCTATTGGGCTCCTTGGAGAATGGTATTTTGTGTGCGTAAGTCAGCTCAAATTTCCTTTTTCTTTTTGTGGTATCTTTGTTTGTGAAAACAGTTTTACATTGATTTTGACGCCCCTAGCTGAAAGGTTTATGGATGTGGATATGCAATGTATGACAGAATCCTTTAATACATTTGGGCATCAGTATCGTCACTAATAGCAGCATTAGAAATACACCATATTGTTTTAAGCTCCCTGGAATATTGAAGCTTCATATGATTTTGCGAAAGGTTAGATAAATATATTCTTTCCGATGTTTTCTGAGTTATAATACCGTGACAAATCGCTGTTAGGTTTGGTTTCTTAGCATAGCAAGGTTTGGTTGCTAATATTATAAATTAGCCTGCCTTTTTGAGATAACAATTTAATTTTTTTAAAGATATTTATTAAAAATGACGAACCTTAACTGTATTTTAAGTGTAGGACCTAAATATCGTCATTAACAAAAAAATGACGGGTATACTCTATGGAAAGTTGCTGGCCAAGTTATGGCTTTGTTTACTGTATATTTTTGTGTTGGAAATTTCTACAAAGAGTGGCAATGAAGACGTCAAACTGGTCAAAGGTTTATTTAAGTATCTGTCATCCATAAAATTTTTAACAAAAAATAAATAAAAATAACAATAACATATTAAAAAAAAATTATTTAAAATATGTTCGGGATGTATAGATGAACACATTTAAATGAATTGTATGAAAGAGGGTACAAATTAATTGAATTATTTATGATGTAAAAAATAATTTTCAATACGTAGTAGCAAATATTTTCATACATTAAATGCAAGATACTTGACAAAATGAAGGATGTTAAATTATGGGGAAAACACATTTGGGATTGCATTTCATTATGTTGAAATATATTTATTCTTTCCGTTTATTCATTTTTTTAATATACAAGTTAAATCCTTATTAAATATAGAAGAAATCTGAAGATCCCAATCCAAAATATTGTGGCCTGTGGTAATGTATTTTTTTTTGAAATAGATTCTGATACTCCCAAGCTAGTCATTTAACTCTAATAAAAGTGTACTAATTGTTAGAGGTTTCTTCTTTTTCTCCTCTCTGTCTTAATCAAAGCTTGAAAAATATTATAACTTTTTCTTTTTCTTTTTACATGTCATTTTGAAATATTTAATGTTAAACTCTTTGGATCCCCTTTTAATCAAACAAAAAAGAAAAACCCTCTTTGGATTCTTTATTATGCTTGCTTTTGCTTTGTATTTATTCCACTTTAATACATTCTCAACCTAAAAAAGTTCTTCCAGTTTTATGGTTATTATTTTTTATATATGCTTGAACAATGTTTGTGATGCTGAGTTTCTTTTCCTTTAAATGCTTGTGTATTGTCAATAATTTTTTTGGGTCATTTTATATGTAATGTTATATCTTAATACTATTTTCTTTGTGCAATTTAAATAATAATAATGATTAATCTAAATTTAGATATAGTTTGAATATAGTGTTATTCAACTCCACACATGATATTTATAAATAGTTATGGCTAAAAATTATTTGTGAGGTTGGGGTAGTTGTCCTCTGTGAGTGTGATCTTGGATGCATTTGAAGATCCTAGGTAGTCAATTCGTAGACTTAATGTTATGAAGGTTGTTCATGTGATTGTGGGTCCGAAAGTCGTGGTAAATTAAAGCAACTCTTTGGGCACCTGTCAAGTTTCTAACCATTGTAATATATTGTGTATTTGTCTATCAAAGTGAAGATTCAAATCATGTTATTTAGGAACAAAGCATTATGTGATCAATAAGTAATCTCACAAGGGTAGGAGAATATTTGTAGAAATATGTCGTGTGTGAATTCATGACAATAAAATTAAAGTAGAAATACACTTGGTTTTTTAAAGGGCAAAAGTTTATTTTGTAATTAGGCCTCAAAGGATTTGTTGAAGAAGGCAAACATATTTTCAACCAATAAAGTAGTGAAGCTTGTGACAAGTTAACGAAAAATATAAATAACAAACACTTGCGAGAAATATGTAAGGATAATGAGTCTTGATTTTATTTGCATGATTTCTTGTGAAGGTGCCAATGTAAAGCTATATTTTTCTATTTCACGAATAATATGATCCAAATAGTAAGGAAAATTTGGGATTCTCTTTTGTTGTGAAACTATGTACATTGCCCTTAATTTATTATTTGCAATGTTTCATTATTTTATTGTTACATAAGGTTTCGCATAAGACCGAGTTTAATTAAAAGGTAGCTTGAGTACCTAATAGATACATGGATTTTAGAGTCGGAGAAATATTTCCAAGATGCACAAATTAAGGACTTGAGATACTAAGACATTTTTAGAAGCTTGTTGTAAGGAGATATTAGTTTATATGCATACAAGCTAACATTGGTATTATTGCTTCTAAAGTTACATGTATTGTTTATATTGTTCACATTGCACTAAAACAATGTGGTGGGGTTTGAATTTGGATACATTAGGTTTTTGTTGTTTAAATTTTAATTCCATTTTACCTTTAATCATGCCAATTCACCCTCAATACTCACACAAAATGATCCCTATGGCGTGATTAGAATAAGGAGTCTTAAGTCACTTATCCCCTCACCTTGGTTTAATTGTTTCATGATCATTCCATTTCAATTGGTTTGTGTCAAGCGAGGCCACATTGCTTTCTTCGTGTATAACTCATGAGTTCCCAACTTGCCCAGGGATTTGGAAGATTACACCAACAATATCTCATTGCCCATTTCTTCAAGGATTTGGATGAACATGATTGCTACTTCCGTGTTCTAGTATTCCCCCGATTTGTAGTATGATGGAATTTTCAATGGAAAGTTAAACAACTAGAAGTTGTAAAATTATTGCAAATAGACTAATACTATTGAATGACACACAAGTGACTATATCATTCCAATGAAATCTCAAATATCAAGGTGCTGAAACAAACAAACCTTGCTCTTTTGGAAAAACTAAGCAAAAAACACTCTTTTTCAAAACTAGGCCTCTATCTAGCCTCCTTGTAGCTCCACCTAGAACTTGAAGAGCCCACAATTTTTAGTAAACACAACTTTAGTACCTAAAACTTCATATCTAGATAACTCTTATATTCCCCTTGGAGCACATCAATTTGCAACAACAAGCTCATCCTCTACAACATACTTCCTTCACAAACCATCCAATTAGGCCTCCAACTTGATAAAAACTTGAATAACTTGAGAACCACAAACCTTCAAATCTCTGTGAATTTTGATTTGACCACCCATTTGGTCCATTCAACATATTAATAAGTGTTAGATTTCCTCATAATGCAAACCACTTTTATAGCAAAACCCAAAACCCTAGAATCTCAAAACAAACAAGGTCAACAAATCTCCTTCTGATCAACACACACCTTTGAAACTACTTGCACATCTGTAAACACCCATCACACGCTTCGAGACCAAGATTGGGGTTCCATACCTTTAGGAACCCATACATCACTCAGATCACAAAACCACCTAGAGCATGCTAGAATAAGGTCAACAAACCTTTCTATGCAAAAAGATTACCTTAGCAAATCACAAATCCTCCTTTGCCATCCGGGAACCTTCAATCTGACCCTGCAGACTGATCCAACTAAAAAACACCACAGTGACACTTGATTTTTCACTTGAAAGGAGTCTCTTAAGAAGTATAGATAGAGATACCCTCTATACCTTAATGCTCTAAAACAAAAACAACTCATCATATTCCGTCTCCTCCTTGCTCAATTGATACTTATAGTTCTTCTTCTTCTTCTTTGTCTTTAGAGAAATAACTTCCTCAACTACTACAATATTCTCTTTTTCTTCTATGATTGGATTATCAATACATGGAGACAACATAGATTCAAAACATACCTTTTCATTTGAAGAATATTCTTTGCAGTTTGGAACCTCATCATTATGCACTTGTTCAACAATAGTAAGATGTTCACTTAGATCCATGCATACCTTAGAACTAGCTTCAATTAACACCTTGGTCTTTTCTTTGAGCTTGATCTCGTCATTCTCAACATGAGTAGACAATGAGAGCCCTTGACACTCTTCAACTTTTGAAGCATTTTCCACCATAGCAAATAGATTACTTGGACTTACAATCTCATCATGACTCACACTTTTCACCTTTGGCTTCCACGTGTTAACATGCCTTCTTTCTTGCATTCTAGGAGCCTGATTAAAACTATTCTGACTTATAGACCTTTGCTTGCAAAACTTAACAATGTGACCTCTTTGTTCACAATTGTAGCACACCATACCTTTGGAAAGAAACGTATCTTGCCTTACCTTATTTGGACAAAAATTTACAATGTGTCCTATGTCATGACAAACAAATTAACCTCCCCTTTTTGAAGAGTAATCACCTTGTCTAATCTTATGTGGACAATGGTTTTCAAAGTGTCCCACATCAAGACAGTTAAAGCACTTGATTTTGTTCACACCTTTTGACTGATGACCCCCATCATAGTCCCATGCAAATTCATTTCTAATAGGTATCTTGCACTCTCTATCCCTATGACCAAATTGATTACATATATAACAATAACCATTGAATCTTGCATACCTCATGGCATTTGGTTGTCTGATTTGATTTGTCTTTACTCTTCTAACACCTTCATTCCTTTTATGATGATTTTTTTTCAAAGTATGATTGCCCTGGTTCACATTAGTCTTCATCTTATCACGAGTTACATTCTTTTCTTCTTCTTCATATCCAAGATCAGTTCTATCACTAGCATACTTTTGACTACTCAGAATGTTGTCTAGATCACATGAACTCTTTTCAAATCTCACAAATAACTTCACCTTACTAGATGTATTCTCTAACTCAGTTTTTAAAGACTCTTTTTTAGAAACATACCTTGAACATTTTTCTTCTTTAGCTTTTAGGCTTGTAGACAAAATTTCTAATTAACAACTGAGATGCTTGATCATATCTTCATGCTCCTTGGTGTCTTCATTCAATTTTGCCTCAAATACACTGAATTGCTCCTCATAGTCCTTGAGCTTAGATTTAATCTTCTTATTGATCTTCTAAATCTTCAGTGCTTCAAGAGTATTCATCAATATAGTTTCACTATCCATCTCATCTTCATCATCATCTGAATCACTCCAAGTAGATTCCTGATGTGAGCAAATTCCTTTCAAAACCATGAATATGGTTTCATCTTTAGCAGGACCATCATCTTCATGATCATATTTTGAGTCACTGTCTTCACTCTCATCTAACAAGCTACAATCTTCTTTGGTGTAAAGACTCTTCTTGTTCTTGAAAAACTTTTTGTTGTTATACTTTCTGAATCCTTTCTTTCTGTATGTCTTCTTATCATCATCTTGGCCATCACCATGCTCTTCATCTTTCTTCTCATCCTTATGAGGGAACTTATGAGAAAAATGTCATATCTCTCCACGATTGAAACATTTAAAAGGTAGTTTACCCTTATACTTACCTGAGCATGTGTTCAATTTCCTAGTAATCAAAGTAATTAGTTCATCCTCATCAATGTTTGATAAGTCATCATCTTTGGATTTCTTACCTTGAAACTTGTTCTTAGGATTCATCTTTGTCTTGAATGCAACTTGCTTCTTTGGTGGTATATCATCATTTATTCTCATATCATATGCTATAAGGGTGTCATGCAATTGATCCATCTTCAACTGAGTATGATCATGACTCTCTTCTATAGCAGACACTTTTGAATCAAACTTGAGAGATATAGACCTTAATACCTTTTGGACTATAGTTGCCTCTTTCAGATTCTCTCCAAGACCTCTGATGATGTTCATAGTCTCATCAAATCTCTATAGAATGGATGCCACAAAATCTTCTTCCTTCATCTTGAGACTTTAAAATTACCTTTTGTGAGTTTGCAACTTAGCAAGCTTGACCTTTGAATCTCATCAAAAATGATCTTCATTTTATCCCATATCTCTTTAGCCGATGTACAATGGATTACCTTGGTGTATTTAATTTTTGAAAGATCACAAGTGATAACATTCTGATAGCATTCATCACCTTGGAATTATTCTCAAACAACTTCTTATTTGCAGCACTAGATGGAGTAATATGAGCAACATAACCATCCAGAATGGATTACCATACATCAAACCTTAGGGACATAATGTATGTTCTCATCTTTGCACTCCAAAAAGCATAATTGGATCCATTGAACATTGGTGCTTGCTTAGTAGAAAAACCTCCTTGATGATTACCCATATTGTACCTTGGATCACCTTCAAGCTGTTAAGTATTTACCAAAGGACCTACTTTGATACCAATTTTTAGAGGTACAATCAATGAGAGGGGGAGATGAATCAGTGATCTCAAATAATCCAACTTTAATTATGATCTTTACAAACACTTAATTAGTTACCACAAGTATTCATGAAACAAATACATCATTCATAGCAATGAGAAAGAGAGACAATGCAAAATCAATCACATAACACATGTCATAGGTGGGAAACCCTTTTGGAGAATAAAACCCATTGGAACCTGTAATTGGACTACTGTCTAATAAGAACCAATTTAGATCATCTACAAATGATCAAAGAACTACAATCCCTATTTAGTGAGACTTCTATCCCATAAGGTGCTTCAACACCTGTCTAGTTGAGCTACAATAACAATTAGAATTTTAACAAGTTTCACCTTGTAAGGAGGTTGCAACCACCTTAGATGTTGAGCTGCAACAACAACTAGACTTTTAACAAGTTTCACCTTGCAAGGAGGCTGCAACCACCGTAGATGCTGAGCTACAACAACTAGATTTTTAAGAAGTTTCACCTTTCAAGGATGTTGAAACCACAACAACACCTATAAATACATCCACCTATGAACTGATGTCTTCAACACCTGATGATGGACCGATGCTAATCACTCTTCACCTTCACTCACACTCAATTTACAAAATCATTATTCTACCAACAAAATGGTGATGACATCAAATTGCCTACTCATATTTTTTGCCACTGGACCCAAAGTGTCTAGATGAAAACTATCATCAACCAGATAAAATCCACTCATGCACATAATCACTCAAAGCATATAAAACCTCTTATAGGACCCCTTACACATGGTTAATACTCCATACTCATCATTGAACATCTCTAGCACATTGCACATTTCACATTGCATACAAGAACAAGCATACAAGATCAAACATACAAGAACAAGTACATTGCACACTTTGTCATTGTCATATAGATTATCAAGGAACTTCATCCACTTATGAGGACACCTCCATGACTCCACCATGACATCATTAAAGATAATATAAAAGTATTCTCTTTTGTCATTAATGTCAACACCCATCAATATAATAATATATAGCTCACCTTTTCTCTCTTCAAAACACTCTCACAACAAAAACTTTACACAACATAAACTTTCTCCCCCTTTGACACAATGACAAAGTGAGTAAAAATTGATCTTGATGACCTGAAAAGACTATCAAATAGGAAAGGATGATCTTAGAAAGATGATACAAACTTCTCCTTACCTTGAGCTTACTTCAACTTGTCTTGACAACATCCTCTTGCTCCATACCAACACTCTCTTCAATCAAGCGCTGCAACCAATGAATAAAGAACACACAAAACCATAAAAATATGATAGAATACATCAAAAAATATTTGATAGGGACTCACCCTAATAACTTTGAGCAATTGCACCTTCTGAGCATCTTCAAATCTCCATACACCATGAAGAACCACCTTATATGCTTACTAGCCTTCTCTCTCAAGTTACCAAAAGAATCATCAACATAACTTTATGCCACTCACCAAATATGAAATATGCACTAATAAAACCTAAAAAATCTCCTTGAAACAAATAAACCTTTCTCTTTTGGAGAAATTGAGCATAAAACACTCTTCTTCAAACTAGGCATGTCTAGCTTCCTTGTAGCCCTACTTGAAACTTGCAGAGCCCACAATTTTTAGTAGACACAACTTCAGGACCTAAAACTTCATATCTAGATCACTCTCATATGTCCTTTTAAGCACACCAATTTTCAATAACAAGCTCATCCTATGAAACATACCTCCTTCACAAACCAACTATCTAATTAGGCCTATAATTTGAATAACTTGAGAACCACAAACCTTCAAATCTATGTGAATCTTGATTTGACCACCCATTTGGCCCATTCAACATATTAATAATCCTCATATCTCAACTCATAATGTGAACCACTTTTTTAGCAAAGCCCAAAACCTTAGAATCTCAAAACAAATAGGGTCAACAAACCTCCTTCTCATCAATGCACACCTTTGAAACTACTTGCACCCCTGAAGACACCCATCGCACATTTATGGACCAAGATTTGGGATTCTGCACCTTTGGGAACCCATACATCCTTCAGATCACAAAATAACGTTGAGCATGTTAGAATAAGGTCAACAAACCTTTCTATGCAAAAAGATTACCTTGACAAATCACAAATCCTCCTTTGCCATCTGGGAACCTTCAATCTGATCCTGTAGACTGATCCAACTAAAAAACACCACAACACTTGATTTTTCACTTGAAAGAAGTCTCTTAAGAAGCATAGATAAAGACACTTTCTATACCTCAATGCTCTAAACAAAAACTCCTCATATTCCATCTCCTCTTTGCTCAATTAATACTTATAGTTTTTCTTCTTCTTCTTCTTTGGCTTTAGAGTCTTTGGCTTTAGAGAAACAACTTCCTCAACTACTACAACATTATCCTTTTATTCTATGATTGGATTATCAATACATGGAGACAACATAGATTCAAAGCATACCTTTTCATTTGAAGAATCTTCCTTGCAGTTTGGAACCTCAACATTAGGCACTTGCTCAACAATAGTAGGATCTTCACTTGGATCCATACATACCTTAGAACTAGCTTTAACTAACACCTTGATCTTTTCTTTGAGATTGATCTCTTCATTCTCAACATGAGTAGACAATGAGAGCCCTTGGCACTCTTCAACTTATGAAGCATTCTCCACCATAGAAAACAGATAACTTGCACCTGCAGTCTCATCATGACTCATACTTTTCACTTTTGGCTTCCATGTGTTAATATGCCTTATTCTTTACACTCTAGGAGCCTGATTAAAACTATTCTAACTTAGAGACCTTTGCTTGTAGAACCTAACAATGTGACCTTTGTTCACAATTGTAACACGCCATACTTTTTGCAAGAAACATATCTTGCCTTACCTTGTTTGGACAAAAATTTGCAATGTGTCCTATGTCATGACAAATAAAATAACCTCCCATTTTTGAAAAGGACTCACCTTGTTTAATATTATGTGGATAATGGTTTTCAAAGTGACCCACATCGAGATAGTTAAAACACTCGATTCTATTCATGCCTTTTGAATAATGACCCCCATCATAGTCCCATGCAAATTCATTTCTAACAGGTCTCTTGCACTCTCTATCCCTATGACCAAATTGATTACATGTATAACAATAACCATTGAATCTTGCATACCTCATGGTACTTGGCTGTTTGATTTGATTTGTCTTTACTCTGCCAGCACATTCATTCCTTGTCTGATGATTTGTTTTCAAAGTATGATAGTCCTAGTTCGCATTAATCTTCATCTTGTCTTGAGTTACATTCTTTTGCTTTTCTTCATACCTAAGACCAATTCTATCACTAACATGCTTTTGACCACTTAGAATGTTTTCTAGATCACATAAGCTCTTTTTAAATCTCAAAAATGACTTCACCTTACTAGATATCTTCTCTAACTTAGATTTCAAAGACTCATTTTAGAAGAATACCTTGAACATTCTTCTTCTTTAGCTTTTTGGCTTGTAGATAAAATTTTCAATTGATAACTGAGACGCTTGATCATATCTTCATGATCCTTGGTGTCTTCATTCAATCTTGCCTCAAATACACTGAATTTCTCCTCATAGTCCTTGAGCTTAGATTTCATCTTCTTATTGATCTTCTTCTCAATCTTCAATTTTTTAAGAGCATTCATCAATACAGTTTCACAGTCCAACTCATCTTCATCATCATCTAAATCACTCCAAGTAGACTCCTTCTAATGTGAGCAATTTTTTTCCTTATCCATGAATAGGGCTTCATCTTTAGCAAGACCATCATCTTCATGATCATATTATGAGTCACTATATTCACTCTCATCTGATGAGCTACAATCTTATTTAGTGTAAAGACTCTTCTTGTTCTTGAAGAACTTATTGTTATACTTTCTGAATCCTTTCTTCCTGTATGTCTTCTTTTCATCATCTTAGCTTTCACCATGCTCTCCATCATCTTTTTTCTCATGCTTATGAGGGAAATTATGAAAAAAATGTCATATCTATCCATAATTGAAACATTTGAAAGGTAGTTTACCCTCTTACTTACTTGACCCTGTGTTCAATTTCTCAGTAATCAAAGCAATTAGTTCATCCTCATCAATGTCAGATATATCATCCTCTTTGGATTTCTTACCTTGTAACTTCTTAGGATTAATCGTTGTCTTGATGCAAATTCCTTCTTTGGTGGTATATCATCATTTATTCTCATCTCATATGCAGTTAGGGTGCCATGCAATTGCTCCATCTTCAACTGAGTAAGATCATAACTCTCTTCTATACAAGATACTTTTGGATCAAACTTGAGAGATATATACCTTAATACCCTTTGGACTAAATTTTTTTCTTCAATATTTTCTTCAAGACCCATGATGATGTTCATAGTCTCATCAACTCTCTGTAAAAAGGATGCCATATAATCTTCTTCCTTCATCTGGAGACTTTCAAATTACCTTCTATGAGTTTGCAACTTAGCAAGCTTTACCTTTGAATCTCTTTCAAAAATTATCTTCATTTTATCCCATATCTCTTTATCAAATGTAAAATGGATTACCTTCGTGTATTCAATCTCTAAAAGACCATAAGTAATAGCATTCATTGCCTTGGAAGTGTTCTCAAACAACTTCTTGTTTTCAACACTAGATGGAGGAGTAATAGGAGCAACATAACCATCCATAACATATTGCCATACATCAAACCCTAGGGACATAATGTATGTCCTCATCCTTGCACTCAAAAACATAATTGGATCCATTGAACATCGGTGCTTTCTTAGTATAAAAACCTCCTTGATGACTATCGATATTGTACCTTGGATCACCTTCAAGCTATTAAGCCTTTACCAAAGGACTTGCTCTGATACTAATTGTTAGAGGTACAATAACTAAGAGGGGGGTTGAATCAGTGATCCCAAATAATCCAACTTCAATTTTGATCTTTAAAAACACTTAATCATTTACCACAAGCATTCATCAATCTGCTTACTCAACTCTTTCTGACCACATGCAAATTTGGCTAAGTATGGAAAAATAATGAATTTTGACTGAGAAGCCAACTTTGCACCCTCATATCTTTGACCGTGCTTCAACGCATGAATTAAGATATAATGCATAATAACTGAGGACTGATGTGATCACAACCATATGACCAACTCCCTTTGACTCATTCACACGTAGTAATTGTGAGGTCATCAAATTGCCTACTTAGATTTTCTGCCACTAAATAATCCAACTTCAATTTTGATCTTTAAAAACACTTAATCATTTACCACAAGCATTCATCAATCTGCTTACTCAACTCTTTCTGGCCACATTGCAAATTTGGCTAAGTATGGAAAAATAATGAATTCTGACTGAGAAGCCAATTTTGCACCCTCATATCTTTGACCATGCTTCAACGCATGAATTAAGATATAATGCATAATAACTGAGGACTGATGTGATCACAACCATATGACCAACTCCATTTGACTCATTCACACGTAGTAATGGTGAGGTCATCAAATTGCCTACTTAGATTTTCTGCCACTAGACCCAAAGTTTCTAGATGAAAACTATGATCAACCAGATAAAATCCATTCATGCACACAATCACTCAAATCATATAAAACCTCTTATAGGACCCCTTACACATTCTCAATACTCCATACTCATCCCTGAACATCTCTAGCACATTGCACATTGCATACAAGAACAAACATATAAGAACAAGTACATTGCACACTTTGTCATTGTCAGATAGACTATCAAGGCACTTCATCCACTCACCAGGACACCTCGATGACTCCACCATGACATGATTGATAATACTCCAAAAAAATGTGAAATTCCTTCCCCATTAGACATTTTTAGGCATTAACTTTACACACTTGAGATTCACATGGTAAAGTTAAGTGGGAGAGATTCTCACGCATCGAGGAGCATTTATTCATACAAGTATACTTTCTAAAAGATTATTTTTCTTTTGATTCCATCTTTTAAGAAATGTTTTCATCAACTCATTCAACTTATGTTCGATGAATCCCTATTCGTGGCCTCCACATTGACATTCAATTAATTAAAAAATTGATTCTAGATATACTATTAGAATCACTTATGTCTTTTGGGAGTAGTTTAGAAAACCATCATCCAAGTTGTTGAATTGCACCTTGGATATTGATTCACTAAGTTTCTTCTCCGTCTTCCCCCCTGTCCTTGTCCCCGCCCCACCCCGCACCCCCCACACCCCCTGCCTAGATTTAGGTTTGGGTTGTACCAAGTTTGGGTATAGTTCAGATCCACTTGTGGATTCATCCTAGAAGCCCCAAGTTTTCCCAAATTATTTAGCAAAAGAAATTGTACAAACTTGAGTTTTCTAGGATGAACCCAAGACAAATTTTGGTAGAACTTGCTAGTAAAACTAGGTTTTTATTTACTTTTTCTTGTCAAAAACTAACACAAAGTAATGATAAAAAAACACTGCAAACCCAAAAACTAAAATAATAATAATAATAATAATAATAATAATAATAATAATAATAATAATAATAATAATAATAATAACATAAAAGATCACAAAACACAAAAGCAAAACATTTACCTCTCATTATCTCACTACATATTTAATTTTCATTACTCATCTAGGGTTGGAAATTCATTAATCAACATTGTCATTATTCCTACACTAGTATGAGTGACCATTTTCTACCAAGGTGATTGAGGAGTTTCAAATGAAGATTCTTGAATTGAAGGCAAGGTTTTAACTTGTAATTTTTTTTTCAATCTTCACACCCTTTCTTCATTTTTTTTTTAGTTTTTTTTTGTCATTTATTTAACAAGTTATCAAATACATGTAGGCTATGTCCTAAGCTTTGTTTTTTTGGTAATATCGTGTTGGATTTTGTACTTTGTAGATAGAGATGCTAAATTGTCAACAAGTTCTACTTTTGTGGGCCAAACCTAATTTAAAATAGATCCACAATCACCATTTTGGAAGAATGTGATAATGCTAAAATAATTTCCAAGTAGTGGGGGATATATTTTATAGTACCATGGTTACAATGTTAAATACAATAGCTCATATAGTTGGGTGAAAACCTATTATGCACAAAACCTAGCCAAGGCATCAAAACTTGCTTGAGGAAGAAGGATAATTCAATTCCAATAACTATTATTTTTTAGTACATCGAAGAAAAGGAAAATAGATGTGAACCATGCCATGAAATTGGATCATCCGTTGTCAAAGAAAGGATATTGATCAAAGAAGCCATAAATTACCCCAACTTATCTAATATCTCTCTAGTTGTGGCTAAAAGACATCTATTTTTATTGATACCCTCCATGCACGAAGAGAATTCTCATCTTTCACACAAGAGAACCAGAGAACCATTGGAAAGGTATTTCTAAAATGAGGCTAAGGACATCATTGATGAGCATATCATGTGATTTTGTTTGTAAATGGATTTCTATTCAATGTTGTTAGGTCACCTTATTCACAAGAAATAGTGAGATCGATCAATGAGGCCTCAAAAGAGTACAAGGAGCTAGGTTATGATGTTATATATCTAAGGATATACTATTATAATGTATATGGGTTGATGGGATGCTAACATGTGGCACACACCCCCTTTAGTCATATTGGTCTAATTTATTGGATTAAATATATAACTTGTGGAATTACTATATTGGGTAATGAGTCAACCTACATTGATATTATGACTTTACCTATCTATTATTAGTGATAGAGGCCTATATAAAGGATATGAATATCATTGTGAATGACATCAAGTAACTAGAGTCTTCTATTTAGTAGAGGTATATTGGAGGTTGTCATCTTCAAAGTGGCATTCTCATATTTAGAGATCTTGTGGGGTTATTCATTCCTTAAGGATTATTGTATGGTGTTTTCCTACTTTAAGAGTATTCTTTTATCTTTGAGTATATTTCATATTATGGTATCTCAATCCAAAAATATTTATTATATTATGCAAACATTATATTCCACACATTATGATTATTATTTGGATGGTTTATATTATTTATGTGAAGATCTTACTGTTGTTAATTAGACTTGCACCCTTGTGAAGGTAGTTTTAAGCCTTCACAGTTTGCTGAAACATGGAAACAATCATAAGTTGTGGGTGACCTAATCAGTGGATTGAGTCTCTAGATATAAGGGCTAGCTCCCTTTGGTGTATCAATTAGGACCTTGCTACTCTACGCTACAAACTACCTAGGAAAAGAGAAAATGAAACTTGAAAGAAAATCCTACCTAATGACGGTGATACACTTGGATGATTAGTTCATCCACTCAATTAGAGATTCTAAAGCATTGATTTAGATAAGAAGGATGAAATTTCAATTCCAATTGACCAATATGCATAAGTATTTCATGAAAAGGTTTGATCTAGTAACTAAAACCTAAGGGAAATGAAAGAGCAGGCTTGATTGAAGGCACTAATCAGTCACTTGCATCCACTAAAATTCTAGCCAAAAGACTCTTAAACATAGAGTATGACCTACATAAATTGACTAGCTAGCAACTAGGTAAGAATCAAAACTTGGCAAGGAAGAAAACTCTATCACTTATGCAAATCAATGACAAGATACACTATACCAACTTGCTAGAAATTGAAAATAATAGTCCTTTTATTAATATGAAAAAGGTTACAACTCAGTATTTGGTAGAATTTTGTCTTGGCAAAAGAGGGATGGAAATCAAGGTTGAAAAGCCAACTTATATAGAAAAGAACACTTCATCCAAGAGGTGGCGTTGAAAATAGAAAAGGAAGATCAACTTTTACATTAAACAAGTCTAACTTTTGTTATGCTAAGATAACAAAGCCTTCTAAATTTTTCTTTTCTTGTCTTTGTCTTACATGAAAAATCCTTTGGCGCTGAAAATAGATGGCGGGCTCATCTTGGACTATTCTTCCAACATGCATGAAATCTATGCCCACCTCCAAATATGGAACTCCACCTAAGGTGATGGAAAATTTGAAAGGCCTCTCTTGCATGAAATCGATGCCAAAATCAAATTTTAGAATTATGCTTGAACTACTAGAATGTTTTAAGCTTGAGACAAATGAGAGTGGATGCATGGAATTTCTTGTTTATTCATCTCTGTACATGTCTACTGTCTATATTTGTCTTTTCTATGAACCTTCCCTTTGTTTTCCCTTTACATGAAATCCATGGGTTTATTCTTCAGGGCTTGACTTGGTCTTTGGCTTTTCTTTCCTAAAGGAATTCCTTCAGACAATCTCGTGGACAAATTATCCATGGGAATTGTCTTTCCTTCATTGATCGAGCCCTTTCTTTGGATCTTCCTCTTGGACATTCCCTCGGATAAAAAATTTGAAGGAAATGTCCCTCAGATTTTTTTTTGAAATTGAACTTTCTCGAAGGGTACATACCCTTCAAGATTTTTTGTAATGTCCTTTGGCCTCCCAAATATAGTCCTTCGGCTCTCAAAAATAGTAACACTTACCCTTTAGCTTTCTTGTAAAGGACTTTCTCGAAGGTCACATACCCTTCAGGAATCTTGTAAAGGACCCCTGTTACTCCAAATGACCCTTTGAAAATCTTTGACTGCCCCTCATATTTTTTGAAATTAACTTTCCTGAAGGAGAAAGTGCCCTTTGAGATTTTCAAAATGGTCCCTTGGATTCTCTGTTTGGAACCTTCCCGAAGGGTAGATACCCTTTAATATTTTTGTAAAGGACCTTCCCAAAGGGTACATATTTTGTGTAAAGGACCTCTTCGTGCTTGGCAAACCCTCCGAAGGAAATCCTTCGGATAAATTGTTTGAAGGAAATCCTTCAGACTTTTGTAAAGTCCTTTTCCATTTTCTCATGGACAAAAAGTCCGTGGTAATTCTCTCAAAATTTTTGTGTGTCCACTCAGCTTTGTGAAAATGACCCTTCACCTTCTTCCAAGTGCCCCTCAAAAATTTCCAAGTGGACTCTTCTTTTAAAAGTGCCCTTCGGGCTTCCTCAATGAACCTTCCTGAAGGGCGCATACCCTTTGGGTTTTATGAATAGATCTTTCCTTTTTTTAAAACACCCCTTTTTGAAAAAGTACACTTCAGATTATCTCAAAACTACCCTTCAAAGAGTGAAATAGATCTTCAGACTTTGAAAATAGACTTCTCTTCTTTGTTTTTGGACAATTCCTTCAGAAAAAAAGTTTGAAGGAAATTGTTCCTTTCTACCCTCTGTTTGTGAAAGCCCAAAATTTTCTATTTGTCCTCTTTTGAAATACTTTATTACAATAAACCTTCCTATGAAGTAAAATTGTCAACACTTACCAACTGATATTAGAGTTATGATTTGGAAAAAATGCAATTTGTTTTTGGTAGATTTGGTAACATTGTAGATTTGTTTTCAAGGAGTACATCTTGTATATGGGTTTTCTCTCTCACACATAGGGGTTTGATTGAGGTTATTTGTGTGTGGGTGGAAAGAGGTTTTTAAGAGCTTTCTGAAAATTGGTCACACTAAATTTTTTGAGAAATATCAAGTGAGATATGTTTATGCAAAGTTGACCTCACAAATTTTATTTTTAATTATTTTTTTGGACATAAAATTAGGAAGGAAATAAACCAAATTCAAAGGCTTCATTATTTTTTTTATCACATTTTGTGGTTGTGATGAATCTTACACCATAAAAAATAGAAGTTTGAGAGTTTTCCTGACCATAATAAATATTTTGAGTGATATCAAGAGACATATGGTCATGCAAAGTTGATCCTACGAATATAATTTTTTTGTAATTTTTTGAGTGTGAAATTAAGGAAAAAATAATCAACTTCATAGGATTCATTTTTCCTACCATATTTTTTGATTAAGACGAATCTTATGCCACCATAAAGATATTTTTAAGGGCTGTCCAAAAATTGGTCACTCTATATTTTTTTAGCAATATTAAGGAAGTTGTATCTTTCCAAAATGGGCCTTTAAGCATTGCAAATCTATCATTTTTTCAATGTGTGAATGTATAAAAATATTCATAACTTTTAATTTAGGTAAGCTAATCAAAAGACAATTTTTGCAATTCACATGAAATAATTAGATCTACTTGTCTACATTTTTTAATTCTTAGATCATCAATAGGAGAGGATATTTATTGAATATAAGTGTTCTTGAAAGCTTAGGTTTTAACAATTGTGGATCACAGGGTTTCAATTTTACTCTAGAGAGAAAGAAATTGATACTAGAGAGTGGTGATTCTAATTTAAGGAGAGTTATTTTCAAAAAGGATTGTGGCAATTAATTTTTTCCATTCATATCAAGGGTCCTACATATAGTTGGTTTGTTGAGTTGGAAAAATAACAAAAGGATTTTTCATGGGAAGTAATTGAACATGTTTTCCTAGATTTATGGGACATTAAGGAATAAAATAATGAAATAGATGAGGAGGTGGTAGACGAGGATGAAAATAATTATGATGATAAGGATGAGAATATAAATGATGATGAAGAAATAAAATATAAATTATATAATGATGATGTTGGTAATGATGATGAGGAAGATGATGCAAATGATGAAGAATAAAAAGAAAAGGAACATAATGATGATGATGATGATGATGATGAGGCTGATAGGCTATAGATGATGTGATGGATAGGGAGGGGTTCATGATTAGGGAGAAGGAAATATAGAGGATAAGGGTTCAAATGATTTATCTCTTAATAAAAAAGCTTCACTATTTTAATTTCATGGATGCATTTAAAAGAAGAAGGTCATGGTTTCAATAAACCCTATTAGTAGGTATAACTTCATCATATTGATGTAGCTCGACATATACATTTTAAAGCAAAGAATATTATGGAAGATGAAGTAGATAGTAATAAGATACAATTTTATGAAATTTGAAGCTCACTATAGAAAAACATGTTTTGCATTCATTTTTTCATGCTTTGGATATGGTTGATTTGGATGTTGTTTTGGGATATCCTTGGTTAGAGACTTTAGGAACAATCACTTTGAAAGGTTATCACACTTAGTGAGGAACAAATAAAGGTCAAGGTATAACATGAGGATGAATATAAAGTTGGTGAAGAATATCATAAAGAACATTTAGAAGAAGAAACAATAGGAATATGAAGAAAATATACAAGCAGAAAAGAACACTTCATCTACTCAAGAGATAAATGCACTAATAAATGAAAAAGTGGAAGTGGCAGAAGAAAAAGTTTAAACTTTCATAAAATGATAATAAATTTGAGACATACAGACACTCACATCACATGAGAGGAAACAATCATGGAGGCATGTCATGAAGCATCTTCAAAACAATCACTATGGATATATAGAAAATTAGAGGAACAATTACTACACCTACACATGGAATCAGAGGAGAACAAACTATGAATATACATGGAATCAATAGAGCAACCATGATGGTTATGTATGGAAGCCAAATAATTACCATGGTCATGAATATAATCAAAATAGTGTAGAAGAATATGAGACATAGAGTCTGAGATTAAATCATTATATCTTTGCATTAAAAGAAATAAGGAACAACTATGATCATGAATGAAATCAAATTAGCATAGGGGAATTTTGAACCAATATTGAGGAGTTATCATGTACCGAGGTCACATATGAGTGGCTGGATGATTGAGTATAGTGAAAAGTGTGCAATGATTTGAAGAACACTCATTACCTGGTTTCTTCTCATGTTTCAAAGATGAAACATGTCAAGGAGGCATTCCATGTTATGTACCTAGAGATATGATATCATAATTTATATGGGTTGATGTGATGCCAACATGCAACACATATCCCACTTAGTTAATTATATTGGTCTAATATATTAGGTCAAATAGGTAACTTGTGGAGTTAGTATATTGGGTGATGTGTTGGCCTACATTAGGATTGGGAGTTGACCCATCCATTATTAATGATAGAGGTATATATAAAAGAAATGAATATCATTGTAAATGATATGAAGTGGAGAGTCTTCTATTCGATAGATGTGTATTGGAAGTTGCCGCCCTCGAAGTGGTATTCCCATATTGGAAGTTCTTTTGGAGTTATTGCTTTCATAAGGAGTATTGTATGGTGTTGCCTTACCTTAAGGGTGTTATTATATCTTTGAGTATATTTCATGTTAGGGTATCTTGGTCCACAAATATCTCTTATATTGGGTGATCTTCATTATTTTCTACATATTTTGTTTTATTATTTGGAAGATTTATATTATTTATGTGAATATTTTACCATATGAAAAGTTCCAAACTACCTTATTGATGAAGGAAAAGAACATGTTGAGGATTATTTTCAGCCAATTAGGGATTTGTGTGCCAAAATGAGAGTGTTCATAATTTTTAATGGATGGAAACATGAAATAAATAGACCTTTAATCAATGTAGTTGCAATGTTACCTAAAGGGGCACTATTTTTTAATGTCACTGATTGCAAGAGGCATGTGAAGGATGCCCACTTTATCACCAACATCCTATTTGAATCCATTGAGGTAATGGGGCCTCAAAATGTTGTCTAAGTCATAATAGACAATGCCAAAAATTGCAAGGCCATGATGATGTTGGTGGAGGTGAGGTATGGGTATATTTTTTGAACACCATGTATTTTTATTCAACCTCTTGTTACAAAAGTTGGGTGGAAGATTTGATTGGATCAAGCAAGTGTATGTCGAGGTTAAATAGATTCAAATATTTATCATGAACCATCCCCTCTCCCAAGTCATCTTTAGATCATTCTCGAATTTAGAGCTACTAGAGGTAAGTGAAATAATTATTATATTATATTTTAATAATTTTAATTTATTATTTAAATAATTAAATTTTAGCTCATTTATTTTGGTTTTATAAATTTTAAATTTAAGAAATAAAGTACATGACATTGTAAGATTTTAATCTGGTACTTTTATAGTTTCATAAAGTTTTTTTTATTTTTTTGTTTCAATTTGTTACTAGGTTGTTGAGATTCAATTCGCCTCACACACATTATTCCTAAGATGAATTATGAAGGTGAAAGAGACACTTATAAATATGGTCATCAAACAAATGTAGGGTGTATGGAGGGAATCGAGCAAAGAGCAGGCTAGAAGAGTGAAAATGATTATTCTAGATGATGACTAGTGGGATTGTGGAGGTTATTTGTCAAGTTTCATAGAGGCCATTATGAGCATGATCCAATTCACTAACATTGATTAACCATGTTTGTGATAAATATATGATGGCATCGACCTAATGATTGAGAAGATAAAAACCATCATTAATACAAAATTGAAAGATCTCAAGGAGAGGTATTTCAAACAAGTGCATTCAATCCTTGTTGATCGGTAGAAGAAAATGACCACCTTGATACATTTCCTTGCGTTTACATTAAATTATATATTTTAAACACATATCCTTTATTTTTTTAAGAGGGTGTTTCTATATAAGGATGTTGAAGTGGTTGAAGGTTATAAGTTGGCATTCTCTAAGCTCTTCCCTAGTCTTGAGGTAGAAGACATGGTTATGAGCTGGGAGTTTCATTATCTCCCAAGGTCATAGCCTTGGTCATTTTTGGGACATAAAAAAATAATGATCATATGTGGGGATACCTCTATGAATAAGGATCCATCACCTACATCCTCTTGAATTCAAAATCTTATTACATGTAACCTTTTTTATTTTAAATTTTTTTAACTCAATTTATTTTTATTTTAAAGTTTAATTCCAAGTTTTAAATTTTTACTTCTATAATTATTAATATAGGTTGTGAGTTTATCTTCTTTTGTGTCCTTGGATCACATACAACTTCATCCAAAAGCATAACAAATAGGAGCAAAAAACACTAACAAGTTGGTTTATATACATTCCAACTTATGCCTTCTAATTGTAATACAAAGAAGGGGAAACAAAGTATTGGGATGTAGATCCAAGGAAATTGACTTAGATATTTCCATTTCCAACCATTCATTACTTGAAATGAACACTTATTTGGTGACACATAGTGTAGCTAGTGGGAGTACTAGTCCTTATGGTTCTAATGAACTACATCATGATGTTGGTACTCTCAATGAAGAGTAATATGATGGTGAATATTAATGTTGATGTTATAAATTATAATTAATATATTTTATTATAATGGAATTTAACATTCGATTAGCATTTTATGATTATTATTATTTTTTATATGCATACATTATGGTTAATATAATTTAAATCTTATTTATCAAACTAGAATATATCTATATCTATATATACACAGTACAACCATACCTAAAAAAAATAGAGGAAAAAAGGTTATCGTACCAACAATCCTAATTTTTCAAACCCAAATCCATACCCAAAATGAACTGACAACTTAAAATTTACACCTAAAAAGAGAGATTGAAATTAGAGAAGTATATTTTTTCATTTAGTAAATAGGATACCACATTCTAACTAGTTAGCCTTGGTTAGAAGATGTGTGCCCTAATATTATCTTTGAGAAAAGAATAGATATAGGTGAACAAAGTTGTGTTTCACTCTTCACATTGGGTAGGTTCTCATAAATTGATTGGCTTTTAATTTTCCAAAGAGTTGAGTAAAGAAGAAATTATTTCCCCACTAAGCTATATTAGAATTGTGACTGCAATTTCCTGGATAATGAATAATATTTTAAAGATTCAACCAATACTGATAGTTTTATTAGAGAACTAAATGAGCTCCAAAAAGTAATGTTTTTATATACATGTATTTTGAAACTCACATTCAAACATTTGTTAGGGTCTATCAACATTTTTTTAAGGATTTATAAGCCTCTTTTCAAGATGCCTTTTTTGGTTTGATTCATGTGTAGAGTCTTTCCAATTATTTTTATTCAATTTCCAGTGTTCTTTTCTACCAAATAAGACATGAGATTGTAAAATTCATCTCTTTGAATGCAAATTAATTCTATGTTACTAAGTTATGCTCTAAATATTGGTTAAAATTATAATGTCATGTAAAAAGAAAACCTTTATTTGTAATTTATGATGTAATTGCATGCCCAATTATAAATTAATATAAGTTGATTTTATTACACAACATGAGAAAAAAAAATTTGTGAAGGAAATTATTTCAAAAAGTTACAATTTTTTTTAAAATGCATTGCTTAGAGTGAGCTTTTATATCAATTTACTCTTGTAGTCATGTTGTGAGAAATCAATCATTGCAATCCTCAAATTACTAAGCATTGTAAACTTATTTGAGATTCTTTTTTCCTAATGAGTATTGGTTAGATTGTGTCATGAATTTGATATCGTCTTGAATGAATACATGTATAGATTGGGTTTTTCATCTATTACCACAAGAATACCAAAGACACCTAAATGTGTGCATTAATTGAAAATGGTTATGTGTAATCCATCTATATTACATTTGATGTGACTTTGATATGGTAAGGATATTGAGATTACAAAACTTGATTTATTTTAGGTTGTTGTGGTTGTTTGTACTTAATAACTTGGTTTTTGATAAAACCTAAGGATTGATATCTATAAATATACAATGAAGTTGTTTTTAGTTTGCGAAAATTTTTGGGATCAATTGCAGAGTGATTATTTGTTCTGACATTTAAAATCTCTCTATAAGACCCATCATCAAAGAAAGGATTGAAACTATATTTTTATTTGTTGTTATAAAATAAATGTGACCATCTTAAATTGAATTCAATAATATTGTTTTTACTATAGTGCCACAACCTTATAAACCACATATGATCACCTTTATATTTTATAAAAATTCTTCATGCACATATATAAATTGATTGTGTATGCTTTTACTATTATACTATAGTCATAACTATTATGGTATTGGTTTAACTCGGTCATCAAGAAACTCAATGGACTATAACATAGACTTAAAACCTTTGAGACATTTTATAGAATATAGTAACTATTTGTAAGGTGATGTATATTTTTACTATCCCTTCTTTGGGAGCTATGGGATCTAAGTTTATCTAAGATATCTTGTTATATAGAGTTGAATTGTGTGATCAATATACTATTATTTTTATTTCTATTTTAAGAGAATTTATGGAAAACATGTGGAACTTGTACATGAATGGTAAATATTATATATATATATATATATATATATATAAAATGATTGTAACCAACCTTCAATGCAATCATAATAATGTTGTAGATTTGTGCTGCATGAATAACTCAATACATAGCTTACTATTATTTAAAAGAAAAAATGTTTAAATTTTATTGTTACTTTCATTAGTAAGAAAATTTTCTAAGATTTATAAATATGGAAGTAGATTGTATTGTTATACAATTATAAATGAATTTTTGAAAGTTTGATCAAAACAATTTATATATATGTAGGTTTTCACATCCTCAACATATCATGTAAGTATTAAGAGTATGGGAAACCCAAGTCAAATAAAATTTATGAGTGGGTTTGACAATTTTATAGTAAAAATAGTAATGGGAGGAGTGAACGAGTTGTATTTTTTTAAGGGAAAACATAAATATTTAAGTTCTCAAAATAATGTCGAAGTTATCCTTGACTTGGTTGGAATTAAAAAATAGTTAAAGTTGGTTTGTAAATTATTTTTCCTCTCTAGTAAAAAAATTAGGAATATGTAATTATTAGAAACTTTAGGGAAAGGTTTGGTTATCAATATTTTTTCAAAAAATTTTCTCATGTTGGTGATGGTTGTTTTAGCACCTTTTCATGAAAGATGATCTTATGACATTTGGTATTTGAAATTGTTAAAGGAAACTTAACTTTAATGAAGAACCAACCTTCAAAAAAATCTTGTAACAATTTATGTAAATGTTGTCACCAAGTCTTTCACCCTAGAGAAGGTTATTAAATTCTACTCTAATATTTTGGCAACATTGGAATATCTCTAGGCCTGTGGGTTGCCTATAATAGAGGTAGACCTCTAGGTTTAAGGGCTAGCTCCCTAGATTGATATTTAAGTGTTTATCACATATACTAACTGATTTTTTTATATGAAAATAGATATAAATAAACATGAAAATAAAATAATATAATAAGGTGATATACCAAAATGATATCCACTAGACTACCTTGATCTGCACTATGAATTATTACTCTCAAGATTGGCTTCAAACTTTTATGGGACTCTAACATAAGTATCTTAAACATGCAGGTGATATGTAATGCACTTCCCAAAGTGAAAGGGTGAGAGATATAATCTTAGACACTATTACAAATTTATAATCTTAGAGATAGACAAAGACATTGACTACACTCCATGTGACATGCTGGATAATTCATTGCTTACACCAATATAAGAGAGAAAGATGAATGTGAGGCTAGGTGATTGACACTTATCATTCAGATTGTTACTGCTCTACACACTTATGAAAGGAATTTTAGAACCAAAACCATCTTTAATTATTTATTCAAAAGTAAATATTGGTAATCAAACTAGTAGGGGTTCACCATACTAGACATGAACCAAACTATAAGAGCCAAAATGGCTTGTATTTATAGAATGTGAGAGAGGAAAGAGAGAAGTTGATCTCAAGGGTCACAATGCCACTTGTCAAGGCATGAGCACCATTTATGTTACAAATGATTAGAGTATGGTATATAAAATGAAAGGTATCTTTGGACAAATATCCCTTTAAGGCATGAAAACTCCTCAAATATGATGTCAGACCCTTCAACTACATTCTTGTAAATTGTCTTCATCATTTAGCCTCTCTTGAGTGCTCCAAAGTACACTAGGAAGAGATTAAAAATGATAAATGTGATGAGGCGGTTAATAAAAAGTTACAACATGCATTGGATTTTTCCCTAACCACTGGTCTTCTTCTGGACAAGTGCTCTCACTACCTGCAATCACCATCATCCTTATTTCACTCATTCTTCACACTTGTCATTCAAGTGGTCTTTAGTTTTCTAGAAAAATCCATGTAGGAGGTAATATGACACCTTAAAAGAGTCCTTTTGTCTTTAAATCTATTATTCAAACCTTAAAATTCTCCCAATTAGATTTATCACCTTCTCACTTGATGCTCACCTTCCATTCACTATGCTAGTTTGGATTGCCTAAAGTGAAGGTGCTTGCAGAGGTACATGTGTGATTTTATGAATAAATAAATGAGAATGGGGAGTTATATTAGGTCCCACTTGATCTCCAAACGTGATTCTCATCTTTCAACTCTCCCTTGAACCTAAAAAACATTAAAATCTATCAAGAAAACTAGTTTTGTACCCTATCCGTACAAATAGGGTACAAGACAATCTTATGGGAAGGTGCCTAAGGGAGTTATCTATAATCCCAAAACAATTTCATATCAAAAATATCACATTTTGATGAATTTACTTCCTTATCTTTCCCATCAGGTCATGAACAAGGGTTTTGGAGGATTTTAGGGTGTTTTAACTCTTAAGGATTCTTCATACAATCCTGACATTGAAACCTTAGAAAAATTTCACTATAAGCATGTTAGGTACCTTATAAAACATATAATAACTCCTTGGGTCTCCATGATAATATTTCATACTAGTGTGAACATCTAAAGATAACTTCACATGTTTGGGCATGCATTTTGCATACCCTATCATAGAATTGAGCTAATAATGGCTTTTTTATACTTATTTTATGCAACCTAATGGACCCAAATCACCATATATCTCCCCATGAATATGATAAAATATAGTGAAAGGTTCATCTAGTGCTATAAATAATATTGGACCCCATTAAGTCTTTAGGCCTAGTCTAGGCCTAATAGGCATGATTGTGTCCTTGATGTCCACAACTAGTCTATGTGGTTTCCTAAGGTTGAGATCTTAAAAAAATATATGGGTATTAAATAAAACTTTATACACCATTTTTCATGGTATTAACACTTTACAACTCACCTCTTTATCACTTGTTTACCCTTGCTTGTAGTTTTGCACTTTTTGGGAGTGCCCTCTATCTGAGACAAAATAGAGGGAACTTCCCCTATTTTCCTAGCCATGATTAATATATGAGGGGATAATGTATGTCATGAGGACATTATATACCAATTTTTAGAGATAGATCACATTGATAGGTCCTTCATCTCTTCAAACTTCGTTAAGACATGCTTCTTAAACTCACTAACTATGCATGAGGTCCGTGTATTGATTATAGCTTGTGTTGAAGCCAAATGATATTTATGGAGGGTGTTATGGGTATGATGTATCTTTATTAAGTTATCTCTAAAGACTATAATCTCAATTTCATGATCAAATATATCCATAACATACCCTAAGGCTTGTCAACACATAAACTATCATGCTCTAGTACATTGTCACACTACAATCAAATTTTAGGTGATCATTCTAAGGGAAAAGGATACTTGTAGATGATATTTTTAAATAATGAAACCTATGTTTCAATACCCTTCCATTTTTATTTGGAAAAAGTGTAATTTTCTCATCATTTGGGGTCACTTACTTGTAGGGTTTGTTTATATTTCCTATGCCAATAGAGTATGTTGCAGACCTTGATTGTAGACACCTTACTTGAGAAAACTAGGGTATTCTTGTGGGTGATGGTCTACATCAAACATTGAATATAAAATCTCTTGATTGTGCTTAGAGGGATAATATCATATTTGACTCACACAAGGTCACTTGGCTAGAAGGTATGACACTATCATGTCATATGCATGAAAAGACTATTTGAGCCTAAGCAGTATTATATATTACTGAGTGTATATAATGAAATATTATTTGAATTAGAAGTACTCCATACATCACTTTCCTCTAGCCAAACAACCACTTGTCATGCCAAATCACTATCCATATGATTGGGTCACTTCATGGAAGCATTTAAAGTTGTTTAAACCTCATGCATTTCACTATGGAAAGATTGAAAGAAAGGTGAAAACCCTATTTTGGAGACTTTAAGGTAACTTGTCCCTTAAGTCACTTCATCAACCTATGATCATGATTCTCAAGTTTTCATAACACCTTTGGTCTTCACCATGATTTTTATGGCATTATTCAACCTCTCAAACCTCTATGAAGGTTTCAAACATGTTCAAACACTAGCACTCCAACTGCTCAATCCTTTATATAAGCTTCCTCTAGATGCATATGCAGGTCATAGGGCTGTGAGGATATGATATAGACAATGTGTATGGTGGATGGTTCTAAAACCAATCCTAGACCTCCTATTAGTCTTTAAATTGATCCTTTCAACTTTGAATGACTTCAAACTAGTTCTAATGCTTTCATTCCAATCATGATTTGTCTTCAATGGGGCACCTATAGGTGCACATCAAGATACAAGATGGTGTTCATTAGAGAGTTGGTTATATCAACTAAATTTAACCATTTACATAGCTCAATTTGGTTAATCATTCTTTAATAATGTGTTTAACACATTTTAAAAATCTTCATTTCATCTTCATCATGGTTATTCAAGCTTCAAAACTCTCATTCACTTGGTTGTAGATGGATACTTGTAGGAAAGTTTGACTATGTGTACCTTTCTTGACTTTTCACTCCCTCAAGAGATGAATTAGAGACCATAATTACTTAGGAGAGACTAATAATAATGTTTTTGGAGGTGGACCACCACATCAACTTTGATTTGAAAGCCAAAATAGGAAGGGGAACTCCATTATTGAGGAAATTTTGTCTACAGACTATGGCAGTGTCCCTCACTAGCCATATAAGATAATTCAAGACCATATTTTGAATTTCACACATGAAACACATGTAAATAATCATGTGAAGATGATTTTAATACTCTTAGGGACAACATTCAATATCTGGTTTGTATAGACCATTACAAACAAAAGATAAACCTGTAGGGTGTGGGGATAAACATGCAAAAAGAGGTAGTCAAATTATAAACAATGGTTCATAAAGAATAATTCATAAATCCTTGAAATCCTAACATGAAATGGAATTATAATAAGATTACTATCTATCACCAAGTGAATTTGACTTGACTCATCTTCTACTAGCTGTACCAAACCAAAACTAGTTAGTCATTTATACCTACCTAGTGGAGCGGTGGAGAAGTGAAATGGTTTTAAGCCATTTTCAAGTGTTTTAAAGCTGAAAAAGTGTCAAAGTGAGCTCAAGGGATATTAATGGTCATTAAAATTCCCTTCACACATGCCACAACCTTTGTAGAAGCTATACAACTACCCAAACTTCCTTTCTTTTATCTATTTTCTTGATTACAATGTAGTACCTACAAGTTTTCAGTTAGGACTAACATGGATGACAAGTAGCTAACATAGGGAACATAAAAAAGGAATTTAAAATAATTTTATAGTAGGGAAACCATACAAACCTTCATAAATAACTCAAAAAGAGACCATTAACATGACATAGGCCTAAAGGTGAATATGATCAAGGTAGTGACACATTAAATCACCTTGATAAGACTATGGTACACCATATAAGACCCTTATACAAGTTTTATATTATAGGGGGTTGATTTATTTTGAATTTTTGTCAAAATAGTCAACATTCTTGGTGATTTACTAGGGGTGGCAAGCCAACTGTGCCAAGACCAGTAGCCTATTCCCATCCATTGGGATATGGAGTCACTATGCATAAGTTAGACATTATATTGCATTTGAAAACACACTAAATAATAAGAGAAGACAAAAAATAAGATAAAAATCCATATGACTAAGCAAACATACATGTTTTCTTAAGAAAACTTAGGGAACATACATAAAACAAAAGTAAAAACACACACCTACTCTAGTATTTACAAGACTAACCTTCATCTCATCAATATCATAGATTTAAATAGATCCCATTCACAGGGATAGGCAACTCTTCTCCACTCATTCTTTCTAATTGGAATGAGATACTTTGTTTGCTTTTGATGATGATATATGGTCCACTCCATAAGGTGACAAATTTGGTATGTCTCCTTGGCTTTGCTCTATCTTCATCCCACTTTAATACTATGTTACCTTCTTAAAATACTCTTAAAGTTGCCTTCCTATAAAAAGGACTCTTCATTAGCATTTGGTGATGTTCCATAGCTTTTTGAGCATTATCTCTAGTCTCTTTCAACTCCATCAAATTTTTTAACCTCACCTCCATTAGAGTGTTCTCAATCAACTCTAACTAATGTGCCAATTCTAAGGCATGCATCTCTTGGGATATAGATAACCTAGCCTCTATCCCATAAACAAGAACAAATAGAGAGTTTCCTATTGACCTCTTGGGAGTTATTTTATAAATTTAGTGTGTTAACCCCTTTGATTATCCTCCAAAGTTTTCTTGATGATTTTGATTAGGTTCTTATTAGTAGACTCAACCAACCCATTACCTTGAGGGTGATAGTTGGATGATGTGCTCAAGTATATGCAATTTCTATTTGACCAATCAACTATTTTATCACCCATGAAATTAAGTAAATTATCTAAAATGATGGTGTAAGGAGTTCCAAACCATGTTATGTTATTCTCATAGAACTCCAAGATAACACTTTCATTAGCTTCGTTTCTTTGAGTATCCATATGTGACCAAAACTTGAAGGGGGATTTATCATGTTAATGAATTCAAGACCCCATTGCATGAAGGGTTGATTTACTTGAATAGGCCTCAAAGGGAGAGATACAAGATTATGTTTTCCTAAAAAAAACACATTATACACATCTTCTCACCCAATCATAAAAATATTTGAAGAGGCTAGGATAATAATATCATACCCTCATGATCTTGGCAGCTATGGTTCTTAAGGAGAAATGAACTCCTATTGTTCCATCATGAAAATTTTTAAGCAACACTCTAAACTGGTCATTGTCAATTCATCTCAATAATATACCATTAATATCTCTTCTAAAAATCACACCATCTATAAGATAATAAGGGATAAATTGCAATCTAAAATACATCCTTTTGAGTCTTCTTAAACCATTAAGGTATTCAAAACTTTGAATAAATCTAATGACATCTTGTTTCTAGCTTTGTAGAGGGATGGAATCAGTGGGTTGGGAGAAATCATGATTGACTAAAGTTTCTTATTTTAACTCATGGAGGTCTCAAGCTAGGTTTTCACAAAGACATTTACCTCTTATCAAATTTGTCACTTTGATATCAACATCATATTCCATTACCTTTGTAATCCACCCTACCCTCTTTTCACTAAGGTCCTTGCTCAAAAGAAACTCCTTAGCACTAGGATGAGAGACCATGATATGAATCCTATTATTTGAAACCATATGCCTAAACTTATTTATCCCTCTTATAATAACAAGGACTTGTTTCTCCATAAATGTATACTTAACCTCTTAACCTTCCAAATTTTGACTAGAGAATGAATTGGTTGCTCCAAACCTTCATCATTCTTTTTCATTAACATAGATGACATAGTATCAAGGCTAAAAAATGAATACAACATGAGATATTTATAAAAATTATGGTTTACAAGAGTCAGAGCTTGTGAAATTTCTTGTTTGATGGATTCAAAGATACATTTACCCTCCTTATTCCAAGAGAAAACTTGGTTCTTCTTGAGAATGGATGTGATAGGTTTCTCCAAATATGCAAAAATAGGTATGAACGTTCTTACAAAGTCTATCTTTCCTAGGAAACTTTGGAGTCCTTTCTTATGCAAAGGGAATGATAGGCCTATAATAGCCTCTATCCTTTTAGGGTCAATAGTTAGACCATCTTTGGAAATAATATGTCCTAAGAGATTACCGTTATGGACAATGAAGATACATTTTTTAGGGTTGAGAGATACTCCATACTACCTGTACCTTTCAAACACTTACCTTAGGTGTTTCATATGATCATTTGTATCTTTATATATCACTATTATGTCATCCAAATATACCAAAAACATCTCATTGATTAGTCCTTTGAAAGCCATGTCAATTTCCCTTTGGAAGGTGGCACCATCATTTGAAAAGTGAAAGGGTATCTTCCTATAAGAAAAATTCCTCCATTTTTAGTGAATGATGTCTTGAAATGATCATTTTCATTTACTAGAATCTGATTATAACCAAAATATCCATCTAGGAGAGAGAAACATTGAGAACTTGAAATAACTTGCAAAATTTACTCCGTTAAAGGTAAAGGATAGTGATCTTTGGGTGACACCCTATTAAGATATATAAAATCCACACAAATTCTTATCTCCCCATTCTTATTTATAATAGGCACAAGGTTAGCTACCCATGTTGAATGCTTGGTAGAAAACATTATCTTAGATTCAAGGATTTTGGTAAGTTCTAACCTCATGAGTTGTTCAACCTTGGGGTTGATGGGCCTTTGTTTTTGCCTAATTGATTTAACTCCAGGTTATGATTCAATGGTGTGGTGTGTTAGCATAGGATAAAACCCTCTTAGGTCTTTATATTCCTAAGTAAATATGTCATGGAACTCTCTACACAAATCAACAAATGCTTATTTTTTTGATGTAGAACATACCTTGCCTAATTTGAGGAGTTTATCCTTGAAGATCAAGACCCTTTCATAATTTTCCTCCTTTGTAGACATATTCACCTTTTCATTCTTCCTTTGATAATATTAATTAAATATACTCTCTAAGGTCACCAAGCCTTTAGGTATCTTGTTTGTTCTTATTTGCAAAATCTGAATATCAAACTCTTTTTGGAGTCTTTTCTAGTTTTTTGAGGAGAACTTAGCTTTATTTTGAAAGAAATGTACAATGTGTTTGTCACAATAAAACACTTTGTAAGACACCTCATTATTAAGTATGGAAGTTCTGATAATGACCTTGATATGGGATTGCTTTCCTTCTAATTTTATGGCAATAGGCGTATCAAATTGTGCTCCTATAGCAACTAGTCTATTAGCATGATTATTTTGCTCCCTTGGGACTGATTGTATGTTGAATGCATTAAAATATTAAATAAAATCCCATACCATATGATTATAGGACTTAATAAAAGGGTTCTTCACATAAACCACATTCCTAACTTGATGCACAATCAATTCACTATCTCTATATACTTGTAGATTCTTGATTCCTTTTCTCCTTACCCATTAAAGGCCATGAAACAAACATTCATACTCAACCAAATTTAAAGTGTAAATTAAATGGAACCTATATGAATAATAGTACTATTTTTTAGATGGGGGAACCAAAATAACACTAGCTCCTTCGCCAATCTAACTTCTTGAGCCATCAAAAAATATTTTCCACATTCCATCCTTCTCACCCTCCTCTTTGGTGAGTGAAGTTATTGGCATTTATTCCTCATGTAATCAATATAATCCCAAATTATTTTCTTCCATGAGGGAACAAGGATTATGTTCATATGTATTAGTACCATACTCATCAAGAAACAAATCAGAAATGCCTTCAAATTTAGAAGAAACACTATCATTCACAATAGACTCCTCTTTATCATTGATGACACAATTCAAATCAGAACTTGGTTCAACATAGGGTTTAATGTGAAATTTATAAAGTGGTTCAGTACTAAGGGATACCTTTTCTCCATACCTAGTCTTGAAGGCCAAGAAGGACTAATCAACTGAGAGGTAGCCTCCATTGAGAGGAATATAACAAAGTGGGCAGACAAGTCAACAACAATAATATATTGAAGGATGGGGAAACTAAGACAATCATACAAGAAAACCTTCAACCCTTTGATCAATCCTAATGATTTGGTAGATGTTACATATAATTGAAGAAAACCATTATTATGTGGTTCATAATTTAGGCCCAACTTGTAAGCTACAACCTTGGGCAACACTAATGTGTTAGTTCCACTATCAACTATGCAGTTATGAACAAGCTTATCCCCCACAATAAGAGTGAGGTAGAAGGGTGGAGGCTTCTCAGAATTAGTAGAGGGTTATAAATGTTATTAGGATCATTGGTAAGATAAACATTGCTATGCCAATGAATTGGTGATGGATGACTAACATGGATAGTGGATAATTTTTTTTGTAAAATCTCCTTTTGGCTAGGTATATGAAGGACATCCCAAAGAGAAAAGGATGTCTTGGCATTATTTAATGATTCACAAATGTTTAGAGCATAAATACCTACTTTTTATTGAGTCCTTAGAGGTAAGGAAATGTTTGAAACTTGAGGTATTGAATCACCTTGAGTAGACTTTCCAACATTTTGACTTGAAGTAGATACATTATTTATAAGAACTACCATGCTTTTAGTCATGTTTTATTTCCTTGTAAGGGAGCTGTTTACACTTGAAGGCACACCATTAGCATCTCCTAGAGCCTTTATTTTCTCTTTAGTATTGTCTACAATTAAATTTCCTTGATTAAGCACACAAGTGTCTTCAACTAGGAAGTTGATGAATTTTTTTTTCTTGAGGCCTCCAACTTTTATTTATTTGCATGATGACTTCATCATCTATCGATAGCTAAAGAGTGACTCCTCCTTGAGCAACTTGAGCTTGTTATCCACCTTCATTTAAATCCATGAAATGACCTTATTTCCACTCTTTTACTTGAATCATATTACTATGCACCAGTACCATTGCTCTTGTGTTAGAGGTTGAAGTAGGATTATATGCATTAACATGCTTGTTGAAATTAGGCTAACCTTGACCTCTACCTTTCCCATATTATTGAACATATTGATGATAATAGGGATAGGTATTTTGATTCAAACCTTTTTTCATGTTTTATTATATAATCTAAGATTCTAATAACTAAATTCTTACACCTTTATCTATGTCATCATCTACTTTCTTAGGAGTAGTCCTTAACATGGCATTAACATTAGGAACTTGGGCAACACTTAGAGCAGTATCAAAAATTTTTGGTAGAAAGGGCATGGAGACTTTTAGATGCAACTTCCTAGCTTGTATGAGGCCATTCTTCAAAGAACTCTAATAGGAAGGTCATATGCTTCAAGTAAGGTGAAACCACCCATGGATTGTAGCATGATGGCTATGTTTGTGCCAATGGCCCTCAAGTATATAGAAAACACAAAGATAGTAGGTGGTCTCATGGGAGGAGGAAACCTATACCAAGTCTTTTGTAATCTCTCATTAAATTCATGCATTATCTCCTTTAAAACTCTTTGGATCACATTGAGTTGGTGAATGAGTGAATTATGATCACTCTTGTCTTCAAACCTTTATGTTAGTAACATTCCAAAATCATCCCATGTTGTGATACAACCAATAGGAAAAGTCATATACCAATCAAGTGATTTCCTTCTAAGGGACATGGCAAGGATTCTAATGGCAATATTAACCTCAGTGATATTGTGAAAACTATATAATTTTGATATATCCCTAATTTGATCACTAAGAGTGACATGGCCATCACCATTGAATGTAGGAACACTCTTTATAGCATTAGGGATAATGTCATCATAGTCATCAAGATAGATTATGTTTCTAGTGTTAAAGTCTAGGAAGGAATGCTACTTATCCATGTTTTCTTCAAATTCTTCCTCACTCTCCTGGTCTTCTTAGATAGAAAAGTCCTCTTACTCTTGAAAGGGTAGGATAGGCCAAGGGTGTTGAACTTCAAGAGGAATTTTAGGTTGAATATATGGATTGATAGGATTGAAAAATCTACTAAAATATGACCTAGTAAGGACCATGAAGTATGAACACAAATATATTACAAAAAAATGGTCTATAACCATATTTTACCTTGAATGGAGTCACTAAATGCTGAATAGCACACCATATGAAACTATGATGTTGTCAATACCAACATTCACCTTGACAAGTTATCTTTAGGACAATGATCCCAATAGGTGTGCCATAACTATTGTCACCAAATATTTCACCCTAGAGAAGGTTTTTCAAGCCTACTCTAAAATCTAGGAAACATTGGAATACCTCTATGCCTATGGGTTATAGGTAGACCTCTAGGTTCAATGGTTAGCTACCTATATTGATTTTTAAGTGATTATCACCTATAATAACTAATTGTTTATGTGAAAAGAGATAGAAAGAAACATTAAAATGACCTAATCTAACTAGGTGATACAACAAAATGATATCCACTAAACTAATTTGATCTGTATAATGAAATATTACTCACAAAATTGGCTTCAAATTTCTATGGGAATCCAACATAAGTATTTCAAATATGTAGGTGATATGTATTACACTTCCCAAAGTGAAAGGTTAAAAGGTCTAATATTAGACACTATTATATCTTTATTCATGTAGATATAGCCAAGGACATTGAATACACTCCATGTGACTTGTTAGAGAATGAATTACTTGCACACACTATGAGAGAGAAAGATGAATGTGAGCGTAGGTGATTAGCACTTATCATTCAACTTGTTACATCTCTGCACACTTAATTTTTTTTTGTAAAAACAAAACTATCTTTAATTATTTATTCAAAGGCAAATATCAATAATCAAACTAGTAGGGCTTTTTCATACTAGATATGGACCAAATTACAAGAGCCAAAATGGCTTGTATTTATAGAACGTGAGACAAGAAAGAGAGAAGTGGAGCTCAAGGGTCACAATTCCACTTGTCAAGGCATGAGAATAAGTTATATTTTAGAGGATTATAGTATCTAATAAACCATTAAAGTTATCTTTAGACAAATTTCCCTCCAAGGTATGAAAACTCCTCAAATCTAGTGTAGGACCCTTCAGCTACATTCTTGGAAACTATCTTCATCATTTAGCCTCTCTTAAGCACTCCAAAGTAGAATAAGGAGAGATAAAACATGTGAAATATGATGGGGGGTTTAATAAAAATATTCAACATGGAATGGATGTGTCCCTAGTGACTGGTCTTCTTTTGGTCAAGTGTTCTCATTGCATGTAGTCACCATCATCCTTCTTTCACTCATTCCTCACACTTGTCATTCAAGTGGTCTTTAGTTTTATAAAAAACCCATGTAGGAGGTGATATGACACATATAAAGGGTCATTTTGACATTAAATCCATTAGGTAAACCTTAAAAGGCCTCTCGATTGGACTTATCACCTTCTCACTTGATGATCACCTTGCATTCACTATGCTAGTTTGGACTGCCTGAAGTGAAGGTGATTTTAAAGTTACATGTGTGATTTTTGAATTAATAAATAAGAATTAGGATTTATATTATGTGCCAATTTATCTCCCAAAGTGATTCTCATCTTTCAACTCTCCCTTAGGCCTATAGAACATTAAAATTTATCAAGAAAACCAATTTTGTACCCTATCCATACAAATAAGATACAATACAATCTAATGAGAAGAATGCTGAGGGAGTTATCTATAATACTAAAACACTTTCCTAGCCAAAATAGTACATATGGATGCATTTCCTTCCTTATCTTTCCCATCAGGTCATGAACAAGTGTTTTGGAGGAATTTAAGGTATTTTAGCTCTTAACAATCCTAACATTGAAACCTCAAAAAAATTCCACAAGAAGCATGTTAGGGACCTTATCAAACATATCCTAACTCCCTTGGCCTCCATGCTAAGTGTTCATACTATTTTGAGCATATAAAGATAGCTTCTCGAGTTTGGGAGTGTATTCTACATACCCTATCATGGATTTGAGCTAATAATGAATTTCCTATACTTGTTTTCTACAACTTAATGGACCTAAATCACCTTATATATCCCCATTAAGATCATCCAATGCCTTGAAATGTTCATCTGATGCTAGAAATGATATTGGCCCCCTTTAGGGATTTATGCCTAGTCTAGGCCTAATAGGCCTGACTTTGTCCTTGATTTCCAAAACTACTCTACGGGGTTTCCAATGGTTATGAGGTCTTCAACACCTATATGGGTTTTAATTACAACTTTCTACACCCTTTTTCAAGGTATCAACACTTTATAACTCACATATTTATCACATGTTTACTCTTTCCTGTAGTTTTACACTTTTAAGGAGTGTCCTCTATTTAAGACAAAATAGAGGGCACTTACCCTATTATCCTAGACAATATGAATATATGAGGGGATAAATTAGGTCTTTAGAACATTTTTTACCAATTTTAAAATCTAGATCACACCAAAATGTCCTTAAATTCTTCAAACACCCTCAATATAAGCTTCTTAAACTCATCGACTGTGCATAAGGTCTGTTTATTGACTATAGGTTATGTATTGAAGCCAAATGGGAATCCTATAGGGTGTTATGGGTAGGATGTATCATGATTAAGTTCTGTCTAAAGAATCTAATCTCACTTTCATGATCAAATAGATCTATAAAATACCCTAGGGCTTGTCAACACCTGAACTATCATGCTCTAGTACAATGTCACACTAAAGTCAAACTATAGGTGCTCATTTTAAGGGAAAAAGGATATTTGAAGATGAAGTTTTTAAATATTGAAACATATGTTTCAATCCCCTTCCATTATTCTTAGGAAAAATTTCCATTTTCTCATCATGTATGGTCACTCACCTACAGGGCTTATTTCTATTTCCAATACCAACATAGTATGTTGCAGACCTTGACTATAGACACCTTACTTGAGAAACTTAGCATATTATTATGAGTGGTGGTCTAAATTATGAATTGAATATCAACTCTCTTGATTTTCCAAGGAGGTAAAATATCATATTTAACTCACATAATGTCACTTGAATTGAAATCATGACACTATCACATCATATGCATGAAAAGACTCTTTGAGCCTGAGTAGTACTAGATATTATTGAGTGTATATAATGAAATATTGTTTAAATTAGAAATCTCCCATACATCACCTTCCTTTGGCCAAATAAACACTTTTCATGTGAACTCACTATCCCTATGATTTTTTCACCTCATGAAAGCATTCAAACTTGTTTAGACCTCATGCATTTCACTATGGAAGGATTGAAAGAAAGGTGAAAACCTTGTTTCAGAGGCTTTGAGGTAACTTATACCTTAAGTCACTTCATCAACCTATGATCATGATTCTCAAGTTTAGATAACACCTTTGAACTTCACCATGATTGTTATGGAATTATTCAACTTATCAAACCTCTATGAGGGTTTCAAACATGTTCAAACACTAGCACTCCAACTACTCAGTCCTCTATATAAGCTTCTTATAGATGTATATGTAGGTCATAGGGTAGTGAGGATATGATATAGACAAGGTGTATGGTGGATGGTTCTACAACCAATCCTAGACCTCCTATCTATCTTCAAATTTATCCTTTAAACTTTGAAGGAATTCAAACTAGTTCCAATGCTTTCATTCTAATCATGAATAGTCTTCTATGGGGTTCCTGTAGGTGCACATCAGGCTACAAGACTATGTTAATTAGAAAACTCTATGTTATCTCAACTAATCTTAACCATTTTCATAGCTCAATTTGGTTACTCATGCTTGAAGAGTATGTTCAAAACCTTATAAAACTCTTCATTTCATCTTCATCATGGTTATGCAAGATTTAAAACTCTCATTCACCTAGATATAGATGGGTATTTGTAGGAAATTTTTATTGTGTGTACCTTTCTTTACTTCTCACTCCCTCAAGAGATGCATTAGAGACCAAAAATACTTGGGAGAGACTAATAATCATGTTTTGGAAGGTGGACCACCACATCAAATTTGATTTAAAATCCAAAATAGGAAGGGAAACTCCATTACTAAGGACATTTTGTCTGCAGACTATGGCAATGTCCCTCACTATCCATATAAGATTATTCATGACCATATTTTGACTTCTACATATGCAAACCATGTCAAGAATCATGTGAAATATATTTTCATGATATTATGGACAACATCAAGTACTTGGTTTGTATGGACCATTGTAAATAAAAGAGAAACCTATAGGGTGTGGGGATAAACATGCAAAAAGAGGTAGTCAACTTATAAACAGTGGTTTATAAAGCATAATTCATCAATCCTTGAACTCATACCATGAAATGGAAGTAGATTAAGAGTAATATATAACACCTAATGGATTTTTACTTGACTCATCCTCTGTTGGCCTTAATAGACCAAAACTAGTTAGTCATTTTTCCTTAGTAGAGAAATGGAGAAGTGAAATGGTTTTAAGACATTTTCATTCATTTAAAAGCTGAGCAAGTGTCAAAGTGAGCTCAAGGGAACTGAAGGGTCATTTTGAGGCCCTCCACATGTACCACAACCTCTGTAGAAGCCATACAACTACCCAAACTTCCTTTCTTTCAATTGTTTTCTTAATTTCAACATAATACCTACAAGTTTTTAGTTAGTATTGACATGAATGACAATGAAATAACATAGGGGATGTTGAAATGGACTTTGGAACACTTGTTTACTAGGAAATCCATACAAACCTTCATAAATGACTCAAAAAGAGACCCTTAACATGAGATAGTCATAAAGGTGAATATGATCAAGGTAGTGACACATTAAATCACCTTGATAAGACTATGGTACACCATATAAGACCCCTATACAAGATTTATACTATAGGGGTTGAATTATTTTGACTTGTGGTCAAAATATTCAATAGTCTTGGTGATTTTCTAGGGGCTACAAGCCAACTATGCCCAAGATCAATAGCCTATTCCCATCCATTGGGATATGGAGTCACCTATGCAAAAGTTAGACACTGAATTTACTTTTAAAACATACTAAACAACAAGAGAGGATAGAAAAAAAATACACAAAACCACATGCCTAGTAAAACATACATGTGTTCTCAAGAACACTTAGGGAACACTCACACAACAAAATTAAAAACACACACCTACTCTAGTATTTACAATAATAACCTTCATCTCATCAATGTCATAGCTTTAATTGGATCCCTTTCATAGGGATAGGCAACTCTTCTCAACTCATCCTTGATAATTGGAAGGAGCTACTTTGTTTGTATTTGATGATGATATATGGTCCACTACATAAGTGTAAAATTTGGTATGTCTCTCTAGATTTGTTATATCTTCATCCCACTTTAATACTATGCCACCTTATTAAAATACTCTTGGAGTTGCCTTCTTATAAAAATAACTATTCATTAGCATTTGGTGATGTTCCATAGCTCTGTGAGCATTATCTCTAGTCTCTTGAAACTCCATCAACTCTTTTAACCTCACCTCCATTGGAGTGTTCTCAATAAACTATAACTAATGTACAAATTCTAAGGCATGCATCTTTTGGGATATAGATAGCCTAGCCTCTCTCCCATAAACAAGAACAAAAGGAGGGTTCTCTATTGACCTCTTGGGAGTTATTCTATTAGTGCATAGGGATATCTTCAATTTAGTGTGCCAAGCCCTTTGATTGTCCTCCAAAGTTTTCTTAATGATTCTAATCAGGTTCTTGTTAGTAGACTCAGCCAACCCATTACCTTGAGGGTAATAGTTGGAAGGTGTACTCAAGTATATGGCATTTTCTATTTGCCTAATCATATATTTCAACACCCATGAAATTAAGTGTATTATTTTAAATGATGGTGTAAGGAGTTCCAAACCATGTCTTGATATTCTCATAGAACTCTAAGATAACACTTTCATTGACTTCCTTCAATACCACTACCTCAACCCACCTTGTGAAGTAATCAGTTGGTCTGAGTATCCGTTTGTGACCAACACTTGATGGGGGATTTATTATGCCAATGAAGTCAAGACCCCATTGCATGAAGGGTTGATCTACTTGAATAGGCCTCAAAGGGAGATCTACAAGCTTCTATTTTCCTATAAAGAAAGCACATTGTACACACCTTCTCACCAAAACATAACAATTTTTGAAGAGGCTAGGCCAATAATACCCCTTCTTCATGATCTTGGCAGCTATAGTTCTTGGGGAGAAATGACCTCATGTGTTTCATCACAATTTTTTTTAAGCAATAATCTAAACTAGTCATTGTCAATGCATCTCAATAGTATCTCTTATAAAAATAACATCATCTACAAGAAAATAAGGGATATATTTCAATCTAAAATACCTCCTTTTGGAATTACTTAAATGATTAGGGTACTCACCACTTTGAATAATCTGATGACATCTTATGTCCAAGTTTATAGAGGTATGGAATCAACTAGTTGGGAGAAATCATGATTGAATAAAGCTTCTTCTTTTGACTCTTGGAGGTCTCAATCTAGGTTTTCATAAATACCTTTACCTCTGATCAACTTTACCACTTTGATATCAACATCAAATTCCATTACCTTTATAATCCATCCTACCCTCTTTTCACTAAGGTCCTTTCTCAAAAAAAACTCCTTAGCACTAGGATGAAATACCATGATATGAATCCTATTGTTTGAAACCATATGCATAAAATTATTTATCCCTCTTAAAATAATAAGGACTTGTTTCTCCATAAATGTATACTTAACATCATAATCTTCCAAACCTTGAATAAATAATGCAATTGGTTATTCCACATGTTCATCATTCTTTTGCATTAGCATATATAAGATAGTATCAAGGTTATAAAATGAATACAACATGAAATATTTAGAAAAATAAAAGTTTACAAGAGTGTGAGCTTGTGCAATTTTTTTTTTTATGGATTCAAAGTTATCTTTACCCTCCTTATTCCAAGAAAAAACTTGGTTCTTATTGAGCATGGCTGTGATAGGTTTCACCAAAGATGTAAAACTAGGTATTAACCTTCTCATAAAGTTTGTCTTGCCTAGGAAACTTTTGAGTCCTTTATTATGCAAGGGAAATGATAAGCCTATAATAGCCTCTATCCTTTCGGGGTCAATAGTTAGACCATCTTTGGAAACAATATATCCTATGAGCTTACCTTCATGGATAGAAAAAATGCACTTTTTGGGGTTGAGAGATACTCCATACTTCCTGAACCTTTCAAACACTTGCCTTAGGTGTTTCATATGCTCATTTTCATATTTTGAGAACACTTTTATGTCATCTAGATATACTAACAATATCTCATTGATTAAACCTTTGAAATCCATGTCAATTGCCTTTTGGAAGGTGGCGCTAACATTTGACAAGCCAAAGGGGCGTCTTCATATAAGTATAAGTCCCCCATTTTCTAGTGAATTTTGTCTTGAATTGATCATCTTAATTTAATAAAATCTAATTATAATATAAATATCCATCTAGGAGATATAAATATTAATAACCTAAAACAACTTGCAAAATATGCTCTATTGAAGGTAAAGGATAGTGATATTTGAGTGACACCCTATTAAGATCTCTAAAATCCACATAAAGTATTATCTCCTCATTCTTATTTTTAATAGGCACAAGGTTATCTATCCATGTTGAATGATTTGTAGGAAAGATTATCTTAGATTCAAGGAGTTTGGTAAGTTTTAACCTCATGAGTTTTTCAACATTGGGGTTGATGGGCCTTTATTTTTGCCTAGATAATTTAACTTTAGGTTCCAATTAAATGGTGTGGTGTGTTAGGATAGGATAAAACCCTATTATGTCTTTATATTACCAATCAAAGATGCCATGGAACTCTCTACAAAAATCAACAAATGCTTATTTTTTTGATGTAAAATATGCCCGTTTGAGGAGTTTGTCCTTGAAGATCAAGACCCTTTCATAATTATCCTCCTTTGTAGATATATTCAAATTTTAATTCTTCCTTTTATCATATTAATTAAAGATACTCTCTAAGTTCACCAAGCCTTTAGGTATCTTGTTTGTTATTATCTACACAATCTGATTATCAAACTATTCTTGGAGTCTTTTCTAGTTTTTTAAGGAAAACTCAGCTTCATTTTGAAATAAATGTGTAATGTGTTTATCACTATCAAAAACTTGCCAAGACACCTAATTATTAGTTATGGAAGGTTTGATAATGACTTTTACATGGGATTAATTCCCTTTTTCTTTAATAGTAGTAGGCATATCAAATTATGCTCTTATAACAGCTAGTCTAGAAACATGATTACTCTGCTTCCTTGGGACTAATTATATGTTGAATGCATTGAAATATTTAATAAAATACCATACTTATAGGACTTAATCAAAGGGTTATTGGTAGCAACCACATTCATATCTTTATGCACAATCAATTCACTATCTCTATATACTTGTAGATTCTTGATTCCTTTTCTCCTTATCCATTGAAGGCCATTGATTAAACCTTCATACTCAGCCACATTACAAGAATAACTGAAATGGTTATATAAATAATAGTAATATTTTTTATATAGAGAAACCAACATAACATGAGTTCCTATGCCAATCTTACTTCTTGAGCCATCAAAAAACATTTTCCACATTTCATCATTCTCACTCTCCTCTTTGGTGAGTGAAGCTATTGGCATTTATTCCTCATATAAGAAATATAATCCAAAATCAGTTTCCTCATGAGGGAATAAGGATAAAATTCATATATATTAATACCATACTCATCAATAAAAAAATTATAAATGCTTTCAATCTTACAAGAAACACAATCATCCATAATATATTCCTCTTTATCATTGATGACATAATTCAAATTAGAACTTGCTTCAACATAGGGTTCAATGTGAAATTTAGCAAGTGGTTGAGTCCTAATAGTTACCTTTTATCCATACCTTGTCATATAGGCCAAGAAGGACCAATCATCTGAGAGGTAGCCTCCTAACTTGGTTATGAAATCCCTTGAGAGGCAGATAATAAAATGGGCATACAAGTCAACAACCATAATATCTTAGAGGATGGGGAAATTAGGACAATCATGCAAGAAAAACTTTAACCTTTTGATCAATCCTAATAATTTTTTAGGTTTACCATACAATTTAATCACCCCCTTATTATGTGGTTCATACTTTAGGCTCAACTTGTTAGCTACAACTTTAGGCATCACTAATGTGCTATCTCTATTATCAACTATGTAGTTATGAACAAGATTATCCCCTATAATGAGAGTGAGGTAGAGGGGTAGAGGATTCTTATATTATTAGAGGGTTCAAAATTTTATTAGGATAATTGGTAAGAGAAACATTGATATGACCATGACTTGGTGACTAACATGGATAATGGATGACTATTTTTGTAAAAGCTCCTTTTGGCCATGCATATGAAGTACATACCAAAGAGAAATAGATGTCTTATCATTATTGAGTGAGTCCAAAATTTTTAGAGAATAAATACCTAATTTTTATTGAGTCCTTAGAGTCAAGGAAATGTTTATAACTTGAGGTACTGAAGAACCTTGAGTAGACTTTCCAACATTCTAACTTGAAGGAGATGTAGGATTTGTAGGGACTATCATGATTGTAGTCATGCTTTTTTGCCTTGTAAGGGGGATATTTATTCTTATAGGTAGACCATTATGATCTACTAGAGCCTTTATTTTTTATTTAGTGTTGTATAAAACAAAATTTTGTTGATTAAGCACATGAGTGTCTTCAACTAGGAAGTTGGTGAAACTTGCTCCTTGAGGTTGCAGACTTTCATTTGTTTATATGAGGAATTAATCATCTACCGATAGCTAAGGAGTGAATCCTCAAGAAACTAGAGCTTGTTATCCACCTTCATTTTCATCCATGAATTAACCTTGTTTCCACTCGTCTCCTTGATTTAGATTACTATGCACCGGTACCATTGATCTTGTATTGGAGGTTGAATTAGGATTATATGCATTGGCAGGACTATTGAAATTAGGCTGCCCTTGACCTCTCCCTTGACCATATTTTTGACCATATTATTGATGATAGTGATAGGTATTTTGATTCACACCTTTTTGTGCATGTTTTATTGTCTAATATGAGCTTCTGAGAACTAAATTTTTGCATCTTTATCCATGACATCATCTACTTTCTTAGGAGCAATCTTTGACATGGCATTAACATTAGGAACTTGGGAAACACTTGGAACAATAATAGAAATGTTTGGAAATAGAGGCATTGATAATTTTGGAGGCAACTTCCTAGATTGTATAAGGCCATTCTTAGCTCTAATGGTAAGGTCATATGCTTCAGGTAAGGTGAAGCCTACTATGGATTGTAGCATGATGGCTATGTCTATGCCAATGGCCCTCAAGTATGTAGGAAACACAAAGCTAGTAGGTGGTCTCATGGGAGGAGGAAAAATATACCAAGTCTTTTGGAATCTCTTGTTAAATTAATGTATTGTCTCCTTGGGGTATCTTTGGATCACATTGAGTTGGTGAATGAGTGAAGTGTGATCATTCTTGTCTTCAAACCTTGATGTTAGAATCACTCCAAAATCATCCCATGTTGTGATACAACCACCATGAAAAGTCCTATACCAATTAATTTATTTTCCTATAAGGGACATGTAAAAGAGTATAATGGAAATATTAACCTTAGTGATATTGTGAAAACTATAAAAGTTTGATATATCCCTAATTTACTCACTAGGAGTGACATGGCCTTCACCATTGAATGTAGGAACACTATTTGTAGAATTAGATGGAATGTCATCATAGGCATCAATATGGATTGGATTTTCAATGTTAAAGGTTGGGAAGTCATTCCACCTAGCCATGTTTTCTTCAAGTTATTCCTCACTCTCTTAGTTTTCTTAACTAGAAAAGTCCTCTTGATCTTTAAAGGTTAGAATAAGCTAAGGGTGTTGAACTTCAAGAGTTCAGGTTGAAGAGGTGGATCGATATGATTGAAAACTCTACTAGAAGATGGAATATTAAGGACCATGAAGTATGAGCATAAATATATGACAAACAATGATCTACAACCAGATTTTACCTTGAACAAGTCATCAAATCCTGAGTAGCACATAATATGCAACTGTGATATTGTTAAGGCCAACATTCACCTTGACAAGTTATCCTTAGAATAATGATCCAACTAGGCATGCCAAAACTATTGTCACCAAATATTTCACTCTAGATAATTTTGTTCAATCCTACTCTAAGATTTGGGCAACATTGGAATAACTTTAGGCCTATGGGTTGCCTATAGTAGAGGTAGACCTCTATGTTCAAGGGTTAGCTCCATAGATTGATCTTTAAGTGATTATCACCTATACTAAATGATTGTTTATGTGAAGAGAGATAAAAAGAAACAAACAAAGTACCTACACTAACTAGGTGATAAAAAAAATGATATCCACTAAACTACTTTGATCTGCACTATGAAAGATTACTCACAAGACTGGCATCAAACTTCTATAGGACTCCAACATAAGTATTTCAAACATGCAGGTGATGCATACTTCACTTACCAAAGTGAAAGGGTAAGATGTATAATATTATAATATATTATAACTTTATACACTTAGAGATAGATAAGGACATTGAATATACTCCATGTGACCTATTGGATAATGAATTACTTGCACACACTATGAGAAAGAAAGATGAATGTGAGGCTAGGTGATTAAAAATTATCATTCAAATTATTAATTATATACAAACTTAGGAAAGGAATTATATAACTAAAACTAGCTTCAATTATTTATTCAAAGGATAATATCATTAGACAAACCAACAGGGCTTTGCCATACCAGACATGGACCAAACTATAAGAGCAAAAATGGCTTGTATTTATAGAATGTGAGAGAGTAAATAATGCCAATTTTAAAGTCATGAGAATTAGTTATGTTTTATAGGAGTAGAGTATTTAATAGACCATGAAAGGTATCTTTGGATAAATTTCCCTACAAGGCATGAAAACTCCTCAAATCTAGCATAGGACCCTTAAGCTACATTCTTAATAATTATCTTCATCATTTGGCCTCTCTTGAACACTTGAAAGTAGACTATGGAGAGTTACCACATGTGAACTATGATGTATAGTGTTAATATAAATATCCAACATGAATTTGATGTATATCTAACCACTCATCTTCTTCTAGGCAAGTGTTCTCACTGCCTGTAGTCACCATCATTCTTCTTTCATTCAATCCTTACACTTGTCATTCAATTGGTCTTCAATTTTACAAAAAAATCCATGCAGGAGGTGATATGACACCTCTAAAGAGTATTTTTATCCTTAAATCCATCAATAAGACCTTAAAAGGCTTCCCAATTAGACTTATCACCTTCTCACTTGATAATCACCTTCCATTCACTATGTCAATTTGGACTACCTAAAGTGAAGGTGATTATAGAGGTACTTATGTGATATTATGATGAAATAAATTAGAATTAGGAGTTATATTAGGTCCCACTTGATCTCCTAAACTTATTCTCATATTTCAACTCTCCCTTGAACCTACAAAACATCAAAATCTATCAAGAAAAATAGTTTTTTACCCTATCCATAAAAATAGGGTACTAGCCAATATGATGGGAAGGATCCTAAGGAAGTTATATGTAATCACAAAAAAATTTTATAGCCAAAATAACACATATTTATTCATTTAATTCCTTATCTTTCCTATCAGGTCATGAGTAAGGGTTTTGGAGGATTTTAGGGTGTTTTAGCTCTTAAGGATTGTTCATATAATCCTAACATTGAAACCTAAAAAAAATTTCACTATAAGAATGTTAGGGACCTTATCCAAAATATAATAACTCCTTGGGCCTCCATTATAAGTGTTTGTACCAATGTGAGCATATAAAGATAACTTCTCGAGTTTGGGTGTGCATTCTGCATACCCTATCATAGATTTGAGCTAATAATGGTTTTATTGTAGTTGTTTTTTATAACCTAATAACCTAAAATCAACTTATATATATTTATTAATATGATACAATTAATTTTAAGGTTCATATAGTGATATAAATAAGATTGGGCCTATTTAGGGCTTTGGGCCTAGTCTAGGTCTAATAGGCCTGACTGTGTCCTTGATGTTCAAAAATACTAGGTGTGATTTAAAATGGTTATGAGGTATTAAAAACCTATATGGGTAGTCATTAAATATTTATACACCATTTTTTAAGGTCTCACCACTTTCCAACTCACCTTTTTATCACCTATTTACCCTTACCTGCAATTTTGCACTTTTTGGGAATGCCATCTATTTGAGATAAAATAGAGATAACTTCCCTTATTATCCTATACAATATGAATATATGAGGGGATAAAGTAGGTAATGAGGATATTATATACCATTTTTTAGAGCTAGATCACATGATAGGTCCTTCAATTATTCAAATACCCTCAAGACATGCTTCTTAAGCTTATTGACTGTGCATAAGGTTTGTGTTTTGACTGTAGGTTATGTGTTGAAGCCAAATGGGATTACTATAGGGTGTTATGGGTAGGATGTATCATGATTAAGTTATGTATAAAGACTCTAATCTCACTTTCATGATCAAATAGATCCATAACATACCCTAGGGCTTATCAACACCTAAACTATCATGCTCTAGTACATTGTCACACTATAGTCAAACTATAGGTGATCATTCTGAGGGAAAAAGGATACTTGAAGATGACGTTTTTAAATCTTGAAACCTATGTTTTAATCCCCTTACATTTTTATTTGGAAAAATTTCCATTTTCTCGTCATATAGGGTCACTTACCTATAGGTCTTGTTTCTATTTCCAATGCGAACATAGTATGTTGCAGACCTTGATTGTAGACACCTTACTTGAGAAACCTAGAATATTCTTATGGGTGATGGTCTAAATAAAGAATTGAATATCAACTCTCTTTATTTTCCAAAGAAGCACAATATCATATTTGACTCCACAAGGTAACTTGACTTGAAAGCATGACACTATCACATCATATGCATGAAAAGACTGTTTGAGCCTGAGTAGTACTATACATTACTGAGTGTATATAATGAAATATTGTTTGAATTATAAATCCTCCATACATCACCTTGCTTTGGCCAAACAACACACTTTTCATGTCAACTCACTATCCCTGTGATTTTTTCACCTCATGAAAGTATTCAAACTTATTTAGACCTCATGCATTTCACTATGGAAGGATTTAAAGAAAGGTGAAAACCCTATTTTAGAGACTTTAAGGTAACTTGTACCTTAAGTCACTTCATCAACCTATGATCATGATTCTCAAGTCTACATAAAACCTTTGGACTTCACCATGATCATTATGGAATTATTCAACTCCTCAAACCTCTATGAGGGTTTCAAACATGTTCAAACACTAGCACTCTAACTTCTCAATCCTCTGTATAAGCTTCCTATAGATGTATATGTAGGTCATAGGGTAGTGAGGATATGATATAGACAATGTGTATGGTGGATGGTTCTACAACCAAACCTAGACCTCTTATCTATCTTCATATTGGTCCTTTAAACTTTGAAGGAATTCAAACTAGTTCTAGTGCTTTAATTTTAATCATGATTAGTCTTCTATGGGGTTCCTGTAGGTGCACATCAGGCTACAGGACTATGTAAATTAGAGAGTTGGTTATCTCAACTAATCTTAACCATTTTCATAGATAAATTTAGTTACTCATGATTGAAGAGTGTGCTTAAAATCTTGGAAAACTCTTCATTTCATCTTCATTGTGCTTATGAAAGCTTCAAAACTCTCATTCACTTGGCTGTATATGGATACTTTTAGGAAAGTTTGACTTTTTATACCTTTCTTGACTTCTCACTCCCTTAAGAGATGCATTAGAGACCAAAAATACTTGGGAGATACTAATCATCCTATTTTTTAAGGTGGAACACCACATCAACTTTGAATCAAAATCCAAAATAGGAAGGGAAACTCTATTACCAAGGAAATTTTGTCTGTAGACTATGGTAGTGTCCCTCACTAGCCATATAAGATGATTCATGCCCATATTTTGACTTCCACAAGTGAAAACCATGTCAATAATCATGTGAATAGTATCTTAATGATATAAGGGAAAATTTATAGTACCTAGTTTGTACGGACCATTCCAAACAAAAAATAAACTTGTAGGGTGTGGGGATAAGCATGTAGAAAGAATCAATCAACTTATAAATAATGGTTCATAGAGAATAATTAATCAATCCTTGAAATCATACCATGAAATGGAATTAGATTAAGATTAATATCTATCACCTAGTGTATTTTACTTGACTCATCCTTTTCTATTGCCGTACTAAACTAAAACTGGTTAGTGATTTCTGCCTGCCTAGTGGAATGATGGAGAAGTGAAACAATTTTAAGCCATTTTTAAGTGTTTCAAATCTGACCAAGTGTCAAAGTGATCTCAAGGGAGATTAAGGGTCACTACAAGTCCCTCCATACATATCACAACCTCTGTAGAAGCTATACAACTACCCAAAATTCTTTTCTTTCAACTATTTTCTTGATTTTAATGTAGTACCTATAATTTTTTAGTTAGGACTGACATTATTGAAAAGGAACTAACATAGGGGATGTTACAAGGGACTATAAAACACTTGTATACTAGGGAAACCATACAAACCTTCATAAATGACTCAAAAAGAGACCCTTAACATGACATAGGCCTAAAGGTGAATATGATCAAGGTAGTGACACATTAAATGACCTTGATAAGACTATGATACACCATATAAGATCACTATACAAGTTTTATACTATAGGAGGTTAACTTATATTGACTTTTGGTCAAAATAGTCAACTATAAATATTATGATATTAATGAGAAATCTCTCATGATAGAGTAAATTAGAAGGTAGTGAGGTCTAACATACTATAAAACATTGGTTATGAACACATCCTAACCTAAATAAGTATACTATGTTTTGATTGGCTTGCTGGTTAGATATTTGAGTAAATAAAAAACTAGACCCTTGAGATATTATGCACTTAATAAAATGGTATCAAAAGTGAGATATTGACTTATATGCATGTAATAATGTGAAAATATATTTATTCTTTCATCAATATCTAATGGTCAAGTAATTATTGGAAATAGGTTGTTAGTACATCACATAGTGATATTAAAATATTATTAATTAATGTCTTGTTGTTTGTACATGATTTGTGATTAACAACTCAAAATTGGTAATTTAAGATTTGGCTTTAATCCTTATTGAATGAGTAAAATTTCTATATTTACTCTCCATTCAATGAATAATATCAATTAAATTTCTCTATATTAAGTTCATTCCAAAAATATCACTAATATCAAAACAGATTCAAATCATGCCTATGATGGAGTAGAAATTAAAAGGTGATGATGAAGTAGAAATAAAAAAGCACAATTTTGTACTTGTGAATTTGCTTGAAAGTTATGAGCCCTTTCTTCATCAAGATTTTATAAATATTTTTAGCAAAGAATAGTTTTATGTCTTGTTATAAAATACAAATGTGATTTTTATGAGTTAAAGTATTATTTATTAGTAAATACTTTTTATGATTTTTTTATTATTTAAGTATAAATTCATTCCACTCGTGCCATCACCCTCTAGCAGTATCATTTTATCTACCATACATATGCTTCTATCAAGAGTTTGATTATCTAGCACATCCATTAAAGGCCAAGTATTCATATGCATGCCTGGTCTCGAGACTCAAATACTTCATTCCAATCATTCATCCTCCTTACCCATATAAATAACACACCTTGGTCATATCATAATGGATGATCGTATCATGGCCCAAAATTTTTATGGAAGTTAATCATCGTATGCATGCATGAATAAAGTGAGACCAATTAAGTTTATTCTATATATATATATATATATATATATATATATATATAAGATTCATATATTTATATAGTTTATGTTAATTAGACTTTAGATAATTTATAATTTATATATGTATAATTTAAATAGTATGAAAATTTGATTATTGTTTTTAATTAATAGTAGTGTAATCACCTAAAAGACACTTGAGTGTTAAGAGTGCTACTTGAGATCACATATCCCAAGCTTAGACCTAGACCTATCATATATCCTATTTTCAAACTTATCCATTCTTCATGCAGGCCACAAACATCCCTATTCATCCCTTAATTAGTCCTAGACCCTCATTCCTTCATCCTCACCCTTTGTACATGGGGTTCTACTACTTAGACAATAATGTCGTAATAGGGACAATAACAACACATGGAGCTAGTGTCCCAATAATAGTGCCACTATCCTTTCCCTCCTCTTTTTAAAAACATATATCTTTTCAAATCTTAGACCTCCTAAGGTTAGCCTAGACCTCTTTTAACACCCACACAGGCACTAAAATAGTATAAATACATGAATTTTAGCCCTCTAGCCAATATATGGAAATTAGATGCAAATTACATATGTAAATTTAGAACAATTTATCCAAAATTAAGGTTATCAATCCCTATTATGTCTTACTTCTGCATAATACCATCTACATCATTCCTAAGCTTAGATTGTTTAGATTTCTAGTCTCAATCACATTCAAAGCTGTCAAGTCAACTATCATACTAGCTTAACTTGCACTTGCACCATCACTTGGGTGGGAAAACTACATCAAGCTTGATCCCTCTTTAGATTATTGGTATGTAGGAAAGTCTCATCACAATGAGGTGTTGAGGATGTCTAGCCTACTCCTCTGACAAACACACTTTTTAGATTGTATCAATCATATGCCCTAGCAACATGGAGGATGAGGGGTTTCTCACAAAATCAATCAAAATAGGAAATCTATAGGGTTTCATAACTTGTGCATGCAGGAACAAACCTTATAGAACTAGATATAGGTACACCCAAGAGCTTAAAATAGTCTTACATAGAGGACACTACTACCAAAATAGGGACACTAGCACCACATGGCACTATTATCTAATTAGGGCACTACTATCTAGGAGGGGTTTTGACACTATCCTATTTGCAACACTTAGACTAGCATTTGTCTTAGTTTTAGCATCTAAATCATCCATCGTAGTCATTTTATAGCTAATTTCTTATTTGCATTATTTATTTCTATTTTTAGAAAGGTCAAACTTAGTCAATTTTATAACAAATTAATGGCTATATTTATTGCACATTTCTACCCTAATTTAATATACTCAGATATTTAACATAAGATTTATATTCATCTAAGTCTTAAAAGGTTAAAACATTTGGTAAACATAACTTACTTTAAATACTATTCAAATCCTAACCCTAGATGCTTTTAGGGTCTGTATCCTTTTTATTTTTATGCTCAGATATTTGTTCTAAAATCTCATATTTGTTTCAATATTTGATTCTTATAATATTTCATAGATTAAATTTCTTTAAAGGTTCAAAATATACATTAAATTATTTTCCTACTCCCCAAACTATAATGGTAGAATTCAATAACTAATTTGATGAAATTGATAAGAGAAAATTGAAAGATTTTGTTTCCAAACATTTGGATATGTAAGATGACCTTATTAATATTATCCATGAATAACTTAAAAAATCAAATAATGGTCAATCTTCTACTCCCCCAGATAATACATTGTTACACCTATTTTGGGGACATCTCAGCTAGCACAATGACCAATTATAACTCAATAACCTTCCATGATAGCTACACATGTTATGGTTAGTTCCTCATCTCCAAATGTACAATCCATTATGCAGGAACTTCATACTCTATAGGATAAGGTGTGACATCTTTAGCATGGAGCAACTAGGCCATCACATGCCTTGGATTATCATGTTCTTTTACATACACCTTTGACATGTCACATAGAGGCAACTCTTTTTCCATTCAGATTCATGGCCCTAAGCCTACATTATATGATGGTAAGGGTGACCAAAAGCACCATCTCTAAACTTTTCATGTAGCATGTTTGGACTACGTATCTAATGACTAGATCCTCACTAAGTTGTTTCTATGTAGTCTAAAAGTTTATGCCTTATAATGGTTTTATGATCCATTGAATCAATCTGTCACCAAATTCAATCCATTGGTAGATATATTTTTATCACACTTATTAATAAACATCAATGATAATATCTCATATGCTCAAGTTTCACAATTGAAACAAAAATCAAATGAGCCTTTTATAGAATACATCTTGTGATATAAGACTATATTGGCCAAATTGACTAGCCCCATGGTAGATAAAGAGCTTAGACACATCTTTAAATAGGGCCTAATACTAGCATTACATTGATCTATCTTATTCAAGAAGTTTCCAACCTTCACAAATTAATGCCACATTATGAAAGAAAGAGAAGTCAAGTTTCTCTATATGGGCAAACTAAAATATACAAGTGGATCAAAATCAACTACTAAAATTTATAATAAGGCTCCATAAAAGGTAAGGGACACTAAAAATAAGAGATATCCAATGGCCATAGTTAATGCATCTTCAGATCCATCTCTTCACCTAATTTTATCGGCTCCTCCATGTAGAGTTTTCATCAACATTCTAGAATTGATAGAACATAGTTTAAAGTAGCTCTTGGAATGTAATGTCATATCTCTCCCTCCCATCAAATATGTTGATACAACATGGCCTCTTTTAGATAATTATTATTCTAATTAATTTTTTAAATATCACAAGGCACCAAGCCATACAACAAACAAATTCATCAACTTGAAACATAAGATGCAAGACTTGATAGAGGCTAACATTATTAATGTGGGCACACCAATAGAGGAAGCCAAAGTTAAATAAAAAAATATAAGGCATTGAAAATATTCTTAGATATATTTTTGAAGCATACAACAAATGAGGAAGGGGGAACTTCAAGTGTTCATTACACATATCAAGCACATCCACCACCAGAGTCATATCACACTACTATAAAGGAGGCACACCCACTACACAATATCATTGGTTTGTACCATACTATAGTTCTAGTTAGAAAAATCATCACTTTCTTAGAGTAGGAGATTAAAGAAGATGATTCAAATTTATATGCACCCTTTATATGAGTATACATAGATCATCATCCTATTCAGAGTGTTATGGTGGACAATGGGCACGTATTAACATGTGTACTATCACATTTATACAACATTTGGTATATTCAGAGTAGGATATATCTTTTATAAACAATTATCTATGGTTTTAATAGCCATGTTCAGATCTCCATCATGGAGATTGCACTTCCACTATAGGTTGGATAAGCACATGTGTCTACTAGATTCTTAGTAGTACTTAATTTAGGCACATTTGACATGTTATTAGGTAGGCCATGGATACAATAGTTAAAAGACATCCCATCCACTATGCATAGATGCAAAAAATATATACATGAAAAGTAGGTAATCATAATTGAGGTTAATTTATATGAGTATCCTCTACATGTCCCATAGGAAGTTACAACATAGTTACCAATTATAACATAGTTACCAGTTATAACATAGTTACTAGTTACAATAGAGTTAAAATTTATATCTCTACACATAGTTCCTATCAGTACACCATAGAGTTCAGTGGATCCACTAGTGTAGGAAAGGTATACTCATATAGTGTCCTTAGTCATCCCTAAAGTAGTCTTAAACCCTCATTCTTGCATCTTGCCCCTTTGTGCATAAGGTTATACCACTTGGACACTAGCACCATAATAGGGACAATTTTTTCCACATGGTGCTAGTGTCCCAATAATGGTGCTACTATCATTTCCATCTTATTTTCACAAACATATATATTTTCAAATATTAGACCTCCTAGGGTCATCCTAGACCTCTTTTAGCACCTGTACAAGCACTAAAATAGTATAAATACATGAATTTTAGCCCTCTAGACACTAGATGGAAATTAAATGAAAATTACATATGCAAATTCAGAACAAGTTATCCACAATTAAGGTTATTAATCCCTATTCTACCCTACTTCTACATACTACCATCTACAACATTCCTTAGATCATATTACTTAGGTTTACAATCTCAAGTACATTCAAAGTACTCATGTTAAATATCATACTAGCTTCACTTGCACTTTCACCAAAACTTAGGTGGGGATAACTACATTGAGATTGATCCCTCTTCAAAGTATTAGTATGTAGGAAAATCTCATCACAATAAGGTGTTTAGGATGTCTAGACAACCCCACTAACAAACACACTTTTCATCTTGTATCAACCAAATGCCATAAGAACATGGAGGATTAGGGTTTACTCATAAAATTAGTCAAAATAAGAAATATATAGGGTTTCAAAACCTATGCACATAGGAATAAACCTTATATATCTAGATACAAGTGTACTTAAGATCTTAGGATAGTCCTTCATAAAGGACACTATCACCAAAATAAAGACACTAACACCACAATGTGTTACTGTCCAATTAGGGAGCTATTATCCAAAAGGGTTTTTAACACATGGATCCTATTTATGATAGTCAGACTGACCTTTGCCTCAAGTTTCAACCTCTAAATCATCCATCTTAGTAATTTTCTAAGTTCTTATTTTCATTATTTATCACTATTTTTAGAAAGGTCAAATCTAGTCAATTTTATAAAAAAATAGTGGTTGTATTTATTGCATGTTTCTACCTTGATTTAATATACTTAGCTCTTTAACAACATAGGATTTGCATTCATCTAAGTCCAAAAAGGTTAAAACAAGTAGTTTGTTATGTAATAATCAATAATAATTATTGATTATTATATTAAGTCTTTAGTTTTAGTTTATCAATTTGTTTATTTGTCATTTGTTTGGTTTCATGTCAATAAACATTAATATCCTTCTAGTCATGAGAAGATCAATTTTTTAATAAATCATGTATGTCATTAGTCATCAAAATGTCAACTTTTACTCTTATAAATGATGTATTATCAGGTGGACTCGACATCTTAGGTAATGTGTGTATCCAATATATGGGAGGAATTATTTCATAAACATAACATGCATTTGAACTAATTCAAATAGGAGGTTGGAAGAAATAGAGTATGAAGGCCTATCAAAAATCTTCTAGGTTGGTTGCTAACTCAAAGGCTATATACCATAGTAGCTAAAAAATAGAAACATCCCAAATGACTAAAGTGTCTAAGAGTTGTTGGTCATCAACATATTTGATGATGTATTTTGGATATATAAGATTAAAAAATGTGCCCTAAATTGACTAATGTTGAGAATAATATCCAATGGTAATGGCTACTGTTAAGGTTGTTCATGATGAGGTGAAAGTGATTATAAGTAGAGGCTATAAATGTGAGTTTAGAGAGAATATCTAAAAATCACTAAAATAGTGAGGAACTAGTACTTAATATTTATATTTTGTTTTTTGTGTTTTTATGTACCTAAAGATGATATGTTTTGACTAAGAATACTTGGATTGGTTATGTGTTTTTCTCAAAGTATGTGTCATAATACATATTTTTCATGTGTGGTGTTCCTTTCTCCATGTTCATACTAGGGGGAATGTTTTAAATAGGTTGTTAATATATCACATAGTAATATTAGAATACTATTAATTACTGAATTATTGTTTGTACATTAGTTGTTATTAACAACTCACTTAGAATAAGTAGTTTAGGATATAACTTGACTTCTTATTTATGAGTAAAATGCTCATTTGTAATCTCCATTAAATGAATAATGTAAACAAAGTATTTATTATATTAGGCTCACATGAATAATATCAAAAATTTGTATTGAGATAGGTTTATTCTAAAATCATACAACTTAATTGAGCACTTGTTTCACTACACCATAGAAAAATTACATGTCTTGTAGGATCTGTGGTTTTTATGGCTATTGTTGATGATTTGAAAGTATTAGTTTATTTATTAAAATTGAAATAGAATAAGATTTAATCAAAAATATTATTACTAAGTAGTGTGTTTTGATAAATTAAATGCATTGAGGATTTAAAGGGTAAAGATTAATTGAAAGGAAAAGCTTTTTTAATATTTTGGAAAATTTTAGTGACTCTTTTAATTTTTACCAAAATTAGAATATTCTAGAAGGTTGATTTGATTATCACTTGAATGATTACTATATTTAATTTTTTAGAGAAATTATTCTATGTATTATTGGAATAATATTTTTTGATTGAAAAAACTTTTCCCATATATTAATATAACATTATGTTACAAAGAACTATTTAGATTTATAAATAAATCAATTATTTATTTAATAAATAAAAATGGAACAAAATTTTGGGGTTATTAGATCATGATGGGTGCCCCTAAAATCTTTTACATATTAGATATACCAATTGCATATGATACCTCTCAAGGTTTCACTTTCTTGGGCTATACATAATATTACAATTAATTCATCCATCTGTTCTCTCTTCTCACATTCCCACTTGAATATTTTCTCTCTATATATGTTAATTTTGAAAGATCAAATAGGTTATAGTAAGAATTTGATCATTTGAAGACTAAATTATCCAAATTTCAACTATTATTGGGTTTACAAATTAGAATACAATATTTTTATGCGCATATGGATGCTTACAATATTATAATGGGAGTTGTAATCACCCAACCAAATGAAAAAAAACATTGATCATCATGTCTATTTTATTAAATATAGGATTTATCATGTTAAGGAAAAATATACCACCAAATAGGATGAAGAACTTGACATGATTTATTCCTTAAAATTTGTTTGAAATTACTTATTATCCTTTACATTTTGATTCCATATATATTACCAAGCTCTAATACACACTTTCAATAACCCGATATTTAAAGAATTTCCATGGCCATTGGAATTTATTATTGTAGGAAGGAAACCTTACAAACTTTAATATTCCTATAAAATCTCATGTCAACCTAATTATATCTCCCACATTGAATCTAGTGAGACTAATATGCTACAAGATAAGTCACCAAACATTGAACATGAATTTAATTAGTACATTGTTAATTTTATATGAATTGGAAATTTACTTGTAGATATACTTATTTCCCTATAGAGAAACATGAAGTGATTTTTCCCCCATATACCCTCATTGATAATTATATTTCCTAGTGTGATACTGATGATATTTCCCTTCTCTCAGGTACTATTATTTTGTGTTAAATTCATGAAGGAATGCTTAATGTCTTGTCATGTATTTTAGCACAAACATCATAAATGGTTAAAAAACCCTCCTATTTAAATATAAACTCCATAATTCAAACATCATACATGTTACATATGCTTGTATAAAGCCCAAAAATGTTCACAAATGTATAAAAAACCAAATCCAAGTTATGTATGCTGGAACTAAAAAGAATTTTTATTTTTATTTATTTTTAATCTTTTTATTAATTTTATGTGGAGACAAATGATAAAGATGGATTTTATAACTTCAAAAAAACATAAAATTCTCATCATAAAATGAAAATCATATATCTCAAAGGTTCACATAGTATAAATTTACAATATATAGTGTAATGGCTAAAATGATTCATTGAAACTTATTTTGAATAAAACATGTTGAAAAAAATATTAAGCAAAAAATTCAACAAAGATTTATACCCATTTATGGAAAAAACATTGGTTTTAATATAAAAAAATATTAAATCTCTTCAAATTAGTAAAAAATTAAATATATAAGACATCATCAATATAGAGAAAAATAAAATTAATAGTACATTACATACAAACATAGATGTTGCAAATAAAAAATACAAGCTTATCTTATAGCTCCATAGGGATTCGATCCTTTCCATTCAAATGGAATATAAAATTATTAGTTTCATGTTATTGTTTAGCTTTTGTAGAATATAAAAAATATCCTTTGTTCAAATTTTGGAAGCACCATGAGAACTATGTGGCTAGTAAAAGATTCTGAGATGTAAATGCAAGTGAAAGAAGTGACATCTTCCCACTATAACTGATTTGGTAATCATTGTGATCCATCCTTCACCACACCCCACTAGGATTGAAGTAATTTTGTTACACTTCTTCCTCTACATAATTGATCATGAATCCAATATGTTTCATGCCATGCATATAAGTGTTAACTATGAAGGAAACTTGATGCATTTACATTTACCAATATTTGGGGAAGTTCAGGGGTCTAACATCATGGAAGACTCCAAATTTCACAATCCTTTGCATACCCTTTAGAAATTTAGGAGTAGCGGTTGGATGAGAATTAATACATAGGCCATCATTTACCTATGGTTGGGATATTATCAATGATTAGATCAACCAAACCTTCTTCCTTATATAACCAATCTAGGGAAATGCATGACATGTTATTGTTTTATCTAGTCTAGGGAATAAGGTCAATGCATGTTATTCTCTCCTTGAGGACCTTCATTTAAATTTTGATTACATGTACAATATCAATCTTAAATAGAATGTTGGGATTGATTCTTACCTTATCTACCATCCAAAAATAAACTCTAAGTGGTCCTTTTCTAATAAGAAACAAAAGTTTAGATATATTTTAGAATATGAGATTCATTATAATCCATTAAAGATGTTATTATTCCAATCTAAAAGTGATAATTTTAAATCTCAAGATATACACAAAGGAGAATTGTACTTGCTAGATTGGGAGGAATTTTCAATCACTTGTTTGGTACCATAAATAGACTAGACATATGGAACTAGGTATGAAAGTAAAACTTTACATGCTATATGAATTAAATTTAGTTATTGATTCTCCACATAATATTCCTTGGGGAGAGCTAAATGGAATATTGATTAAAACCCATTTTTTTCTTTACCTTTTACTTTATTTCATTGTGAAGGTCTTAGGGTTTTAGAATAAATTAGTTTTTGGTTTTGTAGTCCTATCTCTTGTGAATATTCTTGTATTTTTAGTTTATTTTTTAATATCATAAGTATTTTTCCACTTTGAAGATATAATTTTATTTTTTTTGGTGATCCTCATGATTTGGGGAGATCTTTTAGTTACACATTGGTTCTTTGAGTTTTGTAAAGCTTTCAAAAAAACTATACTTCCAATAAGATGTGAATATTATTTTATTCTACCTTATGGTGCTCTTAAAAATATTCATAGAGATTCCCATTTCTTTTTTCCTTCTCCATTTGCATTTCCTTTGGTACATTAATATTTTATTTCTCATGTAAGGAAAACATTAAACCCTTCCCAAGGAAGAAACTTATGGGTTCAAAAGAAATAAGAAATCAGATAATAATAAGATGATATATTGAAATAAAAAACCCATAAAAACCCAAAAATGAAAATAATAGATGGGGGAAACCTCAAGGAAGCATTGAAAGAAATTGGGCTCAAAATAAAAAAAATAAAAAAATCAATTAAAAATGACATTATTCCCATAACTAATATTTATTGAAAAATTATTGATTCCATTATAAATTTAATCCCTTATGGTGTGTTGGTGAAAAAAAATGGAATATTTTTTGGCTAATACTTTTGATTATTAATATAACACAAAAATCTCCAATTAATTCCAAAATTAAATACACAAACTATTAAAAGAAATTAAAATTCAATAAGAAAAAGAAATATCCCAAATAAACTTAAAATTCAATAAGAAAAAGAAATATCCCAAATAAGCATTTAACATATAGGCATCCCATCTAAACATGTGTTAAATGTTTTCAAATTAAAATGAATGTTATTTAACTAACATTTTTTAAGTTTTGAAAGAGTCAAAGAGTGTTGCAGAGTCTAAGCTAGGATACAAGTCTTTTCAAATGTAACATAGTTTTGTAACCATTCAAGTGTCTATAACTTTGAAACATGCATTTATAATCCTGATGGATATAATTATATTTTCATCTAGGCATTTCTAGAATTTTATAAATCATCAATAGTTATATTATAAAT